>BROG01000544.1:137500-511039 GCA_030159075.1 Atrina japonica
CAATAATATTGATGTCTATTTCTACACGCCTTTCAATATTTCAAATACATACAAAAGGTTACAATGTAGATGTTTTGATTGGAAACTGACCAGGGGCCACCAGATGCATCTATTTAATGCAATATCAATTTCACCTTGTAATTGACAAGAGGTTTTTGGTTGAAGATGTTTACTTCAAATTGAAATGGACACAAACTTCACATTAGTGATCTATTTCTGACTCTGGAGTTCCAGATGATTTTAAACATAAGTGGCATATCACTGGTTCCCTAATGATCTCGGAGGATTTCTTTATCTCTGGCTAGTGGGAAGGGAAATGACAAGTTGTTATTTTTGGTATGTAAATTATGCAGCAACCAGCTCAAGCCTAGGTCACCATGCATGCCTAACACAAAAATTGATAGGTACTGGTATGTGTTTGCTTGGGAAATAAATTGCCATTGATTGTAAAGACATCCACCATTTAACTGTTTTAATAATTCAGTTAATTAATACAGATATTATATGGCTAGTTATTGCTCCTCTGACCTATCATGCCAACTCAGCTATAAAACAATTTTTACTTATTGTGGTTGTGTGTGTTTTGGGGAACAAGTTTTTTGCTTTTTGAAATCATTTAGAGTGTTCTATAAAGGGAGACAATCAAGGATATTTTCCAGAATTATCTAATACATAGTATTATTCTTGTCTGTGTGAAGAGATCAAGTATTAGTATAGTAGACCAGTGTCAAATTCTTTATCCAGAGCAATGAGATGCATTTCTCAGAGAGAACAAGATGGATTAATACATAATTCATGGTAACTCAATTCTCAGAGAACTCGAAGCATCCATCACTGCTGTAAAAACAGCCAAATCAATAGGCAACCACACTGATCTTAGTCCACAAAGAATGCAGTGATTAAACACAGAAACATGAGTCAGATAGGAACATCCACAGGGACTACTGAATAATTCCATACTATATGTGTTATACTTCTACATGTATAACTTTACAGCATGCTGGCTTTGTGGATCAGAAGATAAACAATATTGTGTGTGTGTGTGTGGGGGTGGGGGTGTGTGTGTAGGGTATGTTACATATTTGACATTATCGTGTAACAAGATATACTTGTATGTGTCAACCATATGGTTAAGATTAAACAATCAGCAGTGTGTGTATGTGTGTTGGGGGGGGGGGGGGGGGGGGGCAAACATACATGTATGGAAATAGAAAGATAGACTGGCAATTGTAGGTAATACAGGTTTAATGGACTAAAAACATCCCTAAGGCTAAAATAAAAAATAGTTTTGACACAAGCCTGAGTCACCCAATGATTTTTTTTTATTCTGCCTTTTTTTTTCTTTGTATGCTTTTGATAAATCATAAATGTGTCGGACTTTCACCAAATAACTTTAATAGTAAATGATAAAGGGACTTACCTACTGAACCAATAGTAGAAAGATGAGATAAAACCTATCATTCTAACAGTATGGATGAATAAAAACAAGTCTGCTAACTGTGAAGCATTATCAAGTGAATGGTGAGTGATTACAAAACTTTAACTTTAAAACTTTAATGGAGTAATGGAAACACACCAACCTAAATCTCCCCACACACTAGTTAGGGACGAATTATTTCCCAATGATGACCTATTACATGTACATATAGACACAACTCTCTATCTACATGTACATTGTATCTATCTACATGTATCTATAGACAAAACTACACATGTTTCTATCTGTATCATCAGTTTGCACGCGATTGTTGTAGCTTGTAGCGGATGGATTCAACGAGAGCGCAATTTGAGCTGAATCCATCCGCTACAACGAGCACATGCAGTCTGATGATACAGTTAGAAACATTTGTGTGGTTTTGTATATGTGTACACAAATTAAAATTTCATTCCGCTTTTAATGACACCATCAAATACTTTGGATGACATGAGTCCCATTTAGAAAAATAGCTTAGATGAAATTTCTGTAACCAACTACAGTGCAATAGGGTGTTACATATTACACTGCAGTATTGTACTCTGTATTGTAACTGTGTGATTACACATGCATTTACAAGCATGTGTAATCCTGATACAGTTACAATACATAGTTTATTCAGCAATTTGGATGTCTCAATCTATTTGATACATACACACAACATACACAAACACCTAACCAATGTTGATTATTATGTAATCTGCCATATCTTTCTTTCTTTAAAAACAAAAGCAGTATGTTGCTAAATAAATTCAATTATTTCACCTGCGTGCTTATAGATTTCCCTTTCAGAAGAGATATAATGTTTCATTTATTTAACTATTTAAGTCTTGTGTAAGACTACTTGGTACATGTAAACCACCTTCAAACATGTTATACATCAGAATATTAAAACAAACAAATAATAAAAGATTAAAATAGAATCTATGACTTATGACAGCATGTTTTTCTTTTCTGACTAATTTTCATTTGATTTTCTGTGTGTACTGCTGAACTTAGTTCATGCGAATATATTCTACAGAATAATTTTCACCTGAGATGTCAATAAAATCTATCTTTGCCACAAACCATGAAGCAGAATCAAATGAATCGGCAAAGATCTAAAGAATCACAGTTCTGCCAAATCTTCACATCACAAATTATCAATTGTACATCAATCACCTCTGTGACCAAGATCAAAGAAGGCCCCACCTGTCATTACAGTTTATCTACACATAAACTCTTTTCTCCACAAATCAATCATTTACCAAACCAATGTGTAAACAGTTAAGTCACTGAGAAGAGAGTGACAATTTTCTCATTAAAGGTGTATGGTGTGGCAATTACCTGCTTTAAAAGATGTTTATATTCTGCTAAATTCCTTCTTGATTGGGCTTGAAGGCAAACCATGATTGTCAAATATTTTTTACCATGTAAACACACAGTAATTATTATTCCATATGTTTAATTTGCAAAAGATTTTTAATTTTTGATATATGTATATCAGTCTGGTATAAGCTTAATATCACAGTGTGTGCATGCACGTTCATTTCTGTATCATAATAAAGCCCTTATGTATATCAGTACACGGTTTAAGCACATCATAATAAGAATTTCTATTTTTATGCACAAGAATGTCTGCTACTAAACATGCATTGGAAAATGACAAAATGGCTTTGCTGACACTTTCTATTGATGTGTCACTATAAATATTTGATGAATATTCCGATGTCACATTCGCCTGTATTTTTTATCTGGGTATCATGTTTACTGCTACTTGATGCCACAGTCAACAATTTTTCAGTTAAACAGTAAGTAGCCAGTTTTTAATAGTGGAGAAAAAAGCTGGCTACAGTGCATGTACAATGGAAAGACATATTATATGTGAACATTTGTGGAACTTCATTTATAGTAGCCTGGGATCCTGGCTCACTGATGCTAACGCTGTCAGTATAGCCAGGTGGAAAACAATCAGTTTGATTATCTGATTGGGTAATATATCCTTTTCTGCTACACTGAATTGTGGGATAGCATCAAATCATTACAAACATGGCATCTCTGTACTAAATCGATGTGATATGAAGTTTTTATAGAATTTACAGCGTACTGTAGATTACTTTTATTTCGCGTGTACCACATTTCATGAGGTCATCTTCCTTTGTCTTTTCGCGAATATCCCATTCATTTAAATTCTCAACCTCTACAAATTTAACGTGTTGATCGTATTATGAACGCAGGCTTTTTCGATGTTTGCAGTTGTTTTATGTCCCTTCGATCATCAATGTTAACACTAACTGTTACCTGACATTACAATAACTGTCACCTAACTTACACTAACTGTTCCCCAACTTTACACAAATTACTCACCTGTCTTTATACAAACTTCTCCCCTGACTTTACACCAACTGCTCCCTGACTTTACACTAACTGTTCCTGACTTTACACTAACTGCTCCCTGACAAATCTTTTATTTTCAATGACCAATACCACCTGCTTTCTCATTCATAATCCACCAATTTCATTGCGTTGGCTTTCAACTTTTCATTATCATAAATATCCATGAAATATCAATATGAACATTCTAGAGTGATATTTATCAGTAAGAACTGGCTCATTTAATTTCTCAAAACTTGTCAAAATTTCATTTTTCACTGACTCAGTTTCAAAGTTCCTTGACAATTTAATAACCTTGAAAATTCCCTTAATTTTAATGGTTAAATGGTTTTCCTATTTGAAAAAAGCAAATAAATTGTACATGTATGTGAAAAGAAAACCAAATGAGTATCTTTGCATAATTAATGTCTAAGCTAAAAGATAGATAGAAATTAGACAATAAATACATGTACAACTGTCATCCAATACAAACTTACATACAACAATTTTTTTTCTAAAGTGTGTTAACTGCAAATACAACACTATAGTTGGGGTCAATATGCTTTATATAAACAATCATCATTTTAGCATCTTCAAACTGATTACTTTCAATGGCTTCATCTGTGGACGCTCACCTGGGGATAGCCAATCTAAGTAACCCCATATTTAATGCCTTAATCAAATGTATGTATACTTTAAAGTCAGGTCATGTTTGATATCTAGATAAATTTGTACATAAAGTCCTACATATCACAAAAATGAATGGTCTGAACTTGAAACAAAATCCCTCTTTGTACTTTATGTTTTTTCTCCAAATGTAACTTCATCAACAGATTCCCCTTTTAGATAAAAGCCAACCCTCAGAGAAAGATGAAGAGATAACAGACATTTGGTTTGATAATGCATTAAAACAGCTGTCACATCAAGACAGAGTGAAGAATGGATGAAAAAGCCATCTAGCACACATACTGGCTACTTTAGTACACCTTGTGTCAACTGACCAGACAACTCACCTGACCACCAAAGGCCAAGTCATCTCAAATATCAAAGATCAAAAACATAGGACCATCTGCATTGTCTGTAAACATGTTACTGATATTTCAAGATTACAGCTCTAACTTCATTAATTGAATTCTTCACAGTGTGGTTCAAATTATACCAATCTTCAGACTCCAGGGTGTAAAATCTGGTTGAAGATGCATGTGTGAATAAAAAGTTATAGAGAGAAATAAAGACTTGCTTCCAAGGGAGAATCTATGTGTAAGAAAGAACCTGATTACTACAGCACTGCAGACTAAATATTAACCATTATTTCTTATACTGCACAGACAATATTGATGTAGCATGTGTATTCTATAATTATGTACAGTTACCGTACCTTACAGTTTATTTACAGTACAGGTAGTATTGCTGTACACTGTACAGGTAACATTTACAGTACAGGTAGTATTGCTGTACACTGTACAGGTAACATTTACAGTACAGGTAGTATTGCTGTACACTGTACAGGTAACATTTACAGTACAGGTAGTATTGCTATATACTGTACAGGTAACATTTACAGTACAGGTAGTATTGCTATATACTGTACAGGTAACATTTACAGTACAGGTAGTATTGCTATATACTGTACAGGTAACATTTACAGTACAGGTAGTATTGCTATACACTGTACAGATAACATTTACATTACAGATAATATTGCTATACACTGTACAGATAACATTTACATTACAGATAATATTGCTATACACTGTACAGGTAACATTTACAGTACAGGTAGTATTGCTATATACTGTACAGGTAACATTTACATTACAGACAATATTGCTATAAACTGTAAAAGTAACATTTACAGTACAGGTAGTAATGGCATATACCAGTACAACATGTATATATGTAGCATTAGCATTTAAAGTGCAGGTACATTTAGTATGGCATATGATTTACAGGTAACATTATCAATTACAGTACAGGTAGAATTAATTTGACTCTCCATGGCATTGGTCTATATATTTGGTACTTTACGTATGTCTATGGATTATTCATACAAGGGTAGAAAATGTTGACAGGATGCTAATCAACAAACAGACCAGAGCAAGATAACATTGCATTATTTATCTGAGAATGTTTTAATCATTGAAACATGTTCCCAAGTTTTGCCTGGGGTTATTTTTATTATAATATTTGTTTTGGACAGTGACCCACCTGTACCTTTTGGACAGGTAGATTAACACCTGGACATAAAACATTTACGTCTCATCATAAAACGGCAATTTAATTTTATCACAAATCGTAAAAAGTCAGTGTCTCTGTAACACTATGCCGAGAATATATTTCATGGTCATCATAAAAAAAGAAAAAAGGGCCTTCTTTAAATAAATGTCCAAAGATCAATGACCACTGTCCACCATAAAGAACAGACAGTAAAGCCATCTAATACCAGCTTTAATGAACACCATCATAACTGTCTGCCTCCCCTTCAAAGGAAGTAATAGTTTTTACTGGTCATCATGACCTGTGTTTTCTTTTTCACAGAGATAATGATAGCTTGCTGTTTATGAGTTTCTTCCACAATATCTCATTACTGTCAGATCCTCGATCAGAGCCAGGCTCTTAGAAATGTAAATGTGAAGCTTCAGTATGCTGTGTTTCACAGATTTTACCTTGTGCAGCATGGATACGAAATACACACAAGTTCTTTTTACAAACTTTTTTTTTTCATAATAATGCTTACATCTTTTATTATCTTTACTTTTGCTACACAACAGCTAAATTCCCCAACTATAAAACTGATCTAGTATACATGTATATACCAAACAAACAAACTGTCACATCGTAATATATGGAGTGAAGTTTTGGTATGGAGTCTTTGGGGTGATTCTGGGATTGGTTGTTTTTAGAAGATGCCTGATGTTTTACTGTGTTCATGTGCTTGGTGTTATTGTTTATGTAAGGCATCTGGCATTAAATTCAACTTAAACACTTTGTGTAATGAATAAAAATTACTCTTTGTGTTCCTCTTTAAATTTTGAGTCCATTTCTATTTTTATTTTTTCAATGGCCTACATGTAGCTGTTTAAAATGTTAAGTGTATGTCTTATCTCAAAAATGTATGCCTTACCTCAATACTCACATGTTAAATGTATGCCTTACCTCAATACTCACATGTTAAGTGTATGCCTTACCTCAATATTCACATGTTAAGTGTATACCTTACCTCATTACTTTCATGTTAAGCCTATGTCTTACCTCAATATTCACATGTTAAATGTATGCCTTACCTCAATACTCACATGTTAAGTATATGCCTTACCTCAATACTCACATGTTAAGCCTATGTCTTACCTCAATATTCACATGTTAAGTGTATGCCTTACATCTATACTCACATGTGAAGTGTATGCCTTACCTCTATACTCACATGTTAAGCCTATGCCTTACCTCAATATTCACATGTTAAGTGTATGCCTTACCTCAATACTCACATGTTAAGTGTATGCCTTACCTCAATACTCACATGTTAAGCCTATGTCTTACCTCGATATTCACATGTTAAGTGTATACCTTACCTCAATACTCACATGTGAAGTCTATGTCTTACCTCAATACTCACATGTTAAGTGTATGTCTTACCTCAATACTCACATGTTAAGTGTATGCCTTACCTCAATACTCACATATTAAGTGTATGCTTTACCTTTATACTCACATGTTAAGTCTGTCTTACCTCAATACTCACATGTTAAGTGTATACCTTACCTCTATACTCACATGTTAAGCATATGTCTTACCTCAATTTTTACATGTGAAGTGTATGCCTTACCTCAATACTCACACGTTAAGCGTATGCCTTACCTCAATACTCACATGTTAAGTCTATGTCTTACCTCAATACTCACATGTTAAGTCTATGTCTTACCTCAATACTCACATGTTAAGTGTATACCTTACATCTATACTCACATGTTAAGCATATGTCTTACCTCAATATTTACATGTGAAGTGTATGCCTTACCTCAATACTCACACGTTAAGCATATGCCTTACCTCAATACTCACATGTTAAGTCTATGCCTTACCTCAATACTCACATGTTAAGTCTATATCTTACCTCAATAATCACATGTTAAGTCTATGTCTTACCTCAATACTCAGCTTTGAATCAGTTTGCATGTTGTCATTGTTTTTCTCCAGTTTCTCCTTTTCTATTTCATCATTATCAAATACTAGAAGTTTTGAAGCATCAATTTCTGACTTCTGGGGTGGGAGTTCCACTAAAAATAAATAATGCAATTTCCACATAAACATGTACACACACACAAAGCATTACACCAAATTAACTCTTATGTAAGATGTTCAAATTGTTTGATCGTCATAAACAGATAGACCAATATGCACCCCTCCACCTGCTGAATTCTAAACTTTAGTAATTCTCAAGTTTTATGGTGCCAGACCCATTATCACCCCTCCACCCACTGAATTCTAAACTTTAGTAATTCTCAAGTTTTATGGTGCCAGGCCCAGTATCACCCCTCCACCCACTGAATTCTAAACTTTAGTAATTCTCAAGTTTTATGGTGCCAGACCCATTATCACCCCTCCACCCACTGAATTCTAAACTTTAGTAATTCTCAAGTTTTATGGTGCCAGGCCCAGTATCACCCCTCCACCCACTGAATTCTAAACTTTAGTAATTCTCAAGTTTTATGGTGCCAGACCCATTATCACCCCTCCACCCACTGAATTCTAAACTTAGTTAATTCTCAAGTTTTATGGTGCCAGGCCCAGTATCATCTCTCCACCCACTGAATTCTAAACTTTCGTAATTCTCAAGTTTTATGGTGCCAGACCCATTATCACCCCTCCACCCACTGAAATTCTAAACTTTAGTAATTCTCAAGTTTTATGGTGCCAGTGCCACCCACTGAATTCTAAAACAGTTCTCATGGTGCCAGGTCTCCACCTCCACCCACTGAATTCTAAACTTTAGTAATTCTCAAGTTTTTATGGTGCCAGACCCATTATCACCCCTCCACCCACTGAATTCTAAACTTTAGTAATTCTCAAGTTTTATGGTGCCAGGTCCAGTATCACCCCTCCACCCACTGAATTCTAAACTTTAGTAATTCTCAAGTTTTATGGTGCCCAGGTATAAAGTGATCTAAATGAATACATTTTAAATTTGTTTTTTAATGTTTTTGAATGTAAATTTTTAAAATCTTATTTCAAAATATTCATTTCAGAAACACTCACATAAATAACTGAATGGGCATTTTTTTTTACTTACCCCTGAGTGGAACACGTTCCTTTTTGTCCTCCAGACTTATTGATAATTCCTGAAAAATATTTTAAAAACCCACTAATTAAAACATAACATTTTTAATCTCACCATCAATATATAGATGTATTTATATCGGTCTTTTGAATAAGAAAATTGTGAATATGTGCACATATATAAGATTTTTGTTTAAGATTTGGTCATTTCCCAATTTGTTATTTTGTATATTATAAATAACTCACTACTCAATTCATCATTATTCAGCTGCTGAGTTTGTGGCATTACAGTTTAAATTTTAAGCGTTGTTGAAGGCTCAATGCCACCTGTATGATGTTAGATAGGCTTATCTCTAATGTTACATTGAGCTGAAGGTACTGACTATGTAAACTCCAAGATTTTAACACAACTTTCAAATTATCTCAAAGAAAATATTGAATCTAGTGGAATTCCAATCTGAGAAAATATTCAAATAAAAATTCAATATAGTTATTCTATTCTTAGCAAAACAAAAACAGATGTGTTGAAATGTACATGTATAAAATGTATAAGGTTGCCCATAATCTATATACCCATCACAACCATTCAGGGGTTAACTTATGAGCTTTCATTTTGTAAATGGGATGACCCAAGATCAAATCTTGGTCTGGACCAGACCAGAGACCTCTAGCATGTAGTGACCTAACTAAAGAAATGACAAGTTTTGTATTAGACCTAAGGTCACAGTCCTGTGTCTTTTTATATACATGGCAGATCCTTACTGAACTGGTATATGTCTATAATAATGGTATAGGGAAACTATCTACATGTATATATCAATATTTTATTTCATACTAGCAAAGGTCAAAATCTATTGCACTTCACCTGTAGCTGTTAAAATCTCATGGTCTTGGCTGAATGAAAGTAACAAATATACAAACATTGAGTCATATAAACCTTTCAAATAATTTTATGATGTACCTTCAAATTAAGATCATCTATAAATAGCAGCATTATAATATGTCTACCTTTAAATAATGATCACCTTTCTATAACATTTCTGGTATTACTAAGTTATACATGAAGATGTAGAACAGAAGATCCTCTGATCAAGTTTCTATGAACCACCGATTACATGGCATGACAGACAACACAAGAAGTTTGGGTCTTTGTCAATTATTATCCATATCAAATGTATTCCAACTGTACTTATATAACATTATATATTTATACTGTAGAACTTCGATGAGTCGAACTTCAATGAGTCGAATTTCTCAATGTTTTGAATTATTGACAAAGTCCAAAACAATTTCAGTATTTATTGCTACTTATAAACATGTTATATTCGAATTTGTGCGAGTCAAATTTCTCAATGTTTTGAATAAATTTCTGGGCCCATTTCTATAAAAACAACGAAAGTTTCTACATATAATTCGAAGTCAAAATTTACATGTGTACAAAATCTCTCCATGGTATTTCTTCACCGTCTCAAAAACAGTCAATGTTTTAATTTCACAAAAATTAAGTTAAATTAACCACTAATTATTAATCATAATGATCGTTTCAAAGCAGTCATATACAACCTGTGAAATTAAAAACATGATTCTCAGTTACCATGTACCATTCAAGACTCACTCATGGTGGAAGTCTTGAAGTTTTGAACTTTTTTAGATGGTCCCTTGAACTTCGACTCATCGAAGTTCTACTTTATATCAAAATGACATCATACCTTGGTACAATGTATATCTTAACACAAACTTTGTTTACTTAAATATGTGCATTCCTCCCAAGAATTTGGCAAAAGAAATAAAGGCTGTTTAAATATTAACTGTACTGATGACATTAAATGCCGATGAGGAATTTCTCAATTTCTTGAACAGAAAATTTCAAAAGAAAAATGAGTTTAAAAAATCAACATTTTTTTGTGATGTAGCACTTAGATCTGGCAGCTTCACAACTTTGGAGTTTGAATTGATCAGTTGATCTTTCATATTACAATACAAAGAAATGTTCAGAGAGTTCACTGACAGTACAAATCATCGGCTCAGAACACTCCTAAAACACAACATTTAGTCAGAAAAAAAATGGTGATTCACCTTCAAGTTCTGGCACTATACATGTAGCATCAGATAGTCCATACTCAACACTGAATGAAATCAACAACAAGAAAAAACAAAATCAAGTTTCTTGGCTTCTGAACGACCAAATTCCCCGATTCTTCTTTCATCAAAAAACATAAAAACTACGAAAAAACAAGCAGATGTTCTTTCTCAAATTTATCTTGTACTGATACATAGCCAAAAACTATCAAAATTCTCGTGTCATTTGATAAAATCTTGGGTTCCTTTACTTGTTGGTGTTTACTTACTAATTCCCTACTTATTTGTGTGTGGTATATTAACTAGGCCAATAAAGATCAGATATGTGGTTGTAGTACTTAATCAAATTCCAAGTTATTCAAAACATTAATTTTTGAAAAAATGTCTAAATAAAAGAAAATTGAAGTTAAATGTTCTATAGTGTAACAAGGAGAGAGGTGTCAATAAATAGTAGTGGGTTTTAGCTGAATTTTACATGTACATATATATCCCTAAATAAGTGTGTTTTAAAATAAACAATGAAAAGTTAAGAAAACAAGAGAAAAAGACAAACATATTCTTGATGTGGATGATAAGGGAGTGTTACAACTGGGACTTTTATTCGTTCAAAGACAAATCATAACAAATGGTTCTTATCTGTGTCAACACACTGCTTTACAAAAACACACATAGTACAAGTATGCCCCTCACATTTCAGTCTTCATATACACAAAATAAACCCTGAAATCCAAGATCTTCAAGTACACAAGCAAGCTAACAAACTGGTGAATGTACTAAAAAGTTGTTAGAATTTAGGACAAACAGCTATTTAATTTGTCTATTTGTTTTTCTGTTTAAGATAACTTGCAACATGTTAAGTCTGGTGATCTCAACCCCTCTCCTACTGTGTAGGTTTTGTATGTTTAGCATCAAAATCATACTACATCTAAGTATATCTCTCTCAAAGTTTCTTGGGTTTTTTTTTTCCTTGTTTATTTCAAATGTTGTAACCCAGGCTGACTTTGTGGGAAAGTTTGCCAGTTTACTTGCAAAAGGCTGGCGGTCTGTTCCCATTGTAACCAGTTTACACAGGTCTCATTTACCACTAAAAGGTAACAGAAAAATTGTGAAGAGTCGTAAAGCTCCAATCAAACAATATAAATTAAATGTTGTCTTACATCGTCTAACGAATACTGAATTATTCTGGAGATTTTAACTTTAACAAATGTTTGTTCTTTGTTATAACATGTAGTTATGATTCTAGACAAGTTAATTAACTCATTTGATTCTTCTTAAAAAAAACACTTCTGACACAGAACCAATATTCAGTGTCATCGATAGGTCTTGAACACATGACCATCAGAGTACAGCTCACATGTGCTTACACAATGTACAACAAGATTGACTCTATATTGTACAGGTCTACAGGAGACTGAACAAGACAAGAATGTTTTGTGTACATTTGTGTTTGATACATTACATGTATATGGGTCTACCAGAAACTCTATATAGGTATTTGTAGTAAAGTTTTAGGGCACATGTAAACCCATACATGATACATTCCCTGTAAATCTATACAGATTATCTCTTTTAACCTACATGCTGTGATCAAATATAATAAACATATCACATTCAGTGCTTCTATCTTTGAACTATCTTCACATTCCTCTACCTGCCTGTTCTCTCAAAATAACCCATAATTACCAAAAATTTAAACAGACATTATATATTAAAAAATATATATTATATAAAATAAATTATATTATAAAATATATATATTTATTATATAATAATTTGAATTGTATATATAATCTTATAAATTGTTATATAATAAAAAAATAATATATATTATTAATATTTCTACAAACAGCGAAACAAAACAAACAACCCGACACACCTCAACCACCCGAAACACACCAAACGCACCACAACCCCAAACTCAAACAACCAGAACACCACCAAAACAAAAACCACAACACCTAACACACAATACCAACCCAACCACAAACCCACACCACCAACAAACAACCCCACCACCACCCACAACCCCCACGACCCGACCCACACAAACCACAACAAATAACCTACACAAAAACCACAACAGCCCAAACCAGACCCTAACACCAACACCAAAACACACCCCACAAACAACCACAACCCAACCACACCCCCCAACAACCCCCCAACCAACCCCAACCAACACCAAAACCGAGAACCACCAACCACAAACCACATACACCCCTAACCCACAAACTACCCCCCCCACCTACCACACCACCAACACCCCACAACAAACACCACCCCAACACCCAAGACAACCCCCCAACACCAAACCAACCAAACCCCAACCCCCCCCCACACAACAACAACAAAACACAACCACCCAACACGAAACACTCACACAACGCACAGACCACAGCAAACCCACTACATCATTCCCGACACACCGAAGCCCCCAACCCACACACATAACAACAACACACACCCCGGACATCAGACCCCACCAACACCAACCCACCCCCCAACACCCAAACCCCACCACAACCACACAACACCAACCCCCACCACCACCCTCCAACACCACCCCCAAACAAACCACCCCGACATTCCACACTAACCACACAACACACAACCAACAAGTCCACGCAAAACAACAAACACACCAACAACCCCCCCACTCCAACATAAAAATCCCCCCACCACAACGCAGCACAAACAAACAACACAACCAAACAACCCCAACAACAACCAACACAACAAACCACACCCCCACAACCTTCCTACCCTACACACTCAAAAACCCCACACAAAACAGACCAACAAACATCACCACAGCACCCAAATCCGACACCCAACAAACCACCCCCCAAACCATACATACCACACACATACACCACACCCACACACACACAACCCTAACACAAACCAAACAACACAACCCAACATTTCAACAACCCCTCAACACGACCCCTCACACACCCCAACCAACCACCAGAAACAACACCAACTAAACCAAACCCCACAAAACACACCAACAAACCCACCCACCCACACACCAACCAACAACACCCACCCCCAAAGAACCCCCACAACCACCATCAACACACACCACCACACCATACAAACCACCCCCCACACCCAACAAAACACACCACAGCCACAACACACCCCCACACCCACCACCCCCTACCCACAACAACCCCCCACAACACCCCACAACACCACCACCCAAACAACACACACCACCACACAAACCACAACACCACCAAAACTACCACCACAAACACACCGTCACACACCACAACCACGCCGACCCAACCCTAGACCAACCAACACCCACAACAACCACTGAACCACCACACACTACCCACCACCACCAAAACCAACAACACTACCCAACAACACATCAACACCTCAACACAACCCACAAACACCCCCACACCACACCCACCACCCACCCCACCTATACACCCAAACCCAACACCCCACCAAACGACCAACACAACCACCAACCCCCTACACCCCCTACCAACACACAACTATAACACGACAAACACGCACACTCACAGCCACACACCCCCCAAATAAACAACACTCACCAGACACCAAAACGAAAAACACCTCCACAACCAACACTCCAACCAACCCTCTAAACAACCACCACCACAATCAACACAACCACCCCCCACAAACAACCAACAACCCACTCCACGAAACTACCCAACACGCACCCACATACACCCCAACATACACAACCAACCAAACAACTCCAACACACACCACCTAACACGACAACAAACAACCCTAACCCACACACCGCAAACACCCACAACCACAACAACCAACCCCACCCACACAACAACCCCACCCACCCCCAAAACAGAAACCAATACCCACCACTCTAACCCACAACCAGCAAAGAAACAACCAACAAACAACTTCACAACAAACACAAGTCCTACCCACAACACACCACCACACAACACACACACACCTACCAAACAAACACCTCACCCCACCAAAAAACCCCACAAAACAAACACACCAACCCGACAACCAAACACACCCCACAACCCACACACCCCACCACACACCCGCGTCCCACAACAACTAACAAAACTACACCACCCGAGGCACGACCACCCCAACCAACACACAAACCATCCACCTGAACCAAGAACCGCACCACCCCAACATATAACCAACCACACAACAAACACACACAACCGAATACAACCCCCCCAACACACACGACCACACCCACCAACACCAACAACACACTACTCGACCAAACCCCCACTCTAAACAACCCCCACACCATACCAACCCACTCCACCAAGACAAACACACACCACTCCCCCCCCCCCCCCCAACCACCGCACCAACCCAACCAACTCCCTACCACAACAAACAACAGTCCCAACGACACCCCACCCTGCCAACCCACGCCCCGCCAAATATCCCAAGACCAACCCCAAAACCACCACACCACCCCCACACCAACAACCCACGAAGAACCCACAACCACCCAACACCAACCACCCAACCCACACACCCACAACACCCCTCCATACAAATAAACCACACACACCCGAACCAACAAACACCACAAAACACCTAACCCACAACCGAACCCACCAGACACACCACAACACCACAACACAACACACACCACAACCCACAAAAACCCTCAACCCCCCACCACTGACACCACTCACCCACAAACAACACTACACCACATCACCACAAAACCACCACACCCCACACGACACCCAACAACCATACCTACTCACCCAAAAAAAACACACCAACAACCCCACACCAACCCAAAACCACTCACACACATCCCCCAGAACCACAACGACCCACCAAAAACACACCCCACCACACCCCCCCCCCACACACAAACACACCTCCACAACCCACCACCACCACCAACCCCACCAAAAGACCCAATAACCCCTACCAACTCCCACATCACATACCCACAGCACACAACAACCTAACAACAACTCCACGAAACAACCAGCACCCAACTCCCAACCACCACCACACTCCCCCAACACCCCACCCCCACCCACACCAAACCAAACCCAACACAAACAGACACCAAACACGCGCACAACAACAACAGACAACACCACAACCCACCACTCCAACAACTACCCACACACACCCACGAACCCAAACAAAACCCAAAACACCCCCCACCACCCGTACACGAAACAACCCACAACCCCAACAACAAACACATCCAACAACCACACCACCCACAACACTACACCAACAATACAATCAACAACAAACCAAAACCACAACCCCAAACCACACACGCCCACACACACCAACCACCACAAAAACACACCACACCCAAACCAACCCCCAACCACCACCCGCACCACACCCTCTAACACACCCACCACCACCCAACAACAACAACCAACACCCAGCCCCCCACCATAACACCCCTCAACCCCAACCACCCAAACCAACCCCCCACCACCCAACACACCTCCAAATCGGATTACCCTACCCCAGCCAAACCCCACCACCAAGCACACACCCACCCCCACCAAAACTCAACACCACGACCACCAACCCAACACACGACATCAACACCACACTCCACCCTTCAACCACACACCCACACACACAACCAAACCCAACACACAACCACACTCCCAAACAACGCTACCCACAATACACCCAAAAAACCCACAACCACACAAACAACACCAAGACCAACAAACACCCCCCACCCCCCCCCCCCCCCCCCCACACCCACACCCACCACCACCACACCTAACGAACAAACCACCCAAAACACTCACACAACAAACCACACACACCCAAACACACCAACACCGCACAACACCCACAGACAACACACACACACCCACACACCCTCAAACCACCAACCCCCACACACCACACCCAACCCACAACACAACAAACCCCACCACCGTCACAATCACCACACACCCACACAATCCACCCTACAACCACTCCACACCCAAACATCACCCCCCCAACACCAAACTATAGACCCCACAGGCCCCCGCAAGCGTACGTCACCAAGACCAATCCCCACACCCAGCACAACCTCCCCGTACACCCACCAACAACAACACGACAACCTCCCCTACCAAACCCACCACCCTAAACAACACACCCACAACCCACAACCACCCCCTACACCCAACAAAATCTACCGTGCACACTAACAACCCAACCAACACCAAACAAACAACCACACATACACCTAGCTACCCCACAACCACCAACTCACACCCAAGAAGACCCCCCCACACACAACCAACACCCCAACTCACCCACACACAACCCCCAAACAGCGCACACAAACACCTATACAACCCCCCCACACCACACCAACCAAAAAAACACAACCACAACCCCCACCAACCCTCCCAACCATACCACACAAACCCCCACACACAAACACACCCCAACACCACACGACCCACACAACCACAACCTCCCAACTACAACTCCCCCGCAAAAACACACCAAATACACAAACCCCCACAACCCACACAACACCAACCCACCACACAACCCTCATAATCCACACCACACGACCCAGAAACCACCTCCATGACACACCCACCCACACAACCGGATCACAGCACCACCTCCTATCAAACAAAACACCACAAAACCCAACCCCACACACAACACAACCTACCCAACACCCAACTCCCACACCAAACACAACCCACCCCCTCCACCCCGCCCCCCCACCACACCACACTACACCGCCACCAACACCCAAAACCACAACACTAACCCCACAAAGAACCCCACAACCAACCACAAACACAGAACACCCACCAACCCACCAACACAACATCCCCACACCACCCCAACCCGAAACATAACCAACCAACAACCTACCCCACACATACACACAAACCAAACTACACACAACCCACCACCGACCACACAACAACACACTAAACCAACCACCTCAACCCAACAAAAACACCTACCCTACGAACCCCACAACCAACCACAACCCCACGCAACCCCCCACCACATAACAACACCAAAAACAACACCACCAACTAACCATCACGACCCACAAACCCCACCACACCTCCCTCAACACCCACCCCCCTACCCACAACCACACTATCGACGCCTACACCACCACATCAACGCACACCCGACCACAACCCAACCAAAACGCAACACCATAACCCCAACACCACACCCCCACACCACAACAAAACCTACTAACCACAAACCACCAATCAACCCCCACACCACCCACACCGAACACACCACACACCAACCAACACAACTCACAGACAACACAAAACACCCCCTCTCAGCCACCACTTACCCCAACACACACAACCTTCCAAACCCAAACACAAAAACCCTCACCACCCAACACCCCAAACACACTACCAACACAACCAACAACGTACCCACACCATACCCACACCCGACCACACCCCACAACCACCACACCACCACACAACCAACACAACCACCACCTGCACAACACACCAACACGCCAACCCACACACACACACAACACCCACACCCACAACCACACCTCCACTAAACCCACACCAACCACACACACCCCAACCAACACAAACACCCCACCCCCCACCCCAACAACACACTACACAACAAAACACAAACACCCAAAACACCCAAAACCCACCCCACCACCCCCAGACAACCCACAAAAACACAACCCACCCCACAACCAACACACATCACACACCCAAACCTACAACCACAAACAAAACACACAACATACAACAAACGGCCCACAACCACACCACACACCCCACACCAACACACACCACAACAACACAAAAACCACCACATCCCCCCCCCCAAAAACAACCCCCACCACCACCCACACCCAACACTCTACAACACCCACCACCCCCCCTACAATAGACCAACACAATACACCACGACCACCAACCCCAACCCAAACCCCCACACTCCAGCAAAACAACCCACCACCACCAACAACGCCACTCAAAACAACCCAACTTAAGCGAACCAAACACAAAACCACAACTCCCAACAACCACAACCCAACCACCAACACAACAAAACACCGACCCCACACACCCTAGACGCGAACACCACACCACCCCCAACACTTCACCTTGCAGCAACCACACAGACACCTTTAATCACCCACCCACAAACACACCACACACACACATCACCCTACCACCCAAAACAGCAACAACAACCACTTTACGAAACACCACCCACCAGCACACGAAACCATATCCCTACCCATAAACTCCCACACAACCCACCCACCAACACACAAACACCCCTTCTGCCCTCCACCGCACACACACCCCACAGCACATTCCATACACCACCAATCAACACACCCCCCACACAACAAACCACACAACCACACAAACCACCCACCAACAACCCCACAACACACCTCACCACAACCCTCACACGACCAACCACCCGACCACCACCACCCCCCATCACTTCCCCCAACAATCACCCACACCCACAAACACCCTAACATACACCACCCCAAACCTACATACCCCAAAACGACACCCCAACAACGACCAAAAACACACACCTACAAAGGACACAAAAACCCACCACACACAAACCAACCACACCACACCCCACCCAAACCAACACCCCACCACACCCAACCCAACCACAACACTAAACACCAACACAACCAAACCAACCCCCCACCCCACCTCCCCAAACAAACACCTACAAAAACCCCCACACACCCAAACGCCACAAACCCCAATAACCAACCACCACCGCACCCGAACCCAACGCAACACCACCCCCCAAACAACACACTATAAACATCGACAACCCCCCCCCCATCGCACGACCCTACCACACACACAACCATCCACCAACACGCACCAAAAACACACAAACCACCCCACGACCTGACCCCCACCCGAGGACCACCCCAAAACAATTACCAACACCACCACACCACCCTCCCCCCCAACCCCCACAACCCCCCCACACACCACCACAAACCTTACCACCCTAAACCATAACCCAACACATCACCCACCCACACCACAACAAAACCGACCTACCCACCACAACACCACACACATGACCCCCACACTCAACACAACGCAAAAACCACACCACCAACACCACACTACCCTACCTGCCACCAACCACCAAAACACACACCACAGCACCAACCTAACACCCCCCACAACTCATAAACAACGAATAAACCACCCAGCACCACAACCAACACCATCGATCCGCCCCTACACACAACACTCACCCACGAACCAAATTAAAACACACCACAACCCCATAAAAACACACCCACCAACACACAACTAACACACACCCACCAAAACAAGCCCGACCACAACACAACCCACCCAACCTAAACATACCACCCATCAAACAACTCACACCACACACCGCAACACACCGCCAAAATCATCTACTTACCCCCACCACAACAACCCTACACACCACACCCCCAACTCACCCCCCAGCACACCACCACCCTAAACAACAAGCAACACACAACCACACACGACCAACACCAACCCACTCCTCAACCAACCACCACACACACAAACCACTTAGACAGGACTTGAAAAGCTTCTTGCAAACTTTTATGAGAAGCCCTTCTTCCAAATGTTTATCTTTATTGGAGGAGAAGTTTCTTTAAACTTCTTATAACCACTAAAAGTTACAGGATCTTAAACACACTGATGACCATCCTATAAAGACCGGCAGGTATTTTGTTATCTACATCCTATACATGTATGTTCCCATTGTGCACTGCTTATATCTCCAACAAAAAATCTTTATGTCTTCAAATATATCATTAACAAGCTTAATGTGTCAGTTGTTACAGAATAGCCATACATGTTAACTCATTCAACCCTAAAGACACATTATGACTGGTCTAAGTCATTGATTTACAGAAGAGTCCATTGTTTTTCAGGGGTTGATAAGTTTAAAAGGGTGGCCAAATATCTAACAAATACAACTTGTACATCAGCTGTAATAGGTGCATGTACATAAAATATCAGTATTAATACAGGATTACTTACAATGTGACAATACAGGTATACATGTACAATGTGACAATACAGGTATACATGTACAATGTGACAATACAGGTATACATGTACAATGTGACAATACACCAGGTATACATGTACAATGTGACAACACAGGTATACATGTACAATGTGACAACACAGGTATACATGTACATTGTGACAATACAGGTATACATGTACATGTACAATGTGACAATACAGGATTACTTACAATGTGACAATACAGGTATACATGTACCATGTGACAATACAGGTATACATGTACCATATGACAATACAGGTATACATGTACAATGTGACAATACAGGTATACATGTACAATGTGACAATACAGGTATACATGTACAATGTGACAATACACCAGGTATACATGTACAATGTGACAATACACCAGGTATACATGTACAATGTGACAATACACCAGGTATACATGTACAATGTGACAATACAGGTATACATGTACAATGTGACAATACAGGATTACTTACAATGTGACAATACAGGTATACATGTACAATGTGACAATATAGGTATACATGTACAATGTGACAATACAGGTATACATGTACAATGTGACAATACAGGTATACATGTACAATGTGACAATACAGGTATACATGTACAATGTGACAACACAGGTATACATGTACAATGTGACAACACAGGTATACATGTATAATGTGACAATCAACAATCTTTGAGTTATATGGTGGCAGCCAGTTTTTAAACTTGATAAAATGTTGTTATAGTATAAGGAACTGTTAACTGTGTAAAAACACAGGATGACTGTTATAACGCCACTATGTCACCATACATACTGATTACACGATACATTGTACCATCAGTTATAGTACAGGGGAACTGTTAACTCTGTGAAAATACAGGATAACTGTTATAACACCACCATGTGTACATACATGCAAAACAACCTAATAATGTCAATAAATAGTACAGGGGAACTGTTAATTTAAAAACAATACAGGACTAGTACTGCATTACAGAATAGCTGTTTAACCCTTTCAACACAACAGACAACAAAAGACTGGTCTAAGATCATATAAAAGACCATACCATTTATATACTTAGGGATGACAGGCTTAAATACCAACACTGGCTGTAAAATCCATCAAAAATACAGGCTATCTAATACAAGTGAAGGTCAAGTTACTAAGGATAAAAAACTTTTATCATATCTACAATGTACATGCATATGTATCTCTTAATCATACATGTATGACATACAATGTACATGATGTCCATTTTGTAATATAAAAATACATGTACATAACATTTCATCTCACTGCCAGTCAAACAATCAACGTATATTCGTAATATAGAAAAAAAAGACTATATTCTAAAAAATCAAGTCAATATCAAACATACGCAGACAGACAGATGTATGGCCTGACTAACAGACAGGCAGACAGATTGGCTGACAGACAGATGGACTGACAGACAGACACTCAATTAGAGAAAAAAAATCTAAGTAAAGTACAGACTTCAAGTGTCTCAGCTTTCAGAGCCTGAAGACAGGAGCTATCATTGAAAATATTCTTGTGTGCCACTCAGATCTCACATCAAAGCTTGACTACATCATTATTGGATCATTCTAACAGAAACATCAAATGAAAACAATTACTCATAAAAGCCTACTCAACATAAGCATCTCTCTGCCTTCACTTTCAAAAGTAGATAATTTGGGATAGTCACTGAAGCCAAATTATAAGATAAATTGTGTAACTGCCATTAAGCTAATAAAAGTGCTTCTAATCCGTTTGGACATGGAAATTAGCAGTTATTGGGTCTAAACGTTGAGCAGGCATTAGTTATCTGTTTTAGGCGTTGAATATTGATCAACATTTAAGCTTTGTTAGATTTTACAGTGAATGAAACAATTAAATATCAGCTGTTTACCTGTGCGATGATACAAATGTATCTAAACACATAACTCTTGTTTGTTGGTTTTGAGGGGTGGTGGGGGTAGGGTGACTGGAGGTTACAATTGGGGGCATTACATGTTCAAATCATCCAGAGACTGTGACATAAAAACATCAAAATCAAGTGGGCCTCATGGCATTTTATTTATGATTAATGGCTTCACTTAAAGGTTTTTATATGAATGTATTTCTAAAATATGAATATTGAAATCTCAGAAACTATGAAATTGTAGCATAAATACATGTACACCCAAAACTAACCTGACAACTTTCAAATGGTTGTCTGAATTTACAAGATTATCTCAAATGCACAAAAGTGTGATGTATAAATTCACAAGATCACCTCATAATTTGTATGCATATCTTAAATAATTTAAATTAGTCTTTGATGTTTACAAGATAAGTTCAAAGATATTACACATGAAAGATAAATTTAAAAATGTATACGATGTATGAGTGACTGATCAGTATTTCAGATTTACAAGTTAACCTATGATGGTGTTAACAAGATTTTCACCTCTTTACAAGATAATTCTGAATGCCTTCAATAATTTAACAAGGTAATATTTTACAAGAAAACCGAGTATATGTGACAGTATCTAACTGATCAAGGGAACGGCTCATACATGTACATTCAGATTACATGTACATGGTATACAATGAACATTGTTAGGAAATGAAAAATGTTGGTGGCAAATGCAAACATGATTTTGTAAATAATGATATGGTTATAACTGAAAACAAAATATTTTAGATATTAGTGTAGAATACAGATAGCTAAATGATCCCAAATTATACTAATCGCATGTAATACCCAAGGATCCTAACAAGTATGTACAATGTAAGTAAAATATAAATGAACATATAAAAGCAGAATTCTTCACACAACTCCATATACCTACATTGTACCTACACATCTACAAGTGTACTATCCCAGTCCTCTGTTACAGTCTAGATCTACTCTTCATGTAAATTGATATTCTGATCCTAATCCCATTAGAATTAATGTTAAGGAAATCCCAACAATGAATGTTAAGACCTTAAAAGTTATTGAACCCCTGAATTATAATCCATGTACTTTAAATATCATGTCTAAGGTAAACGCTTTATAAGGCAAATTACCTTCTATCAAATTTGTAAAATTCATGAAACAGAAACCAGTATAGTGTATATTATCATTACAAAAATTCTGATATATAATGTTTGTGTAAATTATGAGTGATGACTGTACAGCTTAGAAGTTAAGACTCATTCAGGTCTAGGTATAACTCATCTAGCGTGAAACAGGTGTATATACCCAAGTATGATACATCAATACCTTTTCTTTAGATTTTCTCTGATACATTTATGATACATCACTACCCTCACTTTGTGATATATTTATGATACATCACTTATTATACCTTCACTTTGTGATATATTAATGATATATTACTACACTCACTTTGTGATATATTTATGATATATTACTATCCTCACTTTGTGATATATTTATGGTATATTACTATCCTCACTTTGTGATATATTTATGATATATTACTATCCTCACTTTGTGATATATTAATGATATATTACTACACTCACTTTGTGATATATTTATGATATATTACTATCCTCACTTTGTGATATATTTATGGTATATTACTACACTCACTTTGTGATATATTTATGATATATTACTAGCCTCACTTTGTGATATATTTATGATATATTACTATCCTCACTTTGTGATATATTTATGATATATTACTACCCTCACTTTGTGATATATTTATGATATATTACTACACTCACTTTGTGATATATTTATGGTACATTACTATCCTCACTTTGTGATATATTTATGGTACATTACTATCCTCACTTTGTGATATATTTACAATACATTACCACCCTCACTTTGTGATATATTTACGATACATTATTACCTTTCTTACTATCTAATAAATTTGTTCTTTAAATTTTTTTCAGAACAGAAAACGGATCTACTATGTACAGGTAGATTGATTGACAAACAAGATAAATCATATTTCATCATCCTTGACTATATATATACACACACACAATATATATATATATATATAAATATATTTATATATATATATATATATATACATATACATATACAATATATATATATATATATATATATATACACACACACACACACACACAAACTCAAATACACAGTAGAAAGATCCAGATTTTCTTATGCGAGATTTCATCTCTTGTCCACACAGTTGAATGCCTATATGGATGTTACTCATCAAACACTGAGATCTTCAATAAATCACTGACTTAGGCAAGTCCAAATGCATTTTTAGGGGTGAATAAGTTAAATAGTCTATATGTAGGATGTGCAGTTTGAATCTTTCTAAGTGTACGTTGCATAAGTGCAGATGCAAAAGCCTTTGGACCATTCAAAAGGACACACTAGACATCCCTCTCTGCCTTACAGGAACAAGGTCTTTAAGTAGTTACTCTGCTCATCAAACTGAGCCAAAGCATTTAATAAGCACAGTAAAACTAAGGTGGGTCAAACATTAATGAGTAAAATTTCTTGATGTTTCGAACTAATGTAAAAGTCACAGAGAATTTGTTTATTTTATGATTTTTATAAAACAATTTTTAATTCAAAACAACTGTGAGTTTAATTTCTTGATGTTTCAAAAAATAAATTTTCAGGCTCTATACATGTGTGTGTGAATATATATATATATATATATATATATATATATATATATATATATATATATATATATATATATAAAACTTTCAATCTCTATCTCTTTTATACTCTGGGTATATTACATATAGGTCTGGCAAAGTTATTGCATAGTAAAGAATTGTAGTTTTGTCTTTTTATCACACACATTTTACCTTGTTTTCTGCAATGACTATAAACATTTCATCTACACAACATTTCTGATCATATCAACTAAGATAATAAGATAAACAAATTATATCATAGAGTGTACCTTTAAAGTGTTTAAGAAAACCATTCCAACACCAAGGATGAGTAAAATCCAGTAAGTCACAGATTTTCTCACTAAATCCTATGAACCCTGTACCGTTATAGTATTTGTTGTGGCTCCACTAAATCCAATAGTATTGTGTCTAATTGTAAAGTAAGCCTGAAGAAACATACATATCTGTCAATCATTGACAATTCAGCCCCCAATCAATATGCTGACTGATGTTTATTCACTCCTTCTGACTTCACTAATGTGTGCTGTAGAATTCATTGATCAAAGCTACATGTATGTCAGGAGTCATAACAGGGATAATCTCAAAAGTATTGGTTTCCCCATTATCAATCATAACTATTTGTAAAATTTGCATTATTCACTGTGAGTGATAGGGGCCATTTCAAAATAATATTTATTCACATAGATGAGACATTCCTGAAGGAGGCGTGTTCTTGTTGATATTAATCTTTCAGTTATGCCTAATGGTGTAATTTAGAGGTAATATGCTAATACTTCTAACCCAAATTTAGGTGTTACCTTCAAGTTCCAATTCAATTTCCCCCAGAAAATAAAAATAGGCATACAAACAATGAAATGCTTCATTTGACCAGAAAATTCAACCACCATAAATATTCAATTTTCACCACCAATAACTTGTTGACAATAATTCAGAAGTTTAGTATTTTGAAATATCTATAATATAACCTTTTTAATGTCATTATAATAATGCTTGTTCAGGCAATAAAATGTAATTATGAAAATACTTTTAAAAAAGAAGTTGATAACATACAAATAACCACAAGATTCTCAATGTGTATATATACATGTATATCACATAATCTATATTTTTCAAACAATCAAAATCTACATGTATGAACAATAATGCATGAAAAAATAAAAACACACTATTTTATAAAATAAAATGATTAGTAAAGTCTTTAAAGTGATAACATGTATCTAAATCTTAACTTACTGCATTCTTTGCCTTAGTTAAACAGTTCTTTCCCAAAATGATGATTTTCAAGCAAAAGAAGATAGATTAAATCTAATTGGATATGTCCAGATAGCAACTTCAGACAGTAAGTCTTGTCAATGGTATGTATAAATATATATATATATATTGACTAAAGAACATTTACCAATCACAAATCTTTAATTTTTCACTCAAAGACAAATGAGATATACTCATAATGGATATTTAGCATGACTGCAATTAATTATTCAAGATGATTATCTAATTATACTCATTTTACCTGTGTACTTTTTTTTTCTGACACCTGTTATAAAAACAAACCTAATTCAATTATGGGAATGAAAGAGATTTGAACACTTCAATGGGAGACCTTTCACTGTCAGTTTGATAGAAATTTGACTGCATGTAAAAAAAAAATCTTTTTTTTTACAAAGCACATGAAATTTAATACTCAATACTTGTTAAACATCTGTGCCAAAAATATCAGAATTCCAAAGACATTAATGTCTTATCTATCTGAATGATAATGTAACCACCAATGTCCCAATAAGGAATCTGGGGCATCAATACCAGAGACATCATATATATGTGTGTTTGTGTGTGTGTGTGTGTGTGTGTGTGTGGGGGGGTGTCTATGTGTGGGTGTGTTACTTGTATGCCTCTACCTTTATAAAACTATCTAAATCAAAGGGGAAGAACTCTTAACATCCACATAAAATTAGCTTTTAGTACATTTTTATTATTCATGACACATTTTAAATTGCATGTACACATGTTTTGATAGTTCTATGACAATAACGTTACAGTCATCAAAATGTCATGTCATTGGAGAAGAATGAAAGCATGAAGGAAATTGACAACCATTTATACATTAGACTTACATAACATGTGTCAATCAAGTTCATTTCATCCCCCAAATCTCATGCTGTATGGCACAGTTTCTCATGTATGCCACAGATATGACATCTTCAGATAAATAGAATTTCTTACCTGTGGGTCATAAAACTGTAAATTCTGGTAGATATTGTAATATTAAAGTGTTAAAGTACACATGGCCTCAGGGGAGACAACTACTATGACATTTCTAATCAAATCTTTACAACAGGTCTATTTACTTCTAAGTCTTGGGAAGCCTTGTGTTATGAATGAGTGTTGTCTATGGCTATAATGTTCACATAGAGCTTCTTTCAGGTCTTATATACTACACAGTCTATAGTGCTGATAAATAAAGAGTTTCTTCTCTGGCTTGCTACATAGTTTCCAAGTTCTAATTAACAATTATAAATGACAGCCTGTGAAACCAGTCTAGTTCAAACCGATGAAAAGATTATGTATTTAAAGAAAAAAGTCATCTTTGATGTAGAAACAGGCCAGAGTTATGATGTAAATATATATGTACATTTGTACATTACAAGTGCAGAAGCAGAATGTCCATTTACTGAAAATGAGAGGACTAAGGCTGTGTATTGCCTAAAGGATAGAATACAATACAATATCTAAATTAAGCATACACACTACTGGAATTATCAGGTAAATGAAGATAATCAACTCTAGATTTTATTTTGACCAAAAATGAACATCCCATAAATGTTCTCTCAATTTCATGGAAATTCAGAAACTTTTAAATTGAAATAACAAGTGCGCTATTTTGTAAACACAAAAAGGCACATTTTCTGTATAGTGGGGAATGTATAGCAGCCTAACTGTCTGGGTATCAATAAAAGATTGAAAATAGAAAACAAATATAAAAAGATATACTTTGTCTATCATAAAATATTACTATGTGATGAAAACCATACTATTCATTGCATTGTATTTAAAGATGCATCAGCACAAACATGTGACAAGAGATAGACCAGCTAAGATGCTTCAGCACACACGTGATGAGAAATAGACCAGCTAAGATGCTTCAGCACACATGTGATGAGAAATAGACCAGATAAGATGCTTCAGCATACACCTAACAAGAAATAGACCAGCTTCAGCATACACTAACTAACAGCTAGATGCTTCAGCATACACCTAACAAGAAATAGACCAGCTAAGATGCTTCAGCACACACCTAACAAGAAATAGACCAGCTAAGATGCTTCAGCACACACCTAACAAGAAATAGACCAGATAAGATGCTTCAGCATACACCTAACAAGAAATAGACCAGATAAGATGCTTCAGCATACACCTAACAAGAAATAGACCAGATAAGATGCTTCAGCATACACCTAACAAGAAATAGACCAGATAAGATGCAAAGTCCTTATATAAACTCTATAAAACCTAATACAGAAAAACATTGAATTTCAGGATCTTAAGCTATTTACATTGTTTTAAATAAATTCAATTACGATCGAGTCATCAATTAAGAACTAGAAACATACATTTGCAACTGCAAAGCATTGTATTTCAAAACTCAGAACAGAGCTATTTGTAATAGCTGAACCAAAATGTTGACACAGAGTCGACAGACAGACAGGCATAGACTATAATTTTCCTTGCAGTCAAAAAATAAAATCTTGATCCCACACATAACAATCTTTGAGAGGATAACTAGATCACAAGTTGTCTGGTATATGATGTACTGTTACACAACGCTTTACTACCTATTAATGGATGCAACAAATTAGCACTAAAGATTAACAATATTTCCCCATATAAGATCCTCTCCTGTATGCTTGATGTCCCCAATATAATGTTATCCATGGTTCAGTACAGTGATTACCTTAAACAGTCATTAAACACATACCATTTTATGATTTATAAGCTATGTATTTTCTTCAGGGTATGTGGAAATTAGCTTTGATGAACTTTGTCATTGGAATTTGAAAGGCTCACTTATGCTTTATCTACAAGTAATTTTTTCATCAGTTTCTATCATCTATTCTCGGAAGTCTCTTGGTGCAGACATTAAATCATTGACTTATCTTCAGGGTACCATTTCTCCCTCATACAATTAGGCTGGACAGATTACAAAGGTATACATATCCCCAGGTGTCTCTCCAAATTATTCCATATATGACCCTAGAGATCCCTCTTGTCTTTGATCCAGGTATCATAATAATGCAATATTGATGTTGTTTATGGGCTGCAGAAAAACTGATTCTTATTTGAATTGTTCTATAACTCGAAGATCAAAAGAAACAACAAAATTTCCTCCTTGGACAATGCTTAATTTCTGCTCACTTCCTATGAAATTTTGATGAATGAAAATTGAAATTTATCACGCTGAAATTAACGACTGGTTGCTATTAATCAATTTCTTTTTGACATTTAATCATCTACTGACAATGATGTTATATCTCTTTGGAATTCTTTAACAGATCATTTTACCTTAAAAAAAAAACCACAGCCCTGAAATCAATAAAACAAAAATTCAGATATTTTCTGGCATCATTTTCTGCAATTAGCTTCGAGTATTTTGCTATTAATATTAATATCATTAACATGAGATGCTTTGTAAATTTTATGTACATAAAACATGTTTGGCTTTAGATGTAGCTGAAACTACAAAATACACACTTAAATAATTTAACAGCCGGCATCAAGAATTGATGACGTTTGTCTTTCAAGTCTGAAGAGCACAAATCTAAAAGAAGAATTTCCCTTTTTTCTCAAACTTTGTACTCATGTTTTTGAAATCTTTGCTATACATGTAAACCCTCTGTTCAATGTGAATACACACATTTGTAGGTCTGCTCTATATTAAATTTCTGATTGAAAGAATATGTCAGAATTATCTATTTGTTTCTTTTTTGTTTTTGTTCTTTTATGTCCCTATAAATAATTTTTCAGTAACAATTAAAGAGGACACCAGTTATAATGGAATGGCCACAATGACCAGTGTAAAAGATGCTTAAACATAAGGTTATTTAGCATAATATAACATATAAGGCTAATATGACATACAACTCAGTAATAAGTCTCATCTCAAAGGCCTTGAACTTATGTACACATATAAACACACATACATATATACACACATACATATATACACACATACATATATATACACACACACACATATATACACACATACATGTACATACACAGTGAAATCGGACTTGGAAGACCACCCCATCTGCCACTGAAATGTGGTCTTACAAGACACATGGTCTGTGAAAAGAGGTGTTATCTAAATGATTATGTAACCAAGCAGTTTTCAGTATGTGGTCTCAGAAAACAGTTGACCGTGGTCTCTCAAGACAAGATCCACACCATATACACATTACATGTATATAAAGTCTTACTCTACTGAAGAGTAATAAGGAAACCATTTAAGATAATTACAAATATATAATTATATACTGGTACATATTGTACAATGAACATTTTTGAGAGAAAATTTTAAAGGCATTGACTAACTGTACAAATATTATAAGGTTAAATACCTCATGATTAGGTAAACTCTGGGATCCATTTACACTCAGAGCTAAATATAGTATGATAATGTATCTGGAACATCATACGACCTATTGTGCATTTAGCAGTTAATGACTACCTGCCACCAATAGATACACACACACACACACACACATATATATATATATATATATATATATATATATATATATATATATATATATATATATATATATATATATATATATATATATATATATTTATATATATATGTTCACCTATGGTACATAGATGGGAATACATTACAGAGTTATATTTTCTCCCCTTCAGTTGACAGGATTCATGTTAAACTACACACACTGTAAATGATGTCATATGATAGTTCACATATCAGAAACTTTACATGTTTACATGGGAACTGTATTCAGTTATTTTTCAAAACTCAAAATGTTTAACTAACAATGAATCTTCCCTATTTTATAAATCACATTTAAAGTGTTTGGATTTGAATTTTGTTATGTCCCACTAGACAAATTATCAGTCATATGGTGGTGGCCAGGTTGGTGAAGTAGAGAACTTGGTTACAATATACCCGGGAGGAGACCAGCAGCCTGGCTAAGTTATCATAACTTCTGTGTATAAGAGTCATTGTTAGTAATATTAAGGAGTTTATAAAATTACTGACATGACCCAGACAATTATGTCAGCATATTATGGCATACCAAAACCTAGTTCACAAACAGTGCATGAACATATTCTCATACACAAAGATCCATAAAATGTGTGAACAGATTTTATTTTATTTTAAGTCCAATGTTGTACATGTTTGAGAATATTCTGGTTATGTGTGAACACCTTGCTATCCATCAAGATCAAGACATCATGTATTCATACACTTACCAAGATGTGTGAATATTCTGAAACAAATATGTCAACTCGGATGTGTGTGAATATTTTCTGGATCATACAAAAATCCATGTGTATGAACAACAAGGTCCAGATGATGACAAATGAGTTAACACGATTCTGATACAAAACAAATACTTATTTATACCAATATTCTACCATCAACAATAACAAAAACAAAGTAAACAAAGTGACATTACATCACCCCATAAATAGCTTCTCAAACCTGTTTGCAAACAAAGACAACGTGATAGCTGAAAAGGCAAGCTTCTACTACAATTCCCATAATTTGTACTTGTATAAGCCTGGTAAACTGCACCCATACATAATGATAAAAGTCATCCATCATACTAAAGTTTATCTTGAAATACCAAAAACTGTATATAAATCCAACTATATCAGCTGGGTGCTACTGTTTTTTAGATAAAGTAGGTTATTCCATACCTCTTTTCAACTATGATATATAAGTAGATTTGATAATCAAACACTTTCTGAAGATTTAAAGGGAAGTAACTCTTTCAGTACACTCTTGTATCAAGGAAACTTTGTACAATTATTTCTATGAAGATATTGACATAAAACATTGCATCACCTAGTTGACTTACTATTAATCTGTGTGGGTTTTTACAGACTTTACATCTGATAAAAGAAAATATCCCCGATTGACCACAGACTGACATACATGTATTTCAAAATGATTCTGAAGATTCAAATTCATAGTTCTAAAACATCTTATTTTTTAAATACTCAATATTGGAATTACAAAAGATAATCATTCCTGTCAATAATTCAGAAATTTAATTTATCTTTAAAAAAAAATCCAACACAATTTGAATACATCAAATTTACCTAAATATGAAACTGAATATGAAATACATTTATACACATTTTTACAAACACACAAAAGTCAACATCAAATCATAACAAGGGTGACAGAATATAGACACGTTTACAAACACACCCAAGTCAACGAGGGTGTCTGGCTAGTTTTCAGCACAAACCTGTAGTGCCACTTCATCTTGTAGACCTATTTAAGATCAAATAAAAAAATGAAACGAGTTATGTCCCCATATTCTTCATGCTGTTGACAAGTGGACTTGATCATCTGTATATATCTAGTTATTCTTTAATCATTATTTATATTACATAGAAATTTTAGTGCATATTTAAGCCTCAATAAAATTTTATCCTGATCATTAAGTAATTGGTAATTTCATAGCCATTAAATAATGGACGATGTATCAGTTTCAATTCTAATATCCTTTCATCATCATTTCATCCCATTTACTTCAATCATGATCATTAATTACTAAGCACATATACTTAAACTGATGATGACCACCGAAGTATATCAATCCCCTGTAGCAACATTGCTGTCTTACTAAATCTATGAACTAATGTACTTCTGTGTGTTGTGATGTAAATGTTTACAATTTACCTGCATTGTTCTGATAAGTGTTAGAATGCGCTATAAATATAAAACCTATCAATTTACAATCTGAATTTTGTTAATTTGCAGAGTTTTTATATGATGCAGGTATCTCATGCTGTAACTAACAGAATATAACCTAAATGTACTCGGACAGTATGATAAGTTGAAAATTTGAACACTTTCATCATGTTAAACAGTTTTTAAATGCCATAGTTGGTATCAATTAACAGCAAAGAGCATGTTATTGTACTTAGAGGAGAGGGAGCTGTATATAGGCCATTAAAACTTTTGGTGATAGAAAACCCAACAAAAATAATAAAATAAGTTTACTGAAACACATATACATGTATATCCTTTATAATAAATATCTTTCTGATCAAACTCGCACTGTGTGTGTGTGTGTGTGTGTGTGTGTGTGTGTGGTGTTTCACATGTTAAAAGTATAGTTCTTTATAAGCAGTATTTTGTTAGAGTTACTCCCCTTAAGGGGCCATATAGTAGATCGACTTGCTCATTTTCAAAACTGGATTTCCGGTATTTAGTACAAACAAAAGGGTCATGACAATTTTGATCAAAATCAGTTGTATAAGATTGAAAACCTGGAATAAATGTTTTTAACCATAAAGAATATTTTCCAACTAGTTCTGGAAAAGATGACTTTTAAAGTGGGATAGCCTCTGTGACCTATTTTGTCCTACCTGGATCCATTCCTAAACCAAACTGGCTTAAAACTCAAACTTGGTAGAATACCTGGAGTACTTACTTTCTGTACAGTCCCTTCAGGGGTTTCAGAGGAGAGGTCAAATACATGTATGTGAAAAGTTGGTGAGCTGAAATATGATCTATAACTTTACATATTTTCGTCATTTTATTATAAAATAACATTAACACAGTAGACAACTAAAACTATGAAAAAATAAACAAACTAAAATTTAGATCAGTAAGGTAGGTAATGAAAAGAAAGAAAAAGAATGCATTTCTGAAATGGAATTTTGTTACAACATTAAATTATATACCATACCATAATTTAATTAAGCAAATAAAAACAAAAAACCCACAAAATATGAAAATGAGAGAGAGAGAGAGAGAGAGAGAGAGAGAGAGAGAGAGAGAGAGAGAGAGAGAGAGAGAGAGAGAGAGAGAGAGAGAGAGAGAGAGAGAGAGAGAGAGAGAGAGAGAGAGAGAGAGAGAGAGAGAGAGAGAGAGAGAGAGAGAGAGAGAGAGAGAGAGAGAGAGAGAGTTTTAAGTTCTTATATTTGAACTTTCATACATGTACATGTATCCACCTACCTGATATTTGATGATAAAAGAATCCTTGAAACTGATCAAAACAAACTATGAAATAAGACGCCAGTCACTGGTAACCTATAATATATCCTTAAGTCTCTAAAAACAGCTAATACCAATTCTCCAAAGGATTCCAACTGTTTTCACACCTGAATCTGTTTTTTATCCCTCACAGACATACTTGCTATTATAAAGCTATACCTACACAACTATTATTTCCCCACTGTTCCTCACAGTTAGCTCATAATCAACACACTTAAGATGGATCTCATTAAATGGATCTAAGCTCAGCAGGAGTGTTTTAGCCCTGTCTTTTGAAGGATAAGACAAAATTTGATTGTTTCCATCAAATGAATGTCTTGTTATTTCTTTTATATTCTGCAAAACAGTGAAGATGAAAGAATGGATAGACACAAGGAGATTGCTTTCAAGCACAGGGGGATTTTCTCACAAGAGCTTATTGGGATTATGTGTATAATGAAGATACATATATATCTCATGGCTACAACACCAAATAACTTCTTATCATTTGATGTCTGTGTGAACTCTCTCAAGGTAAAAAAACCAACAACAAACAAATCAGATTTAGTTTTAAATGTACAATGTTGAAATTTCTCATACATCACCTCAAAGTCAATTTCAAATGTAATTATTTTTGGAATTGGCTAAATCAAGATACATGTGAAGAATCAAGATAGGACAGTTTCTGTATTTCTGTTGTTTTAATGGCCTCTTGAGAATTCTTCACTACAAATAACACTCCATGCTGATCTTTGTCACAATGGTACTTAGATAATTCCTAACAACTTTCTAATATATCTTTCCATTCAAAAAGTGATTCTGTTTTGAGTAAATAAGTCATTTGTATTCCCTTTTTATTTGGAAAATTGAAGCACCTTCCTAAGAGAAAATTTGGTTAATATTTGTACTGTTTTTTTGTGAAGAAGTGAAAGCCTCATGTAGCTGTTTGGGCTAAGAGAAATATAAATGGTGAAAATGTATATCAAGTGGTAAAGCATCACTTGTTTATATACCTGGAATATGTACATGGAGGTGTGTTGAATATTTTCAAATACAGCTGAGAATATAAAAATTAGGAAACAACAAACAATTATAAAACTAGATAGCAAACAAAATAGCATTTTATTTTATGTATCTGTATCTATGTTTATTTATTTATCTTACATTGTCAATTTCAATGAGTTATTTAGTTCTGTATTCTTTGAAGTCCTGAATTAATTGATGTTTGAACATTTGAATTACAAAGGAAAGGTTATCACATCTTGCATTATGCTTCCACATAACAAAGAAAAATCTACTTGATCTGCAAGATCAATGAAAAATAAATTGTAAAGAAAGAACAAAATGCCACACATTTACTTGTACAATATACATGCTGATATAAAGAGTATAATCTGTCTATTCTGAATGCAGTGGGACCAATGGAAATATTCGGAATAGACAGAGTTCGGATTGTAGATTTTTACTAAACAGAATAAACATAGATGTATGCTGTATTCCACTATGTGTATTTATGCATATCTTCATAATATGGTCTTTGTGTGAAGTTTCATTGAAATCAATTCCTCAGTGTATAAGGAGTTGTAATGACAAAGAGTCATACATGTACATGTATGTATGTGGATAAAGTTTAAAGGGCCATAACTCTGGTTAAATGTTTTGATTAGAGATCCCCTTTCACTTATTCAAATCTAAGTAACACAATCTTTTATTGTGTGAAGTTTCATTGAAATCAATTCATCAGTGTAGGAGGAGATGCAATGACAAGGTTTCATATGTACATGTACGTGGATAAAGTCTAAAGGGCCACAACTCTGGTTAAATAACAAGGTTTCATATGTACGTGGATAAAGTCTAAAGGGCCACAACTCTGGTTAAATAACAAGGTTTCATATGTACGTGGATAAAGTCTAAAGGGCCACAACTCTGGTTAAATAACAAGGTTTCATATGTACGTGGATAAAGTCAAAAGGGCTTTAACTCTGACTAAAAGTTTTGATCAGCAATCCCCTTCCTTCGTTCAAATCTATGTAATGTGATCTTTCATTGAGTAAAATTTCATTGAAATCAGTTTATCAGTAAAGGAAGAGTACACTGTAGATAGTGTATACTATTTGATTGTCAGTTTACAACTTCTCTGTACTAAATAATGATACAAGTATAAGGACCTGGATACCAGCTGGTTGTCTAAAGTTCTTTTTTCAGTAATATCTTTATAAAATGTAAATGGATTGTTGGTTGAGTCACAGTTTTGATAAAATTCTCTTTGATCACATTACCCCTTTGTCCTCTAAGCTCTACCTATCTAAATATGTTGAATATATTTTTGATCTTTAACAATAAGGAAATTATTGACAAAAGTACAAAAAATGCTTAATTGATGAAAACAGACTTCAAACTTTAATGCATCTATGCACCTGTTACAGATATGGAATATTTATTTTACTTTATGTAAAACAGAATAATCAAGGACTACAAAGCATACCTCACAACAACATATTTTATATCACCCACATTATCTTGACCTAAGCCAACCTTCTAATCCTAATTCACAGCTTTGAAAACAGACTTATTCCAAAACAGGATCATTTTGTAAACAATACATGACTAATCCAGCACCTGAAACACCATAGCTGGTGTAAGAAACATAAGATGTACACCATAACACCTGAAACACCATAGTAGGCATAAGAAACATAAGGTGTATACCATACACCTGAAACACCATAGCAGGTGTAAGAAACATAAGATGTACACCATACACCTGAAACTCCATAGCAGGTGTAAGAAACATAAGATGTATATGTCATACACCTGAAACTCCATAGCAGGTGTAAGAAACATAAGATGTATATGTCATACACCTGAAACTCCATAGCAGGTGTAAGAAACATAAGAAACATAAGATGCAGGTGTAAGAAACATAAGATGTATATGTCATACACCTGAAACTCCATAGCAGGTGTAAGAAACATAAGATGTATATGTCATACACCTGAAACTCCATAGCAGGTGTAAGAAACATAAGATGTATGTACCATACACCTGAAACTCCATAGCAGGTGTAAGAAACATAAGATGTATATACCATACAGTTTTGTTGATGTATGAGAAGTAGAAGCAGGTAAACCTGAACTTAACCAATCTTCTCAATCAGACGCACACACTGGGGTAATAACCTCCCTAACCTTTGAAGATGTGTGTTAAAACAGGAGATCCAACCTACCTTAACTCATCAATCTCTGAAAAACAATGAACTCTTCTGAAAATCAATGACTTAGACCAGTCCAAATATGTCTTTAGGGATGAAAAAGTTAATGGTCACACAAGTAAAACACAATTATGATTACAAGGAGAATATGACCTTGAAGCTTTGTCAACATGATCCTTAGATAATTTCAACAACTTTCCAATATATCTCTGTGTACAAAAAGTCAATCAGTTTTCAATTAATAAGTTATTGTATAAAACTGAACTCTCTCCTCATTTCAAGCACCTGGTAAATGCTCATTTATGAACAGCTTTTGTTTTTATTTGCACTTTGTAAATCTTAGTTTAAGAATCATACAGAGCACACTGGAAGGAAATCTGATCACTGGTTCATGATCAGAAAAAGATTTTTAAAAATTACCAAGTTTTGGGCCTTTTTTGCACCTATAGGTCCTAGCTGCTTTTCATTCACAGAGTTTATGTGGCCTCACAAAGATATATTTCCTGTCAAGTTTGGTTAAAATTGGCCCACTGGTTCTTGAGAAGAGAAAGTTAACAACAGATGAGGGTCAAATGCTAACCCTAGACAAAAGACATTTGCAACAGGTCACAGGTGAGCTAAAAATGCCACTGGACATGTGAAGAAGAAAAAACACTCCCGGAAGATGAGCAAACAAAGAAATAAATTTGTACAATCAAAATAAACATGAGAATTCCTGCCAAAAATTTGGCATATAATTAGTAACAGCAGTGAACTGTCAAATTAGCACTTACAGTCGATGATTAGGTATTTCAGCAGGTCAGCTTATTATGACAATATGTCCGATATATGCTAAAAGGAGGTTTTTCTTGAATCCATGATAAAGATATTTTCAGTGCCATCCCTCTTCCTTCAAATTGTTAGATACAACTAAATCATAATATTATTCTAATCCATCTGAGTCCTGCCCTACATATGTACATTTGAATATTGAGAAATACTTCTGCTGGCTTGCAAGGAAGAGTACACTTGTACACTAAGACACACATGAATCACTACTTTTCTTTTTATCTACAGGACTTGACCCTTAGTTATCATCAAAAGGTACTTCATCAATATATGTTTTTTCCTAAACCTCTGCCAACATCTCACTAACTGGAACAGATACAGTTCACATCAATCTACATGAAGGTTCTGCAATCTTTTTTTTATACAGCACACACTTCAATATGACTGAAAGTTAAAAATATGTGATTTACAAATCATAACAAGTTTGTGTGTTGTTGTTTCATGTCCCATAGAGAATAGTTCCATTTGAGGTACCCAAAAAGCCACACCTACTATGAATGTTACTTGACCTCAGATAAAGGTCATTTCTGAAAGTCTGATGTACATTATGAACTTTCAATTGAAATCATGTTTCTAATCATTAATTGAACATTATCACTATTTCAGTCCATTTTATAATTCAAACAAGTACTTGACCTAATTTAACTTTGAGATGTATAAAATATTGTCAAATGACATCAGAATTGGTTTTACATTAGGTATTGTTTAAACCTTATATTTGAATTGATTTGATACTTAAGATGAGACACGCTTAATTTCAAGTTGACATGAAAGTAGATGGGAATTTAAAGTTAATCTGTTGTCAATTTCAACAGACATTTTGATCAATTTTATGGAAAGTTAGACAGGTATTAAGTTTGATGTTACGATGTAAATATTACAGGTATTTACATTTCTTTGATATTGAGTCTAAAAGGAAATTGCATTGCGATGTAGGAATGTTTTAATCTATAAACTAGAGTTTGATTACAATGCAGTGGAACCTGCCCTGAGAGACCACCCTTCCTGCCACTGAATTATATGATTTCTCAAAGTCATCTCCCATAAGAGTTTCTATGTACAAGATTATCTAACTGACTGGTTCTCAGAGAAATCTCAAGACAGGTCCACTGTACAATGTTTTGTTTTTAGACTACAGAACACTGGATGTCTTATACTTAGAAACAATGTTTTGAAATAAAAAAATCCATTGGCTTAACATTGATGAATAAATTCCCATATCAAAAACTGGTGTACCTTTCACAAATCTCTCGCACAATCTGTAAGAAAGAGAAATCTTATTCAACTTAAATCGACCATAAAGACCTATGTCATCAATCTTACGTCAAGTTCATCGTTACTAAGGGGTTGATTATCTAACAGTTGAAATGCAAACATTGTACATGTACATTGCAGACAAACATTTGATGATCATCTAGAGGAAAAGTTATGGTGTCCTCTTATTGATGGACTTATCTTCCTTGAATTACATCTTGAACAGAGTCTTTGATCATCTTCACCAAAGAGAAATCACTGATGGCTTCATTGGCTTTCTCACTTATTTTACTAGACTAACAATCTTGAACAGAAACTCTATGAAAGAGAGAGAGCACCAGTGGCTTCATTGATAAATGATTTCTCCCTCATATTACTTAAATTACACCCAAGATGAACTTGATACATAACTGATGACTTTTTCACACAATAAACAAATGTAAACTCATTCATAAAAAAACCCAAGAAATTTACACTTTTGTCCTCATAAATCCATGTACTTTCATTTATGATTCAGTTGATGTTTTGATGTATTCCAGATACCCTAAACAATTGATAGAAATCAAATTGTTAATGTGTTTCTGAACTGTTGCATGTTCAGGATGTATTAAGCACTAATGTAAAAGCTCAAGACACAGGTGCCACATACATGTACAAAATGAACTTAATGGTGTAGGAAATTCTGAGACATTAAGGTGGAGACTTGAGCTCCACCTCATTAGAATCAAATACATACACTGCATGAACCCTTTGATGGTGTACTTCATCAAAATGGCTGCAAACAAAACAATCAATTAGCTGATGAGAAGGACTAAAACCATAACTGACCTTTTTGAAGATTAGTCGCTTTTACAAAAAAAAAAAAAAAACTCACGATATCAAAAGGCGGTGAATAGTGAATAATAATGTTTTTTTGTGTGTGTGTGTCACATTTTGACATAAACCATTTACAATGGTTTTAATGAAATTTGGTCATGTGTTGTTCCGATTTACACCAAACATTTGATTATATCTTAAATCTTCTGCTCTGAATTTAAGCGATTTTTAAAAAAAAAAATTTTTGTGCCTGATTTTAAACCCCAAATTCGCTTAAAATCGGGGCAGAAAGTTCGGCCCACTTCCTCACCAACTTTAAATATTGTCTGTCGTGTGTTAAAACTCATTTCAAAATAAAAAATAGCCATGGGAATCAAACTACTTCTATCTAACATATGAAATGAAAATGTGAGCATTTATGGAACCTACTTAAATTTAAACCAAACATGACACTAGGAACAGGTAAAATCATTTTTATCATCGCAAAAATGGCTGTGGTTTAAAACAAATTTTAGGGCTTGCAATATGGAATGTAAACAATCCTATTTAGGACATGCCTAGACTAAATATACAACCAAACAACGTTCTCTATCTTGTATTAATTAATATAAATAATTGTACGGAGTGAAAAAGACCTAATGTTTATTGTCAAAGAAATAACTTTTCATCAACATAATTTCGGGCCTAGAGTCGCAATGTAGCAAAACGATCTATCACTAATTTCACTAATAGACATCAACGATTTCGGCAATGGATAAAACTTTGTTTTGTTGTTGAAGACATCGTTTCTGTTTGAACACCATTCTGAATAGACCGATTACACAAAAAGTTTAGGTTTATACATTCCAAACTAACTGTGATTGTCTTCAAAAGTTGTGATAAATGTCATGTAAACACCCAACAATGGACATGGTGATTTCCCCCAACTTCCGCAGAAACGAGAACTGGAAATTGTAACATTCAATGTTTGAGTAACCTCCCTTTGCAACATCAATACACACAGTATAAAAGTGACCCTCCGCTGAAATTGAGCAGTTGCTAGTTATGTAAGGCATGTGGTCACTATATGTGTATAAATAGGAAATATGCAAGAGGAATCTCAATAAGGCAGGTTATGTATAGCGATTAGTTGACAAACACATCAATTTGATAGTTTTCAAAATGGACAGGAATGTATTCATAATGAATTTTGAGCGCCATTCGCATAACAAGCACCTCCTACTCGATGCTAACCCCTCTATTCTGCTTTTATTTTCATTTTCCGTGGACTAGAAAAGTTCTTGAGAGTTCAATAGAAATTGATTTAGCTTCATGTTGGTATCAGAGATATGTAATTATTTCTATTTACATCGCTGTATGATTGTAGCTGTCAATATCAATATGATGAATGGCGGAGTAATACTGCAATTTTTCAAGGCAGACTCAACATCACTTGAATCTTATGTAGTGGAATTCCATATTTTCAAATAGATCGATGATGTTTTGTTGAAACTAACTACAAATCCTACTGTATAATTTTGAGATGCAGAAGTAAATAGAATTATATGGTATTTCATTTAATGATTATTCAAACTAGATTTAATTTCATTTACGAAAAAATATTTGACTTTTCTGTCAAAGTTGAATTCTTGAGTTGGACTATATTTTACACTAAGTGCGATTGCAACCTCCGTGACTCCTCACAGGATAGCCCTCGATGAAAAGTCGAAGTAAACCCATAATAGGTTGTTATTACAAAACAACCAATAAAAAATCATAGACTGATGTTTAAAAGTCCTAAAACTACATGTTGACTTGACTAACCATTCATACACTGTATAGGAATGGAATGAGATCAAACTAGACTTATCATATATACACGGAGTATAGAGATGGAATGGGATCTAACTAGACTTATCATACATACACAGTATGGGAATGGAATGAGATCAAACTAGACTTATCATACATACACAGTATGAGAATGGAATGAGATCAAACTAGACTTATCATACATACACAGTATGGAAATGGAATGAGATCAAACTAGACTTATCATACATACACAGTATGGGAACGGAATGATATCAAACTAGACTTATCATATATACACGGAGTATAGAGATGGAATGAGATCAAACTAGACTTATCATACATACACAGTATGGGAATGGAATGAGATCAAACCAGACTTATCATACATACACAGTATGGGAATGGAATGGGAACAAACTAGACTTATCATATATACACGGAGTATAGAGATGGAATGAGATCAAACTAGACTTATACATACACACACTGTATAGGAATGGAATGGGATCAAACAAGACCTTTCATACATACACAGAGTATAGGGATGGAATGGGATCTAACTAGACTTATACATACACACACTGTATAGGAATGGAATGGGATCTAACAAGACCTTTCATACATACACAGAGTATAGGGATGGAATGGGATCTAACAAGACCTTTCATACATACACAGAGTATAGGGATGGAATGGGATCTAACTAGACTTATCATACACACACTGTATAGGGATGGAATGGAATCAAACTAGACTTATCATACACACACTGTATAGGAATGGAATGGGATCAAACTAGACCTTTCATACATACACAGAGTATAGGGATGGAATGGGATCAAACTAGACTTATCATACATACACAGAGTATGGGGATGGAATGGGATCTAACTAGACTTATACATACACACACTGTATAGGAATGGAATGGGATCAAACTAGATTTATATGTATCATACTACACTATAGGCATCATCAGGGATCAAACAAACAATACATAAATCGTATAAAGATGAAAGAGATTAAACTAGACTGGTTCCTGCATAAAATTGTGTATTTTATCTCAAAATCATAAGTTAGTTGAACTTGAGTATAGAGTAAATTTAGTGACTACAGACCGTGGTTGAACTTTACCTAGGAAAAGTCAACTGACTCTTCTCTCATAGTATACTGGCAAACAACATAAATAGCTTAAGGCCCAGTGTCAGGCTAGAAACCCTAAAAAGCCAGAGATGAGATGTAAACCTCATAATCACTTAGCCATGGCAGGGTTCGAAAAATTTGTATAAAAGCACTCGCCCAAAGGGCGAGTGATTACATAACTTCCACTCGCCCAAACTCATTTTGCACTCGCCCAAGTATGAAAACGTAGTATTTCAAAGAAAATGTGTTAAGAGTGTATAAAATCTTTTTGTAAAGTAAATAGATCTTATATGACTTAACAGATATGATACTCTTCATTTGACAAATTGTCTTTTTTTTCTAATTAAGTACTTATTATGATGGAAAATGTGTGAAAATCTTACCACACCTTTTGTATGCTCTCATTTTAAGTTTTTAGAATTCAAATTCTTGACTGAAATTTTGGTTGCCCGCCATAAAAATCTGGTTACACACAATGAAAAATAATATTTTTTTAATTTTGATTTTTAGATGCATTTGCATCTAAATTAACTGTAAATGCATCATTATTATTACTATAATCAATTATTATTATTACTATTTTATGATGTTACTACCTGTTTAACTAAATCAATATAAATAACAAAAGTAAGTTTTCACTATTGTTAGATGAAAACAAGAGCTAACATTAAAACTTTCATTTATAGTATTAAGTAACTATTTTTACTTTTATCATTCACTTACATTCAGATTTTACAACTTCTATACAAATTATAGTGTTATGATTATTTTACCAAATCCTGGAATTCAGGTCCGTTCAGAATTGGTTCTTTTATTTACACACATCCAATTTCCACTTCCTCAACAAACTGCAAATATCAGCTGTCAACAGACGATGTGTTCTGTGACATTTTTGGCCATGAGGTAAAGACTAACATGTTTAATTGTCAATAAAATAATTATTTAAGTTTCTAATTGTTTACTGCAATGTATTTTGAACTGAAAATTGAAGGAAATGGACCAGTTTCGAAATTTAAAAGGGAAAACAGATTTTCAGTAGGGCGTCAGTACTCGCCTCACGGTCAAGTTCATTGTGGATATTTACTCGCCCAAAACGATTTTTTACTCGCCAATCCCTGCATGGTTGCTCCAAGGTACATGTATTTTCATAAAAGTTAGACGTGTTGTCAAAAAGATGAACAAGAAATATTAAATTTTACCTGCTGATGAACAAAAACGGTAATTTCTAACACTGTACATGAGGTTGCAGTCTTAATTATTGTTAAAATTCTGAGGAAAGTATAATCAATCATGAGGAAAGGGACATTTTAAGTCAAGTTTTTGTATAATAACATCTACACACTTTTCAAAATCTTAATAAGTTTAAAATATTCAAAAACACTTTCACATTTTTAACCTAAAATATAACCTCTGGAGACCGTTTTAAAGATTGTATAAGTAACAAATGAGTTAAATGATGTGTGTGTTATTTCATCTTCATAGATCACTACTGTGATGTCACTAACAACAGATCCTTTTCCTCCACTGTTGGGTCTGGGTCATAATTGACAACCTAATTCTATTCTGTTTTGTGAATTTCTCAATAATCATGTACATAAATTAAATATTTATGTAAAAATATCAAGAAAAACAAATTATCTTGAAAAAAATATTTTTATGGCAACTAAGAACTATTTTTTGTTCATTTCCAACCTACAAAAAGGTTGCTGGTGAAATAGTGCTTCAGTTACATATTTGAGGGAAAGCAAAATGGTTGTGCTACAGATGTGAAGAGATACAAAGATTATAATAAATCTGGAGAGACATTAAATGTATTGAGGAATTGCTGAAAGACTTGTAAAAACAGGGGCAAATTATTTACTGAATCTCTCTCTCTCTTTCTCTCTCTGTAAAATGACAAGGATACAAAGTTTTCCTGTTAAAACACGAACAGCAATATTGCCAAATAAATATAATGTAATATTAAGAACAGCAACACAAAATACTACATGTAAGAGACTGAACAACTACAAGAACAATGACAACAACAACAAATATAACCATAAACAAGCATAAAAAACTTTGGAAAACAGCTTTATCAGCCATACTTATGTATCATTCTTAAACAGCTTTATCAGCCATACTTATGTATCATTCTTAAACAGCTTTATCACCTATACTTATGTATCATTCTTAAACAGCTTTATCACTTATACTTATGTATCATTCTTAAACAGCTTTATCAGCCATACTTATGTATCATTCTTAAACAGCTTTATCAGCCATACTTATGTATCATTCTTAAACAGCTTTATCAGCCATACTTATGTATCATTCTTAAACAGCTTTATCAGCCATACTTATGTATCATTCTTAAACAGCTTTATCACCTATACTTATGTATCATTCTTAAACAGCTTTATCACTTATACTTATGTATCATTCTTAAACAGCTTTATCACTTATACTTATGTATCATTCTTAAACAGCTTTATCACCTATACTTATGTATCATTCTTAAACAGCTTTATCACCTATACTTATGTATCATTCTTAAACAGCTTTATCACCTATACTTATGTATCATTCTTAAACAGCTTTATCACTTATACTTATGTATCATTCTTAAACAGCTTTATCAGCCATACTTATGTATCATTCTTAAACAGCTTTATCACCTATACTTATGTATCATTCTTAAACAGCTTTATCAGCCATACTTATGTATCATTCTTAAACAGCTTTATCACCTATACTTATGTATCTTTCTTAAACAGCTTTATCACTTATACTTATGTATCATTCTTAAACAGCTTTATCACTTATACTTATGTATCATTCTTAAACAGCTTTATCACCTATACTTATGTATCATTCTTAAACAGCTTTATCACTTATACTTATGTATCATTCTTAAACAGCTTTATCACCTATACTTATGTATCATTCTTAAACAGCTTTATCACCTATACTTATGTATCATTCTTAAACAGCTTTATCACCTATACTTATGTATCATTCTTTAACAGCTTTATCACCTATACTTATGTATCATTCTTTAACAGCTTTATCACCTATACTTATGTATCATTCTTAAACAGCTTTATCAGCCATACTTATGTATCATTCTTAAACAGCTTTATCACCTATACTTATGTATCATTCTTAAACAGCTTTATCACCTATACTTATGTATCATTCTTAAACAGCTTTATCAGCCATACTTATGTATCATTTTTAACAGCTTAAACAGCCATACTTATGTATCATTCTTAAACAGCTTAAACAGCCATACTTATGTATCATTCTTTAACAGCTAAAACCGCCATACCTATGTATCATTCTAAGATTGATATACACAGTATTTGAATTTTCAACCTTTTATACACATAAAGCATCTTTTTTTTCATAAATTATGGCAAATAGCCACAAAATAACAAAAGAACAAAAGGCCCATTGAACACTAATTATATCAAATATGTTACTTTATAACATGGATACATATTCATTCAATTTAACAAAATTAAGCTCATATTTCTGAACTGATATTTCAGGGAAAAAACATCTGGTTGAATTTCATATGCAAGTCTGTAAAACAGAATGCTGCTAACTTGTGACAAAACAGAACAAAATGTAATTCCAGGGAGTGGCTCCAAGTTATTCTGTCAATTAAATTAAATGAAAAAAGGCCAAATTTTGTTATGAAAATGATTCCCAATTTCCTTCCTTTTGCTTTGTCTATCAATTTTCAACTACATGTACACATGTAACTTGCATATTCTGAATTACAGAATTAGGCATTTATAACATCAAAGATTTCCAAGTTTTATTATTACCATAAAAATATGAAACAAGAAACAGATATATATATGTATCTGTGAGTCCATGTTCCCATGTGGTAAAAAAAATCAAAATCTAGAATTTTTGTCCCAATGTTGCTGTAAGCAAAATGCAATCTGAATTCATTTAGCACACATAGTGTGAATAATTTCTTGGGTTTCTGCCTAATTAATGCTATATTGCCACACCAGTTTTAACCATTCCTTAAACCATAGTAATTCATCAAACAATCTTTTTGTTTCTTTCATTGATATTTGTGATATATTTACTATTGGACAAAATTGGCATGAACAGCTAAAAGCAACAACAAATACATGTATGAATATGTCTGAAGTGCCTAAAGACAAATCCTTTTTTGCTAAATTTATTTTTTCTTCTTCAATAAACCTCAAATTTGTGCAAAAAATTAAAATCTTTCTAAAACGCAATCAAACAAAAAGTACACAACACATTATCAAAATTTTCTCTAGCACTCTCCCTCGAATTTTCTTTTGGACACATTTAAACGAATAAGTTTATGATGACGGCCTAAATCCGTTTCATAGAGACTATAAAATGGTAATGACCGAAAAGCTAAAAGTGAAGACTGGGACTCCTCCTGTTTATATGGTGCACGTACAAAAAACACTTGAATCCAATCATGGTATGTGGGGTGAAATTTATTACCCTTGACTCTACTAAATGACTTTATCAAACCTGCAAAATCCACAAAAATGAAAAATTGATCATGTACTGTCAGTACTAAATAGAGAGTAAAAATGATAAACAAACAAATCATTTACATAAGAATTAACATAAAACAATTAATATCATTAACATCTTACTACTATAAAACAGTTGTTGAAATGATCAGATTTCAACTGAATTATTTATAAGAACTAGAATTCCTAGCAGAAATCTGATTTGTACTTAAACTTTCCAGATGAGAGCAACACCTACATACAGCAGGTTCAACTAAGGCAACAGGGATAAGTGCTTTATCCACATCACAATGTAAAATAAAATTTCATGATTCAAACTTGTCACCTCTTTTTCTTTAATGTTGTATTACATCGCACTCAACAATTTTTCAATTATATGGTAGCAGCCAGTTTTTAATGGTGGAGGAGAGAGCCTGGTTATTTCTGTACTGTAAGTACCTGGGAAGAGACCACCAGCCTTCCAAATGTAAACTGGCAAACTTTCTCACAAAATGAGCTTAGGTTCCAGTGGGACTAAAACAGCTTATACAGAGATTTCATGGCTTAAAGCGCAATGCTCTAACCACTCAGCCACAGAGGCTTCGCCTGGTCATCTTCTAATTCAAATTTACTGAAAGATATCATTGCACTACTTTAACTAATCAACCCCTGAAAAACAATGGACTCTGATGTAAATCAATGACTTACACCAGTCTAAATGTTTTCTCGAATTAAAAGTTGCATTCAATATTGAGACACACAGGACTGAAAGAGAGTTACTGTATTCAACCCATTAAGCACCCATGTCCCTATAAGACCCCCCCTTTAGTGCGCATGATAGAGAATATTTTCTAGGTGGTTGACAAGGATATGTGGGCCTGAAAAGCTGTAAGTAACAGTTTAATTGTAGCTAGCTCCCCAGGAACTGAAGAATGTCAATAGGTGTCCTCGGTAATAACTACAACTTTACCACTGTGCCTTATACAAATTAAATGTTTTACATCAATTAGACTATTAATTGGTCCCGTCAGGTGCCCAACCTTTTTTCCTGTTTTTTGTAGCGCCCTGGGCACTTAATGGGTTGAATACGGTATACCTTCTGAGACTTTGTGTGATTGTATATAAACTATATAAAACATGTACAAAAATATCAAATTCTAGGCCTTTTAAGTTATGTAGTCAAGTTTTCGACTTGCCAAATACTAATACAAAACAAGCTTACATGTAGAAGAAAATCACATTTTGACCCTACAAATGACGATATGTGGCGTCAAGATAGCTACATATCGGTCTTCAGACACATTTTACTGCCACCTAGATCCCTATAGCCCCTTAATCACTTGTCAGTACTACAGACTAGAGTTCTAAAATATTGTTGCATCATTTGTTGTCAAAAACCAGCACTAATGATGTAATACAGATGAATATTTCATATTGTTTTATATATATGTTGAATCAAGGACATCCCTTCTTATCTATATAATGATGAAAGATATTAATGGGATAAAAAAATACATCAAACAATTGTTAGGATTTTTTGTGGTAGATAAATGTAATATATATGTAATTTTCAACATACCAGATGTCTGTATAAACATAGTGTCAACAACAAGAAATTTCTGCGAATCCAATTACTGTGGTTAATATATTTACCAATGCACAACAAAGTGGCTGAGGTATAAATTACCTACTGTGCTCATACAGGGATAATTAATTCAAAAAATATATTGGTTAAGTGGTAAAAATAGTGCACCACAAAGTATTCATTGTGGCTCATGATTTATTTCAGGATTGTTTTTCATTTTTTGAAACAATCCTTATATTTATATACATTACCATTTTTCAGTGAAACTGTTGTCCACTCGATACTAAATTCATTCCAGAACACTGACATTGCGGGGGGTGTTGGGGGGGGGGTTCATATGATGTAATGGCTCAACAGCTGTTTTGACATGAGGAGTAGTTCTCTTTTCTGATCGCAAATACTAATGAAATTAAGGTTCAATTTCTTCTTTTTTATATCATCTTGAAAGAAACTAGTGAAATGGACAATTTTGAATACTTATTCTCAGATTTAGTTCGTGATTTTTCATATTCAACCATTAAGTAGTGGCGGGTTAAATGTGTCAGAAGAGAATTGCCTGAATGGGCCATGTGCAAATGGCTGCTGGGCCTACCATGTGCGATTTGGATAGCAACAGATGATCGTTGTTTACAACAAATTTTCATTTGAATTCTGATATTTATCAGTGGAATATATCACAGAAAGTTTGAGTGTGACTGTTAATATTCGTTGATGAAAGTAGCCATTCTATTTGATATTTTACCAATCGCTGAATCAGCTGGGAAATGCCGTGAACTGTGAAGGGGTGACGATTTCGTAAGTAGACCTATTTCAGTATATAGGCTAGCCCACTAGCAAATCCTTCAAATCTATTGAAACAAGACAAATGCAGATTATGTTGTGAAATAACAAACTTTTATTGTTCTCTTTAAAAGATAATTATTGACATGTTCATTATGGAAAATCCGTGTAGGCCTATAAATTATAATAGATCCATGTCAATTCAGACTTCAGTTTTTACCAGCTGATCATATACAGTATCCTGTCAATTTACTGAGAAACCTATGAATACTACTTATGCTCGGCATTAACATTACAGGTTGTGAAAAATAAGATGGGCCTGGTAATTATCCTAGCAATATATAGGATTTGAGGTGAACTGAGAGTCGATTTCACACGATGCGAGTAACGAATTGTTTCCGACAGGAATAGCCTATATGGTGACAGAAAAGCAAAATGTTTATTAGAGATACAGGACAAAATTGCACTACTGACTCCCTTTTCAACTTACTTACAAGCAACGTAACTACGAAGCAAATTTTCATTTCTGTGGCCTGTGTTTCTTTTCATAACATGACCTAGATCTATCACAACAGGCCTATGATATGGGCATCTACAGTGTGCTACAGATGCAAGCCTAGTCTTGTGTTTTCCATTTCTTTCAGTGATTTTTGTTTGTTTTGTGGTAATTAATGGCTTTAAATAAAAAATATGAAATGAATGTGTGTTACTTTATTCTTTATTGATTCGTTCATATGTTAGAGAATACTTGTCCGACAAATCGCTGTCGTAACATGGTCATGGAAACGGTTTCTTAGATATTCAGGTATTCCTACGCCAGGTAGCAGTTAACAATTAGATCACGTGATGACTCACTGGTTTTATTGATAAAACAAAACAAACTTTCTGTATAACTGTAATGAAGGAAATTACAGTCGATATGTAAATATTTCTTACTATGTTTACAAACACAAATATAAAGACAAATCAGAACTATAATGATACACGTACCAGTAGATATCAAACATTTAACTAATCAGAACTATAAAGATACATGTAGATATCAAACATTTAACTAATCAGAACTATAATGATACATGTACCGGTAGATATCAAACATTTAACTAATCAGAACTATAATGATACATGTACTGGTAGATATCAAACATTTAACTAATCAGAACTATAATGATACATGTACCGGTAGATATCAAACATTTAACTAATCAGAACTATAATGATACATGTACCGGTAGATATCAAACATTTAACTAATCAGAACTATAATGATACATGTACCGGTAGATATCAAACATTTAACTAATCAGAACTATAAAGATACATGTACCGGTAGATATCATACATATAACTAATCAGAAATATTAAGATACATGTAGATATCAAACATTTAAACTAATCAGAACTATAAAGATACATGTACCGGTAAGATATCAAACATTTAACTAATGAGAACTAAAAATAAAATGATAGATAGAGAATGTGAATACTCCAATAAAAGCTAGAAAAAAAAGGTCAAACATTTATTTTTTAACATTGGTAGGGATAACTGCCAAGGGTGCCACTTAAGAAATAACAAATCACCAAGAAGACCTAGAAAAATATATAGGTCAAATTAAACACACAAAACATTTGAGATAACATATTTGGTTTGTTGTGCGCATTGGGTCTAAAGAAGGAGTATGCCAAAAAGGTGGGACACCTTCCTGACAGGGAGTGATCACAAAAATCATGTCTCACCGGCTTAAAACTGAGATGTCAATGTTGGTGTGACACATAAGTGAGCCATACATAGGTATTATATAGTAAAGGTCGAAATTTGTGATATTTTATAGTTGATGATGCCTCCAAATAAGTGAACAATTGTGGGGACACACGGGAGTCTGGATATCAAAAGATTTACACAATGTACATCATCCATGCTTCTAGGTTAGTATTGTGTCTCCAGCTTCTTGGCAAATCACAAAAATATGCTCTGCTTATGTTTTATGGTTCGAAATATGTCTGGCAGTCTACCAGTACCTAAAAACTACACGTTTTAAAATGACATCATGTTGTGATCATCAGCGACTATCATATGAGCTCTGACAAACGTGAATGGTATGTACCTGGTGTACTCTAACATAAAATAAGTGCACCATGTTTTGAGAAGTAGAACTATGCTGGGTCACATGAAATGCATTCTAATGAAATACATTCTGGGTTCTATAACAATAGCAGTGTCTTGGAAAAGAAAACTGTTTTAGAGAACATCTTATTTAAAGCAAGACTGCTCACAAAGTAGTGTGGAAATTACAATAAGAAGAAATGTTTGAATACTTTAAGAAACACTAATGTTTTATCACAGAATTTCAGAGAAATTCTATTTATCATTTTTTCATCAAAATACTTCTAGTAAAATGAAGATAATTCCTATCAAGTTTGATTAAATTTTAAGCGCTGATGTGGGAGCCCATAAGTGAAGAAAGGAGGGAAATATGGAAAGGTCGTCTTTAAATTTGGAACTTGGGAGAAAGTCCCTCATTTTGACATGAACATCCAGGCCACGAATCATCCCACCAGTTAGCATTGTAATGTATATTAGGCTGACATTACACTGTAAATTATAATTTCCATTAATTAAACATTGATAGATCTACTGAAATCTTTCAAAGTATTTAGAAAAACAGTACACATGTAAAATTTAATCTGTTTCAGTCTATTGCTATATTGTTTGTTTATTGTAGTTTAATGTCCCACTCAAGAATATTTCACTCATATGGAGACGTCACCAAATGCCGGAGAAGGGCTTCAAATTTTGGCCTATGCTTGGCACTTACGGCCATTGAACAGTAAGGGTTCTTTAATGTGCCAACACCTACTGTGACATGGGACCTCAGTTTTTACTGTATCATCCGAAGGACAGGAAACCATCCTGCCGCCGGCTGGACTCGAACTCACCATGTCACGATCAAGAGTCCGGTGCACTACCGACTGAGCCAGGCCTGCTTGTCTATTGCTATAAATCATTATATATTTAAGACCACTCAGGTGTAATGTATATAAACAAGTTTCTGGGTCAAAAGTAATTTTAACATAAACATCAGCTGTTTTACAGCTCTGCCGTATAGTCGTTCTCTAGCATATTGTTTTTAGGTCTACTAATTTTATTTTTCAGCATGTTGTGCTAATAAAAGTAGATACATGTACATCACTTGCCTCATCAATTCATATTTAGAATTCATTTGATATTACAAAAGCTTTTGAGCAACTCAAAAAAGTTATTTTAATTGGGGAAATAAAGTGCTAGATTTACTAGTCGTTTAGGCTATTCATTTTGACTGCTGTTGGTGCCATTGGGCCCCAGGTGCTGTTCAACTGAATAATAACCAACTTTCAACAAATCAAAAAAGAATTTGATGTTCTATTGGGACAGTTATTTGAGCTTTTGAATAGCAAGTAACATATTTCTGATGTTAGTTAAAAATCAGTCTGCTTGGCAATCAATTACACATTTTTGGGGAAGGGCGTTAAAATTCATAAAATGACAAGCATCAGCTTACAATATTTTATGATCGGTAGATGTTATACAAATCAGGGGATGAAAACCCAGACACAAATCATAAAGTATGTACATGGAAACCTTGGCTTTTTCCATTGAATTCTTGTAAACGGATGTTCAATTGTGCTGTGACAATCATAGTCAAGGAAGACAAACATTAAACAACACTTTACTATAAATATTTTATTAAAGAAGTGCAAGTTTTTTGACATACATTTACTTTAATTTTTTTTCATTTTAAAAGGATTATGAATATGAAATTTATTTCCTATGACTTTTAATCATTACAAAATATAACGTACATTGTAAACAATAAATTCAAAGAGAAATTATGCGAAACTCCATGTACAAAATAAGTCAGGGAAAGTTAAGTTGGGTTGTGGGAAAATCATTTTTCAGTATGAACTTTCCCTTGTTAAGTTGAAAATGCAGGAAAATCTTAAAACACTGATGACTATATAGTTCTAAGGCTGTGTTGCTATGTAATACAAAATGTAAGTTAATATAGCTGTGTTGCTATAATAAAAAATCTACACTGTTATAGGAAGTATAGTTCTACAAATTGTAAATCAAGCAACACTGAAAGCTGCACTGCTCCTTTACTTCAAAATGTGCAATATAACGATGGATTCTACTGCTACTTACAGATTGCACATCAAATTTGACAACCATGTATTATAGGCCTTACCATTTTGATACAAATCAAATATAAGCATATTTCAAACGATTTATAAATCACTGAGATTTAAGTTGTTTACCCAGTTTAACAGATCACAATCTAAGGTAAAGAAAAAAAGAATACCCTCTAACTCACGTTAAACTTTTATAAAAACAAACACAAGGGGATTCCATTTTTTTTGACATACAGAATACCAAGTATATGAAAACATGCTTACTTCCTTTTGTAAGAATTAAACCTTCCTTCTACATATATTTATGAAAACCACTGATCTTCCTTTTTAACTTAACCAACACTTGTAACCTAACACATACCATCAAAACATAATGTAATTCTCCTTCTGTCTGGTCAGAAGCAAAGATGATCTGATCTACTAAGAAAGCTTTCTTGTATATTTAATCTCATTAGGCTTCCAAAATTGAATATCAAGTTTCAAAGGCTAAGTATAAGATGATAGCTATGTGATGTTTAGTGTAAACGACATAAGAGCCATCAGGTATACCAAATCCTGTCCCTTCATCTTATCTGTAAAGGACTTAAGTATCATAATATTTACTCCAAACCTTTCATTACATCATAAAATCTTAATATGACTTTTTCTAGAAGCAGGGTTGTACATTGTAGTTAAAAACACTAAGCAAGCCTGATATAAACAGCTTACAGAAGGGATAATCAGTTTAACTGTGAAGGAAAGCCATTCCTCAACTTACTACAAGTATGTTACCTGCACAATATTTAAAATGTCTTACCTTTCCCTTTCGTATAGAATGTAAATGATATGAAACACCAATCAACAGCCTGTGTTACAAACACATAAACTTACAAAATACTGTGAAGAACTGATTCTAAAATAGTACAAATACTACACACTCGCCAATTTCTGTTTCTTTTAGAATAATACTACTTACGTCACAACAGGCAATCTGCTTCCTTTACGGATTGTTTTTACATTTTTTATCTTGTTTACTCACCTTGAACAGTTAGTTTTTCACTGAATATCTTTGCGGACATTTTCTAGGTCAACGGTATTTAAGTACTTCATGTACATGTATATATATAATCGTTTGTCTCTCAACAATAAGAAACTACAGATATAATCAGTGATATTTAGATCCGAATTGTTATTTCTATTCATCAAGCAGTTTAACAGTCAATTAATGTTTTTATATATTAGTGATATGTAGCAAAGGTCAATAAGTACGGATGTCAATGATAGACACAAAACACAGATTTGGACTTACTTCTCTTATGTAAAACACGACAGTGTAGGTGGTCTTAAATATCAATTCAGGATTTTATTTATTTATGGATGGGTCGAAAAACAAACACACACACAACAAGATACTATAATGAATCAGACTGGGCCTCCTGACAGTCAGGATGGGTTTTGTTTATTTAGTGAATGTTACCAGCTGGTACAAGTGAAAATAGAAAAAAACCCAAAAACAAAACAAAAGGCCCATGGGCCACATTGCTCACCTGAACAGTGTTGGTATCTTACAAATATAGGAATCTCAATTTACAAATTATTATAATACTCCTTATGAGTGTAGGAGACTTAAAAATAAATAAATAAATGTTGAGTAAGACATCAAAAACACGTCAAAAATTAATTTTCCAATTTATTAAAAAAACAAGAAATTGAATAATACATTCATTGAAATTACTCAGATTCAACTGGTTTTTCAATCCATGCAGAAGTTACGGAGAAGAATATTTTGAAAGGGGGTATTTCTGAGACCTATTTTGCCCCATCTTTGGTTCACCTCCAAGTCGATTTGGCTAAAAAACATAAACTTGGTAGGATGTCTTGGATACTTCCATCCTATAAAGTGGGTTTGAAAAAGAAGCTAATAGTGTGAAAAAATGCTCCCAGGCCCATCTGTCAATTTTGTAGTTTTAAAAGATTCATATAAAATTCAAAACTTAAATTGCAGCAAAATTCTTTCAAGAGAGCATTTCTCTACCTAATTACAGGTAAAAAAAAAATAAAACGAATGCATCATAATGAACAAAAGGGCCTCAATTGCTCACCTGAGAACCAACAACAAAAACATTTCTTCATCTAATTGCAAGTAAAACACATTAAATGAATGCAGCAAAGTGAATGCAAAAGGAGATAATTGAAGAAATCATGCAAAAATTAATGAAAAAGACAAAGACTGAAAAGACCTCAAAAATGCGTCAAAAATTAATATTCCAATTTTCATGAAAAATACAAACTTGAATCATATATCCATGTAGATCACTTAAAAATAATCAGCCAAATTTCTATTTCTAAAACTGACGAAAAACATATCACAAAAATTCCAATAATAATGGAACCTGCATGACACCTGTGTTTGTACAGAATGCGATTTACTTTTACATATGTATGCACTGATTTAACTCAGTTATTTCATATGTTATAGTAGAAGAGTTCATTGTTTGGGGGGGGGGGTTTGATACTAACACTTTGAGCTGATCTTGTTCTTTTGTTCTTAGAAATGAATAAACTCCAATTGATTTTAGTGATAATTCCAATGAAAACTAAATGGACCAGGCTGGAATTGTTGTTATTCTCAAAATAGATTAAAGTTATATAAGTACGACATCAAACTTTATGACAACAATAGAGAGATGGAGCATTTACAAATGTTTAGTATTTATCTATAAGCTTCACAAGCCACATCTGTTGCTAAACTTATGTTTGTATTGACAATCTTGCTCCAAGCATCAACATTAACCAATTATGGGTCAGATAATTACATTTCCTTTACTCAATAACCATGGCCGAATCAATACATGAATGTTGCTATAATGAGCTGACCTTTCATAATTCAATAATAATTTGGGAAACCATGGAAAAGTAGCTGGTGGGTATTCGTTTGATCATTGGACATTATGAAAATGGATTTCTGATAGATTAGATAATGGTGTGCAATATTCCTCAATTAATATTCCATAAACTCATCTTCTCTAGATCTAAACACTTAACAGAGACCTGACAATGTGCTTTCTTAAAGCTTTCTAACATCTCTCATCAGTTGTCTATTTCCGGTTCCGCCTCTAAAGTTTTAATTTTCTTGAGACAGAAAGTACAATGGGGATATCATTTCTTTTACTGGCTGTTTGAATTTAATTTACATTTACAGTAACATCTAGTATTTAATTATGTGACTTGTACTTTTCCTAGGAACTTATTAGGAACTCATGATGACTGCTGTTTAAGGAAAATGTAGTGCTAACTTCAGACAAGGGCATGGGGGGAGGCTGACAGGTGTGATAACTTAAATACTAAGACAGATGTGACAACTAAAATACTGAAACAGGTGTAATAACTAAAATACTGAGACAGGTGTGATGATGGCACAGACATGTGATAACTACAATATTGAGACAGGTGTGATGACTGTACTGACATGTGATAACTACTATAATGGGACAGGTGTGATGACTGCACTGACATGTGATAACTACAATAATGAGACAGGTGTGATGACTGCACAGACATGTGATAACTACAATAATGAGACAGGTGTGGTGACTGCACAGACATGTGATTACTGAATAATGAGACAGGTGTGATGACTGCACTGACATGTGATAAATAATATACACTACGCCAGGTGTGACAAATGCTGACATGTGATAACTACAGTACTAAGACAGGTGTAATGACCGCACTAATATCAGACATTTTGAAATAAAAATACTGGACAACTGGACCAGTGAATAAAGGAATTTCACTGATCAAAGAATTTTTTTACTGATCTGTGTTTATACACAATTGAAATGAAATGGAAGATTATGGGTCATTTGGACCCGTTATCAGATAGATTTAACCAGACTTTTGTAAAATTTACTGATTTTTCTGGTAAGACCGATGAATTTCAAAACCTCTGTGATGTGATTAAAGATATACACTAAGGCAGGTGTGATGACTGCTGTACTAACAAATGTGATAACTAATAATTATACACTAAAAGCAGTAACTAATATACCGAGATAGACATGAGGACTGTTGAACTATCAAACAAGTTATCAATATGTACTGTAAAAATGTGTGTGTGATAACTAATGTATGGTGTAACCAATGGCAAAACTAAACTAGATTGCAACTGACGTTGAATGCAGAAGACCCCTTTAAGGCCTCTTTCTGACACTGAATGTAGAAGACCCCTTCAGGGCCTCTTTATAAAACTGAATATAGAAGACCCCTTCAGGGCCTCTTTCTGAATTTGAATATAGCATATCCCTTTAAGGCCTCTTTCTATGATCTACATAAACCAACACTAACTTTGTACATATTTTAACTTGAAATCTTTAAAATATGAGTAATGACGATATGTTGTGCAACAGAAAATGAATTGAAAACTCTTTTCCTGTTTGCATGCAGTGGTGTAAATTACAAGACTCTGTTAGAAATCAGACCTACCATCAAAAGTCTTGTATGCTACATTATATTCTAATTGTGTATTTCCAGCTTTGATCGTCTTTGATCTAGTGGGGTTAGACTGTCAATGTTATAGTATTCTCTATTGTCAAAGACCCCGATGAAGTACTTCAACAAGTATTTGGAGGCTACGACTTTCATCTCCAAAGTGTAATACACTAGCTTGACAAGCAGATTCTATATAAGTACTCCTTGATACACAATAACGAGGTAACGCTATACAGTATTCCCATTTAAATCTAACTCAATTTCTGATGTAAGAAAGAAAAAAAGTATATAGAAAACCATTTAATAAAGGCAGAAAAATGTTCAACAAGTTTGTATTAAAACATGCAAATTGTTTATTGATCATTCCTGCTAGTTTTTGATATTTTGCCTTTAAGAGACCATTGCACTTCACCATCTTTTATCCTCTCTATGTTATTGCTTGATGGATCATCATAACTAGTTATATCAAATACTTTACAAACACCTTGTTCTCATCAAGGAAAAACCTTCACTTGCTGCAACTAAAGAACTTGTGGCTCTTTTGATACTCACACAACAGATATTTCCTCTTTACCGATAATAACTGCGACATAAAAGAAAATTATTCCTGTTTTATATGAACCTTTTTAAAAAAATCTGAAAATTTGGTAAATGCTGTTAGATATAAAAGAACAAATGTGGAATATTTGTTTTGAAATGTGGGTCATGTACTCTAAGAAAATATGCAATTATTATGGCAGTGTACATATTGAAATGAAACTAATATCTATCTATCTATCGATCGATCGATCGATTGATCGATCGATCGATCGATCGAGAGAGAGAGAGAGAGAGAGAGAGAGAGAGAGAGAGAAAGAGAGAGAGAGAGAGAGAGTATTAATGTAAAACAGTTGAGACACAGGAATAAAGATTTGAGGATTTCATCAGATGTCCAGAGGCACATAGTGTACTTGGGAACTGTACTGGACATGTAAAATTAGTAATTAATTTTCATACATGGCCAATTTGTACCTGTGTGTACATTAAAATGCACCTGTATTTACAACTGTAGCAGTAAACAATATCAAGGCTAGTCAGTCATCTCAATGCCAGTATTACCATGAACTCACAAATATCCAGATACTTTAAATGTCAAAATTCTTGATGATAAGAACCTCTTGAAAGAGTTTATACATGTAAATGGCATGTTCATTTCTTAAAGATATTTCCACATCATTCACTCTTACAATTAAAGAAATGAAAAAGAATCCCCAAAGTTAAAATTTAAACTTTTAAATTATCACCTTGAAAATCCAATGTTCCTTGGGGACAGGAAGTGCATGTTCTATCGTTGAAAAGTAGACTACCCATGGGATTTACCCCCCCCCCCCACACACACACACACATACACACACACACAAACACAATTTTTTATATATATATATATATATATATATATATATATATATATATATATATATATATATATATAATATATACACACATATATATATACATACGAAAATATATAATATATATATTAATATATGTATCAAATGTAATCAAAGTTCTCATTCTCTGGAAAATATAAATATAGGTGTCACTTAATATATGTAGCTCAAATGTAAAAACCTCAAAGTTCTCATTTCACTGTCCAAACCTGAGAAGTAGGTTGTAGAAATATCATATACTTTTTCCCTTATATCATCAGACAATACAAATGAATAAGTAACTCTAAATATCTCTTTTTATTGCCACGGTCAGATACATGGAATACCTCAAATTTGCACACCCATAAAATCTGGAAGTTAATTTAAAGTCCCATTTAACAATCACACAGATATACAGTGCACACCCATAAACACACAGTGCACTCATAACAAACAGATAGTGCACAGTGCACATCATATATACAGATACAGTGCACACTCATACACACAGATGCATTCACATCCATAAACAGATACAGTGCACTCATACATACAGATACAGAGCACATTCATATATACAGATACAGTGCACACTCATACACACAGATGCATTCACATCCATAAACAGATACAGTGCACTCATACATACAGATACAGAGCACATTCATATATACAGATACAGTGCACACCCATACACATCATTCACACAAACAGATACAGTGCATCATCACATCCATAAACAGATACAGTGCACTCATACACACAGATGCATTCACATACAGATACAGAGCACATTCATATATACAGATGCAGTGCACACCCATACACACACATGCATTCACATCCATAAACAGATACAGTGCACTCATACATACAGATACAGAGCACATTCATATATACAGATACAGTGCACACTCATACACACAAAGATGCATTCACACAAATACGCAATCGCAAGTACATTCTCGTATACAAGAAAATCAGGGAATTTTTGTATTGGAGTCAGATTTCAATCAAATCAAATAATTAATATTCCTGTTTGTGTTTTTAAACATGCAGATATTTATAGAATAGTTCCTTTATTTGCTCTTTAACAGTTAATACAGTCAACACACACATTATCTGAAAATTTTGAAAATCAAACTTAGAAAATTTTTAAAACTAAAATATGAAAATCTGAGAAAATGACCATGTTATTTAAATATCAAGAATTAATGTAGTAAATAAAGACAGAGGATGTGTTGAAACTATAGTGGAAATTATTTGAATCTAAGTCAAGCAAAACACTAAACACTAGTTCACAACTAGGAGTCTGAAATATTGCCAAATTCTTCTTTCACCTTCATAATCATGTATGTTAATTAATGGTACATCAAGTTGGAATAAATTAACTCAGAGCAATTAAGATTTGCAGATATGCAAATTATTTTATTTGGTGATATGTATACATGAACACTTTAGGGGGAGATGAAAAGACAATCCAAGAAATGAAATGATCTGATGTGTTTTGTCCACAAGGTACCTTTATGTGTACCTACCGTAACTGATTTAAAATACACTGTATGTTTCTTTGAAGTATTGAGAATTTTAATATAAATGAAATCAACTGACTATTTAAGACGGATATGACGAGTCGGATTGAACTTTTGAACATGTTCATAACTTCCTGTATACACCTATAAGTGACAAGTTTTCAGTGACATTATGTACAAATGTATTACAGAGAGCAGTTTTTGAATGCGGTATGTATTTGCCTCAAGCTTTGTGAAGCAACATAGATGTATACATGTAAGTACATACATGATGCATGTCAATTTCTTTTTTCTACAGACATGTGCATACCTTAAATTAAAAAATTAACCTAATTCAATACTTCACTGTATAGTATGCATAGTAAGGGGGTCAAACCAGGACGACCACACACACAGAATGTTTACAAGCATAAAAAATTACAAGTGAAAAACAAAATGTTTTCCTTTGTTTACACAACTTAACATTTGTGAGCATATCTTCAGCATGACTGACTGACCCTTGTCACAAATGATCTCATTCCCATTTGTTTGTGACACTTCTGATATAAGGGGTGAAGAAGTTTCACTGTCAGCCCATACACATTAAAACATTGAAATGAGACTGTTTACTGTTATAAAATCCCCCTTTCCTTGTAACATCCACAATAAATTAGTTTTTCATTTTTTATTTGCATTGCATGTAAACATCTTTAATTCTGGAAAATCTATAATTTTCATAAAGTTGTCCCCAGATAAAGTTTTTTTGGTTTGTTTGTTTACTGTTGTTTATTGTCCCACTCAAGATTCTTTCACTCATATGGAGAAGTCACCAAATGCCGTGAGGGGCTTTCAATTTTGGCCTATGGTCGGCACTTACGACCATTGAGCAGTGAGGGTTCTTTGATGTGCCGACGCTGGTTTTACTGTCTCAATCCGAAGGACAGAAAACCAACCTGCAGCCAGCTAGACTTAAACTCACAACCTTATGATCAAGAGTCAAGTGCGCTACCGACTGAGCAAGGTTGGCTCGCCAGATAAATTATCAAATCTTAATATGTGTTTATCAGGTAGGTATAAAGAACCTATATTTTATATTAACAATTATGGTGGTACTTTATACCCAGTTAATACTAAACTGGTTAAGATATGTATATAATTAAAGAAAAACAAAGTCTAATCTATAATTCTGGCAAATAGGAACTTTATATTTCATTTAAATCTTCACATCTTTGAGGCATAAAACATAGTTATACCTAATGAAGACTGTTGATATTCAAACAAGATAATGACACACCTGTGTAATATGATTAGATATTGTAAACATGATTTTAGTCAATTATGTCACAAATTTGTCCTTTCTATTTCCAATTATCTAACAAATCCTACAGAATTATGTTATTAATCTAACAAATCCTATGGAATTATGTTATTAAAAGTCGTAAATATAAATAAATTGGTTTGTACAATGATAGCAACTACAGGGATGATATTAAATATTCAAAGATGAAAGAATGATATATAGCAATCATATATTGTTAATTTTTAATTAAAATGATTTAATGATATTTCATCATACAATATAGATCAAACCACTGGTAATTTTCTCTTAGAACTTTTTTTATTTTATTATTATTTTTTTTTTTGCAGGGAGCTAAACATTACATAAAGCATCAATTTCTACCTAATTGACAGCAGATGTTGGTTTCATGTCTACAAAAGAGGATTCTGGACATTCAAATTGTTATTTATGATGATACTAAATCCAATAGATCATACATCTATGGATTTCAACTGAAGATATAATTTGTAGTCATTTTCATGAGCACTGACTGTTACACAGATATTACTTAGTTTTGTGTGCATGTAATGAGGGATTTGTCTGTAATTTAGTAACTAGTTTTCTTTTAGATTCTGTATTATACCAGTAGTGTGTTATTTTCTGTTACATGTATTTATAATTATAAAAGTCTGATACTTTTAATTTTTTTCTGGCTCAACAAAACTTTGGTCATTTTCATACATCTAGAAACAGAAATCAGGATAAGGATGACTGGAAAGCTCTAACAGCTCAAATTTGAATATCAATGCATTTATCTACATGTACAAACAATTTTCACTTTAATTATTGTCAAATGTAATAAAAAAATAAGAGTTGTCAATCATTACAAATATAAGAATTCTATTATGGACACAGACCACAACTCTAGAGGCTTATCAAAATAAAATCATCCATTACTATTTTTACAAAAGATAAATCTCATCTCAAAAAATAAAATGAAAGATGGAATTCATTCATTCATGGAAAAAATGACAAAATTTCATTTGGGAAATGGTTTAATCAATCAATTCTGTCAAAGTGTAACAAAAATTTATCTTGAGGAGATGTAATGATAACAGACTCGAGGGTTTAATGGCTTTGTATTTTCAAAATGCAAAAACATGACATAAGAGCATTTCCACTTCTCAAAAGATACAGTTCTGATATGCCGTCTTGTTTTCCTGAATTTTGGCGGTATAACAGGTTTGGCAATATACTGAGGTTGTTTTCATCATGACATGTCTTTAATCCTTATTTTATATATTTATATATATATATATATATATATATATATATATATATATATATATATATATATATATATACACAGTAGAACCTCGATGAGTCTAAGTTCAAGGGACCACCTAAAAAAATTTAAAACATTGAGACTTCGACTCATGAATGGTAACTGATAACCATATGTTTTTAGTTTCACAAGTTTCATAAGGTATATATAACTGCTTCGAAACCATTTGAGACATGTACGGTCAATATGATTAATAATTAGTGCTAAATTTTACTAAATTTTCATACAATTAAAACAGTCAGTGTGTATGAGAAGGAGAAAATTTATTATGAGGCAATTTCTTACACATGCAAATTTTGACTTCGAATTATATGTAGGAATTTTCGTTGCATTTATAGAAATAGGCCCAAAAATTTATTCAAAACATCAAGAAATTCAACTGACAAAAAAATTATAGAATGTTTATAAGTAGCGTTAAATAACAAAATTATTCGGGACTACATGAACAGTTCGAAACATCAAGAATTTTGACTCAATGAAGTTCCACTCAACAAAGTTCTACTGTATATATATTTCAGTTGTAGGTATATCAGGCCATATATAACTGAAAAATAGCCTTTGCATTGCAGGTAGTTTTTGGGTTCATAACAAGTCAGACCTATAACATGTAGTGACTGTTACCAAAAGCAAAGCAAAAAAAATTAAATTTTTGGTATCATGGATTAGACCAATCTGAGGTCCTGTCACACAGTAAAGAATCCTCATCACATTTGTGCCATGTCCATAGAATTAGTCAAACTTATGATAACTCATCTACATGTACCGGGTACAACTTTTGAAAACTTACCTACAGGCAAATGAACCACATATGACAACTCACCTAACCTGTACAATATATGACAACTAACCTACATATATCAGGTAAAACTTATGACAACTCACCTACATGTACATCTACCAGTTACAACTTATGACAACTCACCTACATCTACCAGGTACAGCTTATGACAACTCACCTACATCTACCAGTTACAACTTATGACAACTCACCTACATGTACCAGGTAAAGCTTATGACAACTCACCTTACCAGTTCCAGGAACAATCTATGACAATTCACCTACATATATCAGGCAGAGTTTTTGAAATTCACCGGTCTTACAAGAAAAACATGTAAATTTTACAAATGTCTGGTGAAATCTATCGGTCTGGTCTTACCAGTAATTTCATTTCAACTGTGTAAATTATATACAACCAGTGAAAAGTCTGGTGAAATTCCTATTCTGATTGACTGGGTCTGGTTGATCAGGTACTACTTTTCACATTATCAGATACAACTTTTAACATGTACCAGTACAACATATGAATATACATGTACCAGGTACCAGTGAAAAGTTTTACAACATATGACCAGTGAAATGTACCTTATATTACATGTGGTCAACATATGACAACTCACCTACATGTACCCAGTATATTCACCTACATGTACCAGGTTATGACAACTCATTTCAAAACATGTCTGATCAGGTACAACTTATGGCAACTCACCTACATGTATCAGATACAACTAATGACAACTCACCTACATGTACCAGGTACAACATATGACAACTCACCTACATGTATCAGATACAACCTACATGTAATGACAACTCACCTACATGTATCAGATACAACTTATGGCAACTCACCTACATGTATCAGATACAACTAATGACAACTCACCTACATGTACCAGGTACAACATATGACAACTCACCTACATGTACCAGGTATGACAACTCACCTACATGTACCAGGTACAACATATGACAACTCACCTACATGTACCAGGTACAACATATGACAACTCACCTACATGTACCAGGTACAACATATGACAACTCACCTACATGTACCAGGTACAACATATGACAACTCACCTACATGTACCAGGTACAACATATGACAACTCACCTACATGTACCAGGTACAGCTTTTGATGTCACCAAGTTAAGAATTCTGGGAGGTGTATACAATTACAGTAAAACAGACTTTAACACATTTTTATGACCATGTAATATTGATACTGGAAACAAATCTCCAAGTGCTGTTTTAGTCACTGATAACATTTCTATGACTTCAGTTTCCTTGCCTCTGTGCCCGCTGGTAGAACCACGGGATATACACATTTGGTTTTTATCAGTCTTTCACTTTTTTGTAAATATATTTCTCTAGTTTTGCTGTTTGTCCATTTCTGTATCTTATACCAACAGCAACACATTAATTAAATCATTTCGACTCCACTAAAATATACATGTTTTGTTTATCTTCCATCTTGTAAAAATATTTTTTAGATATATATTTCATGTTGAAATGTCAAAATGCAGCCAAACCCACAAGAAAGAGAGAAAGATAGTCTACTGCCAGTAACATAGCTGATAGCTAAATCACTTGATTTTATGTACTCTCCTGAAAACTGATTTCAAGTTCCTCTTATAATAACAGTTTTATTTTCAACAAAACATTTCAACCAAAATACATTATAGGCCTGTCGAAATATAACAAATTTATTTCAACTAAAATATTTGTAGGGAAATAACAAATTCCAAAGCACACACAAGAAAATAGTGAAAAAACACAATTAAAATTTGTGAAACCAACCTGTACATAAGTAGTTCTGTAAGTTATGTCTCAAATTAACTTAGGAACTACCCCACAGACATTATAGTAACCACCCTGTACGTAAGTGGTTCTGTAAGTTATGTCTCAAATTAACTTAGGAACTACCCCACAGACATTATAGTAACCACCCTGTACGTAAGTGCTTCTAAGTGCTTCTTATACATTGTGTATAGTCACCATAGTAACCACCCTGTACATAAGTGATTCTGTAAGTTTCATCACTTTTAGCTTTGCAATTTCCCTACAGTAACCATAGTAACCACCCTGTACATAAGTGATTCTGTAAGTTTCATCACTTTTAGCTTAGCAATTTCCCTACAGTAACCATAGTAACCACCTTGTACATAAGTGGTTCTAAATGTTACTCAGCTTTTAACTTAGCAATGACCCCAGAAACACCAGAGTAATCACCCTGCAAATAACTTGTTTTTTAACTTATCAACCATCCTGTAGATTACTTGTTTTTTAACTTATCAACCACCCTGTAGATTACTTGCTTTTTAACTTATCAACCACCTTGTAGATTCCTTGTTTTTTTTACTTGGTAAGCACCCTGTAAGCCACCATAATGACCTTTCCTTCACAAGGTGCAAGTCATAAGAAATAAAAGTTATGGGTGCTTTGGTTGAGACTTAAATTTGATAGGTTACCATCCTTAAATGCCAGTTACTTTTCATGTAAGTCTAGCGCCAAATCACCTATTTAATAAACGTAATATCTATATGCATATGCTTTAATTTGTTTATGTATTCATTCTTCATTCTGATTTTGTCTTTTTTATTTTTTGTTGTTTTTTGTATAGAGAATAAATTTCTGAAAACTGCTCTGAAGTGTTGATCAAATCTTAAAATTTTGAATTTCAGTGCATTCCTCCCGTACCATGCCAATGGAGGAGAATTAGGCAAATATTTATATTTATACTAATATAGAATGTGATCAACATACTGCTACATAAACAACTATTTTGTGGCCATATTTCTGTATGTTGTAAACAGATCAGTATCATTTTATAGCTAGCTCATCATGTTTGCAGTCTACTGCAGTCTGAATCTCCCATATATTTATTTAAAGCTAGCCTATAGAGGCTATAAATCAGAGATTCTGCTGTCAAGGTCTATATAATTGGGTAATATTTCTCTCTTGATTTACCAGAATTTCTGATCCTTATATCTTTTGTCCATCTGTAATAACTTAATTAAGTTAGGTCATCTCTGATGGGCTACCATTTCTTGTTATTTTCTTTATTAATGATAGCTGTATGTATGAGTGGAATTGATTTTTGGTAGAGGTCATGAACTACGCTTGAACTTCCAATATACTGTGTCTCCATTCATAAAATACACACAAAAATAAAAACTAAGCCAAATGGCTTTTTCACAGAATAACAAAAATAAAGAATAGAACAAAAATCAAAAACTCTGCTACAAAGCATAGATCAAAAACCTTTCTTCCCTAAAACTTTTTTTCATATCAACTACCAATTTAAAGCTGGCATCTTCAAGAACAAATATTAATATACATATACTGTCAAGTACCTGCCTGATATATACAATTTCCTTCTGGTTTCTGTGTATCTTAAATTTTTGGTCCTGTTTTGTACTGGCTGTCTATGGTGACAGCCAATGTTCTAGTGGCTATCTAATGGTGACAGCCAATGTTCTAGTTGCTATCTGATGGTGGCAGCCAATATTCTAGTGGCTATCTGAATTCTGATGGTGATAGTCAATATTGTAGTGGCTATCTGATGGTGACAGCCAATACTCTAGTGGCTATCTGATGGTGAAAGCTAATATTCTAGTGGCTATCTGAATTCTGAACAACCAATATTCTAGTGGCTATCTGCATTCTGATGGTGACAACCAATATTCTAGTGGCTATCTGATGGTGACAGTCAATATTCTAGTGGCTATCTGATGGTGACAGTCAATATTCTAGTGGCTATCTGATGGTGAAAGCCAGTATTCTATTGGTTATTTCATAGAATATTCAATATTCTATTGGTTATTTGATTGACAGTCAATATTCTATTGGTTATTTAATAGACACAGTTAATATTCTATTGGTTATTTGATAGACATAGTCAATATTCTATTGGTTATTTGAAAGACACAGTCAATATTCTATTGGATATTTCATAGATATTCAATATTCTATTGGTTATTTCATAGACATTCAATATTCTATTGGTTATTCATAGACAGTCAAGATTCTATTGGTTATTTCATAGACAGTCAATACTATATTGGTTATTTGGAGCTCAAGTTATGAAGTCTAACTGACAGAAACAATCGTCTTGAGCATTGTAACTTTGGTATTACATTTATTATATTCATAGATGCAGCCAATATTCTATTGGTTATTTGATAAGACACAGCCAATATTCTATTGTTTATTTGACAGACACATTCAATATTCTATTGGGTATTTGATAGACACATGCATTGTCAATTTTCTACATGCATTGTCAATTTTCTAGTTATCTCATGTGATAGACATAACCACTTTTCTAGTTATCTTTTCTACAGTTTCTATCTCATGTGATAGACATAACCACTTTTCTTTTCTAGTGATAGACATATCTTTTCATTAACTCATGATAGACATAACCACTTTTCTACAGTTATCTCATGTGATAGACATAACCACTTTTCTACAGTTATCTCATGTGATAGACATAACCACTTTTCTACAGTTATCTCATGTGATAGACATAACCTCTTTTCTACAGCTTGTGTAACTTAGATCAGACATTTTACATTTTGACCTTTATCAATTTTACCTCCATAACAGATACATTTTGTACAACTACAGTTACAGAAACACAGAATTGACACACTCTGTGCTCATCCTGTTCTGAAAGCTGGTTTTGTTCCAGCATTCTCTACTTCATGTTACCTTGTCTTGTACCATTCATCTGGCTAATATTACATTCTTCTCTTTCTCAAAGGAATTCTAATCATATTTTCTTTGATAAACTCTACATACAACACTGACTACAGATAAAGAGACATTTTTGATGTTAAGTTTTTACTTCGCTCTTTTTTGCAAGCTCGAACATAAAGGATGAGGGTGAAAGATTTCATGTTTGTAAGTAAACAGAGAATGTTGCATTATAAAAACCAAATGAAACTAAGTGGCAGGGTGGTCCATTTTTATTATCTGTTAAATACTTTCCTTTGTGTATGTGAATGTAATTAATAGTAAAATGGGGTTTTGTTTGTTTTACATTTATGTACCTTGTTTAAACTGAAAAACATAAGTAACAAGGCTAATTTGAAGGATCAATAGTATGCCACCAGCATACATCACCGAGATATATAAAATCCACAAATTCCCTCCATCTATTCTATATGTTTAGATACATGTATACAAAATATTGTGGGCCTCAGTATTGACATAAATAGCCTGAAGAAATATAATCAAAACAGTGGAATAACTATAAAATAGGGATAGTCTTTAATAATCACTTGAATTTGGCCAAGAAAAATAAAATCAATCAAAGGGCAATAAATCCTAGATTAAGGGTTGTATGAGTACATTTTTTTTTGTATGTGACACTCAGTCTGCTAAACTTGTATTCCAGCACCAAAACGGGAAGCTTTGGTAAAAAATGACTTAAAAACTGCTAAGACAAACAAAGTCAACAAAAGGGGAATAACTATAATAGTGGGTGGAACATGTATGTAACACTCCATCTACACGTATATTAACTCATACAACACATTTGGACTGGCCTACATCAGTGATTTATAGAAGAGTTCATTCTTTCTCAGGTTGCTGAGTTATGTATGGGGAGCCGAGTTGAAGAAATGAGAAAGATATGGCCTGGACAAAGCAAAGGGATGGACACAATGTAAAGTCCCCAAGGAACACAGACGAACTAACACATGTACAAATGTATAAATAACTATACATGTAAATATATGTATATGTATAGGTCAATTTACCTGTTGCTCTCTTTATATTTCTTATATTCAACACAAGGTTCTGTTTATTAGTAATTTTGGATACACGTACCTGTATATATACATGTACATAATGTGAGTACAAATTGTTTCAGAAGCTGAGATTGTGAAAATTCACAACCCCTTTCCTTTTTTGCTGTCTGATTAATTCATAAAGAATTTAAAATGTGAATTTCAGCAAAATTTTCTCATGGAAAATTCTCTTACCTAATTACAGGTAATACATATAAAATGAATGCATTATAAAGAATATATATGTAAGGGCAGGAAATCAAAGAAAATTACAAAGTCTCAAAAGGTATAAAAAATTTATTTTCTGATTTGTACAAAACAAAAACAAACTTGAATCATACATCTACATGTATGTAGATAACTCAGATGCAATTACTTTTTCAATCCATGTAGCAGTCCTGAATGAGAAAAAAACCAAATAAGGGTACCCCTTGAGGCCTAAATTGCCCCACCCTAGATCAATCCCTTAGCCCACCCAGACAAAAAAACACAAACTTTGTATAGACCCTGAGTACTTGTGGTTTCATAGAAGAAGTAAAAAACCTAAAGGGCATTAACTTTGTTTACCAATAGATCTAAAAATTATTTAGATTTTTTCTACTTTTACTACTTGTACTTGATGTACAGTAATAAACAAGAGCTGTACATACATGTAGGCATAACAAATTTTTAATATTCCTATATATTTTGTGAAAATAACGTCAGGTCGAGTGTGGTATTCATATACAAATAGAAAGGTTGTGTTAATCAATTACAATTGAAAAAGTGCCAAACCTACAAAGTACATAGGAATATAAGACTTTTGATGCCTGTGTATAGGTGTATCTCTTTTTTGTTATTGTATATTATCAATCTAAGTAATAAATCAAAGGACTGAATGTCCTGAAAGGCAAGTCCTTTGTCAAATCCATATTGGTGAACTTATACAAAACCCCTGTGGTCACTTTTAGACTCACCCAAATCTATAAGTAGGATGGTCCACTGTCATAAATCAGAAGTGAACAGGTTCATATTACATGTAAAATTATAATAAACTTTTGATTCAAAATCATATATCTCTGAATTCTGACAGTGGACTTAACCATTCTTTGAAATGGGCAGGTCCAAATGTGACTTCATGTGTTGATTAGTTAAATACATTCTAAGTTGGTATCAAAGACATACATGTATATACATAGATGTACATGTAACATTGTCACATATATATTTTTGTTGGCATGTTACATGTATAAAAATTCATTCAATCAAAGGTACATGTACTTAAGACCTACTCAGATAATATTTCATAGATTTCTTGAAACATAAACTATTCTGAATTAAATCTATGTATTACTAATCTGTCTGTTGATAGAGTCAAGCTTTAACCTTTAATATGCATATTATAACACTGACAATTGGAGTATAGTTTTTAGTTCCCAATGTCACAGGTACATGTAATTTTACATCAGTAGAACTTTATACATTTTTTTATGATATATTTATATATCAAAACAGCGGACATACATGTACAGTACAGAGTCGAACTTAGATTCACAGGTAGATCTATCATGTTTTTTTAACAGCTTTTAAAAATGATGCAGTTCAGTTGCATTTACTCCCTAATTTTATAAACGGCAATACAGTCATTCAAAAACAAAAATTTAAACATCTAGTCAAACTGATTTAAAGTCAAACACCCATGGTGGTAGCGATGACCAATGTATAAACATCAACTAAAACTATCTGGCTGGACTTCAAAACTCTGTTACTGGCAGGAATCATGCCATTCCTAGCTGCATTGAAGTCTGTGCTATCTGACCAGAACTTGAGAGTACACTTATATTTTATTCTCTCACCAACGAACAGAATGCATCAATCTCGTGGTCAGACATAAATGATTTAATTGTGAAATTGTCAATGATCACTTTGGTGAGTAATCTTGAAAGCTTAAAATAATTTATCAGTTACGTGTTTAACAAATGATGTATGAATTAACAACAAACGATGACCAATTCCAGTTTCTAATAAATGCAAATTAAAATGCTTATCAATGTCAAAATTGGCAACTGACTTTATATGCAAGCGGGACAAAATTACAGACAAACAGACACATAGACAAATAAACACACAGACAGACGGACAACCCAAACATAAGAACACAACAACCAGTAATGAACCTTTAATCGACAGATGCCAGATAACAGGTGATCAGAAAAACTTGGTTCAGGTGAGCTAAAAGTTCAAAAATAGTAATGGACAACATTATCTGTGTGTATATATATAGTTTCTCTGATCATCAATCTAAACTGTTACAAATGCTGATGTAGTGATCTTAACCAGACTAACAGCAATAAAACAAACTAAATGTTCCATGTATATTGCTTTTTATAATGAAATAAGACATTCCTCTTTATTTCAAACAAACATTAAGCTAAATGTTAGCTGAATATGAACTGTATTTTTAGGTATTTGTTAACAACATTTTACAATCCAAATAGCTAGTGGCCCAAGTGAAAATAGACTGCTCACCTGAGCACCATCAACAAATGTGGAAAGAAGGGAAACAAAATTGTGTAGGTTAATTAAACATATAAGAAATTTGAAATTCTAACATATGGTATTTGGTTTGTAGTGGGCGTTAGGTCACACAAAGGAGTTTGCCAAAGGAGTCCTTCTGCAAGCTATTTTTCCCAAAAACCTAAATCCACCCCTGGGCATACCTGGTTGAAAAACTGCAACACTTTAACCGAAAATCCATGAGTATTTCATCCCTGTCAAGTTTTGTCAAAATCTATTGACTGTTTACGGAGAAGTTAATTATAATTCACCTTGCATTAGTGCACCCACTTCCCTTTTAAAACTACATAAAATGAAAAATCTCTATGCACACATAAATAACTTAACAAGGGGAGAAAATCAAAGAAATAATACAATTTCAATTTTTGACAATGACAATTCCAAAAAAAATTGATTTCAGAACAGGACCAAACACAACATTTTTAAAATCAATTCAATGCATTCGATTGTTTCTGTATGCAGATGGTATTAAGAACAGTTTAAGAATTAGATTTCAGCGAAATTCTCTAACAAAATCATTTCTTCACCTAATTAGTTAATTACAGGTAAAACAGAACAAGAGGCCCATCACAAGGCCACATCCCTCACCTAAACTGTGTTGGTATCTCGCAAACATGGGAATCTCAATTTACAAATTATTATAACACTCCTTCAATTCCTTGTGAGTGGAGGTCAGACTTAAAAATGATTGAAAATGATAAAGCCAGAAAAGATGTCAAAAATTAATTTCCCAATTTATTCCAAAAACAGGAAATTGAATCACGCATCCATGTAAATCACTTATATGCAATTAGTTTTTCAATCCATGCAGCAGTTCTGGAGAAGATTTTCAAAGAGGGGTACCTCCTGAGGTCTCCTTTGTCCCACCCTGGATCCATCCCTTGGCCATCTGACCAAAATGAAGAAACTTGATAGTGGACCTTAAGTACTTCCTTCCAAGGAAGTTTCATCAAAATCCCTTCAGCAGTTTTGAAGAAGAAGCCGATAGAGTGATAAATTAACCTACCCTCTTTCATTTTTGCAGTCTTACAAAATTCATAAAAAATTCAAAATACCTGGTATGAAATTTCGGCAAAATTCTTTCAGGCAAGCCTTTATCTAGCAAAACACATAATATGAATGCATCATAATGAATAAAAGTGGAGAAAATGAAAGAAATCATACAAAAAATGAATGAAAATTACAAAGTCTAAAAAAACGTCAAAAATGTGTTTTTCAATTTCTTTGAAATTAAGAAACTTGAATTATACATCTATGTAGATCATTCAGAAATAATTAGTTTTTCAATCCATGCATCTGTTCTGGAGGAAAAGATTTTTTTAAATAGGGGTAACCCCTGGGGGCCTCTTTTGCCCCACCCTGGATCCACGCCTAGGTTGTTCAGGCTGAAATAAACAAACTTGGTAGAGGACCTTCAGTTCTTGTGAAAAATTACCCCTCCCCACACTTCTTTTTTGCAATCTTAAAAAAATCATTAAAAATTCAAAAACTTAAATTTCAGCAACATTCTTTCAGGAAAGCATTAAACTACCAAACTACAGGTAAAACACATAAAATGAATGCACCATAATGAATGAAAATTACAAAGTCTAAAAAGACGTCAAAAATAGTTCAAAAATTTATTTTCTGATTTTTACGATATTAACAAACTTGAATCATACATCTATGTAGATCACTCAGATACAATTATTTTTTTCAATCCTTGCAGTGGTTCTGATGGAGAAGATTTTTAAAGAGGGGTACCCCCTTAGGCCTCTTTTGCCCCATCCTGGGCCGACCGAACAAACTTGCTAGAGGACCATGAGTACTTGCTTCCTATAATGTTTCATCAAAATCTCTTCAGCGGTTTTGGAGAAAAAGTCGAAAATGTGAAAAGTTTACAGACAGACAGATGGACGACAGACAACAGGCGATCAGAAAAGCTCACTTGAACCTTCAGTTCAGAGCTAAAATAAGAATGAATAAATGCAGTTACAATAAACATTTTGAATAAAAAACTTGTTCCCCTATTTCATAACTACCATGAAAGACAAATGCGAACTGCTGACTGGCTTCGGATCGCCACTACACAGTCATTAACAATCATCAGTGATAATTAGTTAATCTTGTTAAAAGTTTTGTTTATTAAGCAACAGACAGGTGAGATTAAATTAAGCCGCCCACTTGAAACTGTCCGCCTGTCAATGCGCATGTGCTATCAAATTGCGCAATTTCATTGGTTGATTGCTTAACACATTATCATGAGAAACTTTAGGTTGACTCTTGTGTAAAAAAAATTGAGAGTCAAAATTATTTATCAACCCTGTGGTCTCTCAAAATCATATCTATTTCTTCACTGAGAACTGATGAGTAATGATGTAAAGATTAGTAAAATAATGTTTTTATGTCAAAAAATTATTAATATTACATATAATTGGCATTTTTGTCAAGAATTAGAAGCTGCCAGTGGAGTCTACTCAATAATGCACTGACCCAGATCCAGATTTCCCCAAAGGCTAATGATCTACAGTTATTTTAGACAACGACCTAGATTCTTAGTATCAATAGGTAGGCCTACTGTAAAAATATCAATGAAAATACCATTCCATCACTGAAACTGGTCACCTAAGTATAACCTGGTTTTCGGTATTCCTTACTCTTGCAGAATCTGTTAACAACTGCTTTCTCCCATGATTGGTTTTGTTACTTTCCTACATCCATGTCTTTGTTTACCGGGGTGAGCTTGCACAAAAAAACATTCCAAACTGGAGGTTATATGAATAGAGGCTGAATATATATTGAAATTTTTGTCATCCTGAACAAAAATTCAATGAAACCTTAGGTCGCATGTTTAGATCTTGAAATACTGGTAAAAAGAAACCAAGATCAAAGCAAAATTAGGATACAGTGAGCATCAATATGCTTATTTGAAATAGACATCATTATTTGATATATATCTACCTTTCTCTGGACATTTTGTTTATGTTGTATAAATACTGTTCTTATTGAGATCTATAGATTTCAGAACATCAATGAAAACCAAAGACTAAAATCAGTTATTTACAGCATTATTAAAGGAATAATATTTGTAGGTAGATCAGTCAAATCAGCATTAGGTTGAAAAATATAAACACCAGGTCGAACAGAATTAAGGTGGAAACTCGTACATTTGTTAGCAATGACCCATTTTTAAAGTCAAGCAAACTACCTTGCTAGACTTCAAAATTCTTTAATAAGCATAAATTCATCACTTACTGCATTTTAAGTTTGTTTTATCCAACTGGAAGCACTGTAGAGTAAATGCATATTCAATACTCTCAGGAACAAACAATTTTTAAAGCAAACAAACAGCACATCCTTTTCACTTCAAATAGTTTATCACTTATGTGTTTAAGTAAACAAAATATGCAAGAGATGTGACTGAAAAAGAAAATTTTGAAATTCGAATACATACACCACAAATAAAAACTGCTTGAAATATTTTTTTCATTGTTGTTTAGACTGAGGGAAAGAAACTTAATCACGTCACTAAAATATTTATGAATCAAACGTGCAAATTTTCTTCATTGTTCAATTCAGTTTTAACATGATTTCAATCAAAATAAACAGTACCTTGGTGTAGGACTAATAATGTCTGAGTACACAAACAAAACAAGATTAAAATTAGACACAAAGAACTGTTTTATCAGTTTTGTTTCAGGTAACTACATGTATTTTCTAAAGCGATGTTGATCAACAATGCTCAGTTCATTTATTTTAAGGGGCCATATCAATCCCAAGTTTTTACCTTGAGTTCAACCCAAAGATTCTGAGGCCTACATTGGGTCCCTAAGATCTGAGGCCTACATTGGGTCCCTAAGATCTGAGGCCTACATTGGGTCCCTAAGATTCTGGGGCCTATCATGACACTAAAGGCATGTCTTAAAAATTTTATAAGAAATTTACAAAATCAGATTTCAGCATTGCTTTCCTTTCTTACAAGTAAAACAACAAAATTAATTCTCTGCAATTAACAAAAAAAAAATAATCATACATCCCTGTAGATCACTCAAGTTACATTCTGAGACAATACGCCCATCACTGGTTTTGGAGAAGTCAAAAATAGAAAGTTATCAAAGACAACAGCCACAAACAACAGTCATGCTTTCAGCTCACGTGAGCTAAAACTGTTTTGATGTAGGGCGACATTTAAATGGTAATTGAATTTTTAAACTTTAATAAGCATCATGACAGTGTAATTGTGTTATATCTGTAATCAGCCATTTTATGAGCTAAAATTTCAACAAGTGTAAATCTGCTTTTTAATATGATCCCTCTAGGTAATTCAAATAAAAGAATGTGTTTCAAATTTTATTCAAGAGTAGACAAGTCTCTGTCTGTCTGTATCTTTCTCTCTGTATAAATGTGGGACTAATATTCTATTATTAACCAGATTCAATTTCCAATAAGATAAATTAATTTCAAAGATCACTGACTTCACTAATTGTGTGAGTAATTCATAATAGTCGATTTTTTATATCACAAATACTGTTTTTTCCCTGTTTTGATATTATATTAGATTTTATTTTCTGAGATCAAAGGATACTTTATAATTAAGATCCACAAAAAAATTACATAACACAACCAGAATGCATATCAACCTACAACTTTTGTTATTCTTCACACTTGCCGACACAATTATAAAAGAAACATCATGGCGCTGAATTATTATACCAGAACATTTTAAATAGTCATGTTACCTTTTTATAAACTATGAGGTACAGTCGATTGAACTCATTGCTGAAATAACTTTTTGACGTAAAAAGTTGTCATAGTTTGCTACCTCCCATATGTACCCAACAAGCTTCAGATTTGTAATACAAAAAAAAATAAAATAAAATGGCATGATTTTATTTATCATTATAGTAAACATTTCCTGAATTTCAGACATTCATTTTTACTTGAATCTTCTACACTGTTCAACATACTGCTGTTCCAAGTACAAAACATTCACTTTTCCATTTTCATATGAAGCAAGTTTTTTGAGGCCTTGTAACCCTGGGGTTTAAGATTTGAATCAGATGCTTAAAACATCTATCAATATTATTGATACAATGCAGACACTGATACCTACAGGTATCCATTTGTTTAATGCAAATATTAATTCTAATAATTTCCTTTTTACAGCGAATGGGTAGTTCATCTTTCTAGAAAAAATTAATTGCTTCGTAATATAAGATTTAATCATTGCTTTTTTTATGTCAGGTATCCATACAAAATGCTGGCAGTGTAAATTACTTCTATACAAGAATGGGATACATAACAAATGGATTGCATTGTTTCAACATAACATTAATATCAAGTGTTGAATTTGAACCCCCTTCAGGGACTGAAGATACAATATCATATTCTATCTTTATTACACATGAATTTTCCAATTAAAAATCAACTTCTTTAATGTTATATTTTGATAACACCTTTTGGTTTTAAATTCCTACCTTGTTAAGTGATACCTGTGCATCATTTTACAATTAAAATGGTTTATGACAAGACATTCAAATATTCAAATACCTCTGCAGATATCAGATTTCAAATAACTGGGTTTTTATAGCTATACAATGTGAACCTGAGCAATTGTGACTTCAAACGAATTCTCAAAACAATAGTAAGCAATTATTTATCATTTTCTCAGCAAGTGATGCATACTAGTTGCCTCACCTTAGTATTGCTGAGTGTGTGTGCTCGGTGTCAGAAATTGACTCTATTAATGGGTAACGCTACACTGTATCAAAGAAATATTGCAGGGGGAAAAAAGAATGCTCGTTCCTTGATTATGATGAATATTCATCAAATTTGCATAATACTAAAGGATACTGTTTCAAAGGGAAAATGACAATAGAAATTGACTGCCTCATCTGTCATATGACAAAATATAAAATTCAGATGCATCAATTTCACCTATACTGATGATTAACACTTTCAGCCTCACATGTACAGTCCATAATGAACTTATCTAATATAACAAAAAAGAACATACCATTAAAATACCTGGGGATGAGAGAGTTTATAAATATGCATATTGGCGTCTCCAAGACTGACATCATTTATTGACTACATGGAATGCTCCAAGAAGCTGGTGCAGCAATTGATTGCTTTGTGAGAGTACAATACCTCTGGTCACCACAATGCTCATATTTTGATATCAAATAGGAGATAATGGAAAAAAATCATATTCCGATATGTGCAATCAAGGCAAAATATGGAAATTAAATTCCTATAAACCTCTTTGGGAATATTACTTGATGACAAAAAAAGTCCCATCTTCCTGAATGCTTTTATCTATAGATATAAAATAATTGCTGCAATGATATACTCCTAAATTTGTATCCCTTGTGGTACATTAACTAATGAGTTGGTTTACTATTACTGCATATTTATTTACTACAGGGCACCAGTTATCTCCCTTCTCATTTCCCCCCCCCACAGATGCCCATTTTTTTGTAATAAGATAGCAAGAAAATTAAAATATTCTGCGAAAGTGAGCATTTGATAGCAACAGCATCTATCTTTACTCGATTTGATTCAAGATAAATGCACATACATTTATGGGCATTTATGTGGTAGGGAGAATCCCCCCAGGAATAATGGTACATTTAATCATATAATATTATGCAGCCAACAATAGTTAGATGCTGATCAGTTTTCAAACTCAATGCCCATCTGTACAATTATACTAGAGGCTCCTAGAAGCCTGTATAGCTCACCTGGACAATACTGACTAGGTTCAGTTTCAATTTTCAAAGCAGTTTCAGATGTGTTTCCCACAGAATCCAATGTTAAACTATGTTATTCCTTTGGAAGCCTTCTTGGATGGGATGTGGACCTGCTGAACACAACTTTTACAGGGGACCAAAAAATACTATTGTGACTAAGTTTGGTTCCAACTGGCCTGGTGGTTTCAGAGGTCAAGAATATCTCTGTATGTGTTTTTCCATTGAGTTCAATATTTAACCATGTTTTGCACTGATGGCCAAGTTTTTTGGTGGATGGGCAAAATCTTAGCAATCTTACAAATGGACCTTAAATGCATCATTCCTGTAAAGTTTTGTTCAACTTGGTTCAATAGTTTTAGTGGAGATGATCAAATTATGTTTTCCCCATAGGGTCCAATTTTAAACTGTGGTATGCCCTGCATTGGCAGCCATGTTTTTTGGGGGTTTTTGGGTTTTTTTTTTTTTCGTGGATCAGACAAAGAAGACAGAGAAGATGATCAAAATGTAAAAGTTCACAGTCGGATGACAGACCCAAAGTGATTACAAAAGCTCACATGGCCTTTAGCCAGGTGAGCTAAAAAATAGTGAAAAAAATCTGAAAATCATTAAAATCTAACATTTCAGGGGCAATAACTCAAATGCAGGTCATCAGACTTATCCGAAATTTTCAGGGTAGATAGATCTTGTCCTGCCTATCATTTCTGGCTAATTAGATTTGAAACATCTGTTTCGATTTTTAGCTATTTGCCAAAAACCAAATTTTACCCCTATGGTGACCGTGTTGGTTGGTCAACAAGCATATCAGAAACAATTTTTAATCAAGACACCCTAAGGATGTGTGTGGCCAAGTTTAGTTCCATAAGGCCTGGTGGTTTCAGAGGAGAAGATTTTAAAAAAAGTTTACGACAGACGGACAATGAACGCCAAGTAATAGCATAACCTCACAGTGAGCTAATAAAAAAGATTTGTCTTCTATCACAAAATGAATTAAAATTCATTTATATCCAGAGATCAAGGATTGGTGGGATATTGTTTTTAGACTGTTTGTAGGTTCCTATGACTAACTTGAATTTCTGACATTTTTGTACCTCTGATCTGATGTTACTTTGTACATGTATCACCATATTCAACTATGGCCAAAATTTAACAATATTTGTCAGTGGGATTCCTCATGAATGACTCTCAGTTGTAAAGTATTTAAGTCATCTTTACAATATCTTAGAGTTTGTTTCATTATTTTGTTATTTTACATTTTACAAATATACAATATGTACATGTAAGTAAGCACCTGTGATTTATTGTAGAAGTACAATGTGTTTCATTTTAGATAGCATGTCTAGATCAATATGGGAATTCAGAAGATACATTGTGTATTCACATATACTTCATGTATATGACTTTCACTTTTAAGTACATGTACTTAGTAAAAAACAATGAAATACAGAGAAACTTGTACATAAAGACATAACAAAGCCAGTCTTTATAGGGAGGTGGTCATTTTATATAGGTTGATTTGTACACAAATGGTACTATTGAGAATAGCAAAAACAGTCTTTATAGGGAGGTGGTTGTTTTATATAGGCTGATTTGTACACAAATGGTACTATTGAGAATAGCAAAAACAGTCTTTATAGGGAGGTGGTCGTTTTTGTACACAAATGGTACTATTGAGAATAGCAAAAACAGTCTTTATAGGGAGGTGGTCATATAGGCTGATTTGTACACAAATGGTACTATTGAGAATAGCAAAAACAGTCTTTATAGGAGAATATAGCAAAAACAAATGGTCTATTATAGGGAGGTGGTCATTTTATAGAGGTTGATTTGTACACAAATGGTACTGGTACTATTGAGGGAATAGCAAAAACAGTCTTTATAGGGAGGTGGTCGTTTTATATAGGCTGATTTGTACACAAATGGTACTATTGAGAATAGCAAAAACAGTCTTTATAGGGAGGTGGTCATTTTATAGAGGTTGATTTGTACACAAATGGTACTATTGAGAATAGCAAAAACAGTCTTTATAGGGAGGTGGTCATTTTATATAGGCTGATTTGTACACAAATGGTACTATTGAGAATAGCAATATATAACCAGGTGGTCTTTTTCCCAGGTGGTTGTTAAAGCAAGTTTTACTGTACATACATGTAATTTTATGAATGTGTATGTGTATAATTGTGTGTGTATATGTGTAAATATGTGCGAGTGTATGCATGCAAGTGTGCCTGTAAGTGTCTGTTTGTATGATTATTCAATACATTTGTTACTTTACATTAATAATACAAAAATGTACTTCAAGAATGAAAAAAACTACAAATTATTTTCGTTATCTCACATAGGAATGAAAAACAATGTAGAAGTCATTTACATCAAACATTAGTCAGGCATTTATAAGTGTCATTTTGTCATTCCATACATGTATAACTGGGAAAATTTAAGTGAACAAATGTAATTTACTTTTGTAAAAAAAAAAAGAGTAGTAAATATCCTATGTTCCAATCATCTTACGGATATAACATGTATAAGAACCCAACAAACTGAATTCAACAATCAAAAATTGTGAAAACTTTAATTTGCTCCACTCATCTCACTGTCAAGCATTACTTTATTGTTGACATAGCACAGACCCAAGTAGAAACATCATATGTCCTATATTGAAATAAGCTACTGTCGGATCTAAACGAATAAGGAATTTAGGCCCACATGGGAGTATTACCATGTTCTTATGTATACAGAATTTAAACCAATACCAGAAAAGCTTTTCTCTGTTCATAGAGTGCCTCGTTCTTGTTCAAAGGAACGTGCTGTGATTGCTGGACTTCAGATCTTGGTCAATATCAAAAGATCACATATGATACACCAGTACAGTTAACAATGACTGAAAATAGAGCCAATCCATTTCTAGACTTTATCTCTTAATATCAAGTTTAAATGTTATTAAAATCAAAGCCTGTAGTGGATAGGGCCATTACATTTGCAAACAGAAATAACCAGGAAATCAAAATGATTCTAAAATAGTGAAAACAGGCGATCCAATGGCCTTAATGCTCATGGACAAAGGACAAAAACTGAGCACCACTTCTGATTGGAAAGACTCACTTGAGTCCTTAGCCATATCTCAAGTGAGCTAAAAGAAAACAAATGGTTGAGTAGTTGTCTAAAAACTTATTCATTTGCTCCAGGATGACCCCAAGGGATTTCTGCACCAATGAACTTGTCTGGATACCAGGAAGAAGAAAACATTGGTTTTAGTTGGGGATCACAATAGTTTTCAAGATATTTGATCATTTCTGAATGAATAGAGGTCATTTCCCCTACAATACAAACAAATTTGTCTTGACATAAACAAAATAAAGAGTATGGTTTCAAGGTAAATATTAAATTTTTTTAAATATTTGAATATTTTTATCTAATAATGACAATAAAGGGTCTTTCCAAAATGTAGCTATGTGTTCAGTAGCTGTTTTGAACAATCTAGAATACACAAAACAATTGATACCTATCAAACATAAACTGGATTCTTACCATGAACATTCCACACTACACTTAAATCTAAAATTTCAATTAAGATGGTTATACAACTGAAATTTATCATCATTTTTCTATTTGTTAACTTATCAGAAGTGAGAACAGTCATGAACTGAATTTCCAGTTTTGCATTTATATTACTGGTTGTGAGTCTGTTTCAGGAAAAGAACAAATATGTCTGTTACTGGAAGTAACAAATGTTGAGAATATTTCAAAACATTTTTTCTTATTCCTTTTTTTCTATAGTAAAATTATCTTAAAAGTTAATGTGAGAGCTTTCAGTGAAGCATAACATATCCAGTTAAATTTAGGATTTTCTACCATGCTTTTAAGAGCCACATTGAATAATTCTCAATCGTCAAAACTCCTTTATTTCATATGTCAAAAATCTAAGATAAAAAGTTCAAAGAGTGTGACCCAGATTAAAGAAAAAATTCTCAATTACAAGAATAAAATGATTTTGAGTTACACATGGTGCGAGAAACTTGAGACCCCATTATTAAACCTTTCAATATTTTTGGACTATCCATTACAGTGTACTTTGTAACACTGCTTGAAGAAACACCTCTGCAGGCTTTTGTTATCAACTCTGCAGGCTTTTGTTATAGAGATGATATTGATCACTTTTAACATGAAACCACTTATAAGATCCTCATGTACATTGCTGTTCTGCCTGGTCCTTAGGATTATGACCTAGAGGCAATCTGATCACCAACACTGATACATATCCTTTGCACTAGTTTCTCTGTTGAATTTCACTTCAAATAAAGAGAACTCTAGCGGAAAATTACCCTTCACTCCATTGAGGTCTCAGTCATGTTATTCAGATTTAAGTAGAAAACATCTATAAAGGGACTTGATTTATGGAAAACATTGTACAAGTGTAACAACTGTTTATCCCATAGTAAAATAAATTCTTAACTAAGGTACAACATTCAATATGTACATGTGTAGACCTAGAGATCAACAAATTGGCATTAAGCAACCAAAATAAAGCTGGGCATACAAGTTTGTTTGCTTGTTTTTGTCACTCTAAGAATTGTCAAATGGAAATGTCACCAGTCTGGATGTGAGGTGCCAAACTTTTCTACTGAGACGAGACAAAAATACTCAACACTATCATTTTTAGCTGGGCATATCCCCAAAGGTGATAGCCGACTATAGCGATCGATCGTGGAGTTGTGCGCAATCGTCTTTTCGGGCATATTTTGGTCTCTGCAGTACCGTCAGAGAAAATGAAACTGTGTCCACAATGTGACAGAGCATGTATGTTATGCAAATTAAAGTGTATTAAAATATTCTGATATTGTTCATACAGTTGCAATTGTTTCAACATGATCTACACCTGTATAGATACAGAATTTTCATCTTATCATAAATTATAGTATATGGGAAACAATTTGCATCTTTCCGCATATGAAGAGTATACCAAGAGCCAAACAATCTCTAATAGACAAGAGTTGTTGGTGTTATTGATCAAGAGTACTAAGCAGAATGAAGTAAAGATAATGAAGCCTCTGTATTAAGTATTGTGGTGGGTAAAACTTGTATGTGGAAAAAGTTATCATGCCGGTCAAAATATTGTGAAGAAGGATATCTTAATGGTTAAAAAGTACCTGATATGTTGTCATTCAATATATCAATACAACATTTAGTTTTTAGTCAGTTATTTGGTGACAAAAATATGATTTTTTAATACAAAAAAGAAAAAATCAGCGAGTAAAACCTGTAATTAATACAACTGAAATGTGCCTTTCTTAAAACTTTTTAAAAGTAAGTTATCCAGTGTACATGTAAATTATCCAGTGAACTTGTATTTTATAAAAAGTATATGTATGTTATCTGGTGTACATGTACCTATGTTATCTGGTGTACATTGACATGTAAGTTTAATCCAGTGTACATGTAATTTATCCAGTGTACATGTAAGTTATCCAGTGTACATGTATGTTATCTGGTGTACATGTACATATAAGTTTAATCCAGTGTACATGTATGTTATCCAGTGTACATGTATATTATCCAGTGTACATGTATGTTATCTGGTGTACATGTACTTATATGTTATCTGGTGTACATGTACATGTATGTTATCTGGTGTGAAACAAATGTGAATATCATTTACATGATTCTTACACTTAATGAATGCCAAAAAGAATTGTCATAAACAACAATAATTTCTACAAGTTTACAAAATCTAAGTAAATTTAAGCACCATGAAATATAAATCTAAGTAAATTTAAGCACCATGAAATATAAATCTAAGTAAATTTAAGCACCATGAAAAATAAATATAAGTAAATTTAAGCACCATGAAATATAAATCTAAGTAAATTTAAGCACCATTAAAAATATAAATCTAAGTAAATTTAAGCACCATTAAAAATATAAATCTAAGTAAATTTAAGCACCATTAAAAATATAAATCTAAGTAAATTTAAGCACCATTAAAAATATAAATCTAAGTAAATTTAAGCACCACGAAATATATTTTTTTTTGCTGCAAAGTTGTTGTGTTGTGAGTATTTAGATTTATTCCATGCAATAAAAAACCAACTTCAATCATGGTATCACAAAGATTAATATGTACATTGTACTATAAAGGAATCGGCCTGGCTAAGTTGGTTACATGCTCGACTCTGGATCGTGAGGTCGTGAGTTCTAGTCCAGCCAGTGGCAGGTTGGTTTCCTGTCTTTCGGATGAGACAGTAAAACCTGAGGTCCCGTGTCACAGTAGGTGTCGGCACGTTAAAGAACCCTCACTGCTCAATGGTCGTAAGTGCTGAGTATAGGCCAAAATTTGAAGCTCTTCACCAGCATTTGGCGATGTCTCCATGTGAGTGAAAGATTTTTGAGTGGGACGTTAAACAACAATAAACAAACAAACAAGTATTATAAAGCAATTACATGCATTAAAGGTGTATTTTGTATAATTTACTGCTTGCTTTAAATTTGAATTGTAACAAACTTCACACTTATCATCAGGATGAGAAAATTAAACTAACCTTCTGATGAAATTGACAGAATGACAGAATCAACCTGCCTCCATTTAGCCCTCAAGGACTAGAATGTTGTACTTTAATTTTAGTATATATAATATTGTAAGTTGCTCATTTAAAATGTCTTACCTGTACAACCTTATTTTACACATCACTTTTTTTTTTATTTCTGATGCCATACTACATACATGTACATCAGGTTTATTCTACCTTCCAGAAACAGGGGTCTGTACCTTGGCAATTGGAAATTTTGCCATGTTTTTTCCCAGAAATCAGGGAAAATCTAACAGCATCAGAAATATATATGAATATGATTTCTCCAATATATTTCAGTGTTTAACTTATTCAGATTTACAAAGCTAACTTTGTACCTCATTTCTTGAACACATTCAACTTTATTTGTTTTCATTTTCTCTTTTTTTATTACTTTTTTTTCACAGAGGCTCAAAATTGGAATTTTTGTAGCCTGAAATTGGGGGAATGTTACCTTTTTGCTACACGTATTGGCCTTATACCTGACCCAAGAAAAAACCTGTACTTGTATACATAAAAGAGATCAAGAGAAAAGCACTCAGTGTCTGATATCAGTATGGATCAGTTTAAGTCACCTCTAGTACAGATTGTGACTCTTGCTAAGCACTCACAATAAGAAGTCCAAGTCATGACTCAAAAGACGATGATGTGTTAAAGAACCCTCACTAGGCATCTGCTCAAAGCAAAGGCCAAGAATTGTGGAATTTCACTTGTAAGTGTAACTTGTGATGTTTCCATGAAATAAAATTAATATATTTGGCAAAGTGTGAAATGAAAATTACATAAACCCTATAATAGTAATCACACTGTATTTGTATATTGTGTACATACAAGATGCTATGGAGGCTTAAGGGGATTAATCTTGGCAAATTTGGTCAATTATGTAACTATGCAACTGATATTTACTTTTGAGACCAACATTTTTATTGAAAATAAATTACTCTTATATACAATACATCATGGATCTGTCAATATTCTTCTGATAAACTGGCTGCTAAATTACAGTTCATTAATAAATACTTACATCTGTAAAAAAAAATTATCTATCTGAAAGTTGAAGATTTAGGGTGTTAACTGTGAATTTACGCATCAGATTTAAATTGCAACGGGGTATGTTACACATGGGTTTTAATTTGCTTGCATATCCAATGAGTATTTATGAGTAAAATATGCAAGGTAAAATGTACAATATACTACTACATGTAACTCCTTTTTGTTCACAAACTTGAAACCCCTTTCTAAGAGAAGCTTCCTGCCATATTTACTTGTTATCTGTGCAATGTTTCTTGAGAAGTTATTTAAATGGATAAGTTAAGAGACAGACAGCAAATATTGAACAATACATGTAGCAATGTCTCATTATGACCCTTAATGCCAGGTGAGCTAATAAACATAAGAATGTAGTACAGAAACTGCATTATATTCCTGACAACTAACATTTACTACCAGTAAATCCCAAGTTACTCCTTACATGTAAGTACACACACCTGTACATTGTGAATGTCACAAACTGACACAGGTGAAAAATGAAAGTACAGTGAACAAATTGCTCAACATTCATAATCTACCACAGAGATTTTTACGGTCATCAAATTTTGTTCAATACCTGCATCAGGGGGTACATCATTTAGTCTTATCTAAAAAACAGAAACATTTAAAATTTGTACAAAAAATTTCTGAGGTTTTCACACCTGATTAAATTTACACAAAAACTGGTACATAAGAAAAACATTTCCAACATGACAGAATGGCTTCAAGATTTAAGCTAGAAAATTAGTTCATTCATTTGCCATGGTGCGATCCCTCTCCCAGCCCACCAGAACGTGATCAAAGGCAAAAGGAAGAGTAAAAATTGAAAATTAAATCAGAACAACTTAAGGAAGAGTTATTAGGTTTTAGCTTCAAATGTACATTAAGCATCAAATTACATGTAAACGTTGATAAAATTCTAGACCTTTTAAGATCAAGTTGATTGGTAATATGGACCAGTCATTTCTATAGATGTATGATTTCCCTAGTACTGGGTTTGTTACATGTAAGGACATGCTGTGATGATGTCTATGTTAAATTCATGAGGATACACAGTTGATACAACACTACATGCATCAATTTTTACATTGTCCTTGTCCTTTTACCTTGTACATGTATGTACAAAATTACAGTTTCTCCAAAATAGCAAATAAGAAACAAAACATATATATTCCTACCAAATCTGAGACCACAAAAGAGATTGGTTTAAAAATTATGATTAAGAAATATCCAAGGTCAAGGATTTTTGTTTCATTTATCTAAATATCCAAATAAAACACCCCTCCCCTTTTACTTTTTATTTCCAGTACAATGTGAGGGGAGAACTACATGTGTCTGTGATAAAAATAAATTCTTAGGTCTGTCAAGATCTGACCCTTAAACTTCTACTGTGTGGCTATGCAATTTTGTGTGGATATGCCACTTTGTAAGGTTTCTCCCTGAACAGTAAAGTTTGTATGATAATAGCACATTTGACCTTTTTGTACAATTAAATAACTATTGTATGCTGAGAGGAAGACTTCTGGAAAACTGGACATCAACCACATGTAAAATAATTATACTCATTTTAAATTTTCCATGATGTGGAATGGCTTAACTCATCAACCCCTGAAAAACAATGAACTCTTCTGTAAATCAATGACTAAGTCCAGTCTAAATATGTCGTTAGGGTTGAATGAGTTAACTAAATGCCTTTGCTATGTCCCCACATTATCATTCCTAAATGAATGTCGGTTCTTTATACTACAGGTAAACACTAGGGCCAAATTACTTCAACTAAACATCTTATTGTTGAAAATTATATCTGTTAGAATCATTTGGTACCTAAGATTATATACTACCGACAATCCACATGAAGCAATTTCCATTAGATTAAAAAGTGAAAATAGCAATAGAAACATTCAAAGTATTGGTTTACAGCTTGTATAGTCATCTTGAATACAGTTAACAATTTGATTTTGTTCACCTAAATATCTGTTTTAACATGATTACTTTGAAGTAACAAAATTCATGACCTTGAATATTTTATCATGAACCCCTCCCCTCGTATTTCTCCTCTGATGCATAATAACTAGTTACACATGAAACAGTTTGTAAACAATGCTGTCGAGACAAGACAGGGTGTCATTTAAGACTTGGACTGCCGTACCAGCATGATAAAAAATCAACCTGTCGAGTGTTCTGAGGAAATCATTACGTCTATCTCTATGTTGACAAAAGGCCTTTTTATCTTTTCAAAGCATTCTAAGTCAATGATTACTTATGCGATTGGTCTAACGAATAGATCTATCAGAAGTTCCTTGGGATAAGAAAAACAAAACACGACAAATTAAGAATTTAAACAAAATAATGATATCGAGTTAATTTTCTCAAGCCTCAATCAAACACTGTTTGTCTCAAAAGGTCTATAGTCTATCATTGGATCTTAACTGATAGGTGACCAAGGCCAACAAAAACTGCATACAACTGTCAACTTAAAACGAACTTCAAAATACATTGTAATGACTGTGTGTGTTAGTTGTCAGAATTATGATAGTTTGAATTTGGTTTATTGCATAAGCATTACACTACTGCAATTAATAATGATTAACAAACTATGTGTTAAAATAAATCAAAACTATCAAATTAATATTGTAAACACAATATTTACATGTATGCAAACAATTATATATATTATTTTTATATATTTTATATATTACATATATTACATTTAAGTATATGTAAGGTATATGGAAAAAAAATGCACTTTACCATTTGTGTTAAAATCTTTTAAAACCAAGAACATGTATTAGGTATATTAGTGAATAAATACATATACCAGATGTGTGAAATCATTACTACATGTATGTGAATGGTAAGCAATTACAAACTTATATCAAAACTTTTAAAAACAGAAAAAAACCTATAGTACACCCCACCCACCCCTCCCTAATGTCACCAATAGGAAATGAAAATTAAAAAATGTCATCTGTACAGTATGTTGTTTTATGTATGTACATATACAGGTATGTAATTAGAGAAACATATTTACTACAATATGTACATGTAAATATAAGTAATTAGAGATATACATTTACTATAAGTAAATGTACATGTAAGTAATTAGAGAAACACATTTACTATATGTACATGTACATGTAAATATAAGTAATTAGAGATATACAATTACTATATGCACATGTAAGTAATTAGAGATACATTTTTACAACAACATGTATATACATTTGACCATTCTGTAATCAGTTCTGACACGTTTCATCATTGTTCATGCCGTTTTCAAAATGACAGTACATTGTACATACAGATATGTACACATTGTACATTCACATGTGCTTGTACATGTACATTTGTACATGCATTAGTTTCAGACTATCATTAAATACATGTATTATATGTTTGATTTGTCCAAACCAAGGATATTTAGAAGCGTCATCATTATATTTGAATTCCCTTTTCATTTTGATATGTAATAATTTTTTTTTATAAAAATTTATTTTTCATGACATTTCCATGATTGGGTACAGTTTGTGATCACTGAATCAGATTTTTATGAATATATTATCTGGAAATGTATACACTCTGATAAAAAAAACAACAACATTATACAGAAGTACACATACATGTAAGTTTGTAAGTTGTCCATGTCAATTATCTCCAGGAAAAGCTAAAGACAGTCGTCTTGGACATCATTGGGATGTAATCGTTGCTGATGCTCACCAACAGTTGCAACTGATCAACGCGTCTTGGCAACACATGATTGCCATCTCAAAAAAAAAAACCAAAACAGCACTGCCGCACTCTGAAATGTCTTTCTGGTGAAAAATGAGTTTGGAAGCCTGAGAGTCTTTCTAATACTTTGTTAGCTCTTTGAACCCACGGAACACTTTTTGATATTCTGATTATTTATGGGATGTGCCTTTTTTTTATTGAAATACAATCTTAACAGCTTACATATGTTTTGGTTTCTTTTATACACAAAGAGAGGAAACAAGAAATGGGAAACTCAAGTTTGTTTCGTACATGTAAGCCTGATATACATGAAAGTTAACAGTTTCGTATTAGTGTACCTACATGTAGTTATAATTCACATGTGTGTATCTTTTCAAAAGAAGAATAAAATATTCAAATGGATATTTCTTGAATCAAGTCTCTTTTTTGTAAATCAAATGTATATCTACATTCTACATGGCAAGTGTTCTCCTGAAAAAACAGAAAACTCCAACGCTTCAGTGAGAAAGAAAGTATGCAATGTTAAATATGCTGTCATTTCCACCGGTCAAGGTCACACAGATATCGAATTACAATGAAGATTTACTGTACATGTATACTAATCACCTTACCATCCAACTGTAGGTTCCCTCCAACATTTAAACCTCAGACTACCCAAAATAGAGTTATATTTTATCAAAGAAGAAATATATATATATATATATATATATACATATATATATATATATATATATATATATATATATATATATATATATATATACATGTATATATATATATATATATATACACATATACATGTTTTATATATATATATATATATATATATACCGGTATATATATATATATATATATATATATATATATATATATACCGGGTATATATATATATATATATATATATATATATATATATCAGAATACTCTAAATATATACTACAAATATACAAACACATTCCTACTAAGCGTACTTACGGATACAGAGTTATCCAAGTTGTAATTAGCCAAATTGAAGCCAGTTTTGGATTCTTTCAATATTTGCTCTTCCAATGCTTTATTTAGTTGACCACTTATGAGAAAACAATCAGCTGTAAATATAAAAAAAAATTGCAATATTAATTCATAAACAGGTAAATTAACTGTATGTACATTCCATCCTGGCTTACCATACTGAGAGAAATGGACACTTAGTATATCTCTTGAATTACCAAGTCATTCTATCATATGGCTGAGGCAGAATTACATAGAATTACATGTGTGTGATCAAAAGAATGTGGCACTTCCTAGTTCTGTAAAATGCAACAACAATACTGTTTATTATCCCCTCGCAAACAAAGTTTGGAGGGGATATATATGTACGATTTAGCTCAACATAAGTACATGTATGTTCACTTTCCTTGTCAGCGCTAAAACAATTTGGAATTTCACTAAACTTGATACAAGGGTTTACTATGGTAATGTCTCAGAGTTCGAGTTTCTAACCTGTGCTCCCTTACATGTATTTACAATTGTTAATGCCTTTTGTTTATTTCATTGAAATATTTCTGTCAGTGCTCTAACATGTTTATTTCTCAAAGGAAATTTCACAAAACATGATACAAGGGTTTGTGTTTCTAACTTGTGCTCCCTTACATATATTTACAACTTATCATTGCCCTTTGTTTATTTCTTTGAAATATTTACAGATTTATTTCCCTTTATTAATTTCTGTTTGAAATATTTCTGTCGGCACTCTAACAAGTTTATTTCTCAATGCAGATGTTTTGTATTGGTGCTCTAGTGGCTTTATTTCTCAATGGAATTTAATGAAACTAACAACATTTTTTCAAAAACAGACTACGTCCTATTATGTTCAAGAAAACTGGACACAAGTGGTTTGCATGACAAATTTCAACTGAACATTGCCAGTTGCCTTTGACCTTTACCTAAAAGTTGTTAGTTCTCCCAAATACATGTATCATTCCAGTATACAGGTATTATACAATATTTCCATTGTGAGGGAATTAGTATCATTTATTATGCCTTGTTTCTTACACAGAGGTCTACAGGTTAAACATTTTCCAATTATTCTGTGCAATACCTCCAATGTTAGTTTGTAAACATGTGGCTTTGGCTGCCACACTTTGTCTTCTTTTGTCTGCCACACTTTGTCTACTGAAGTGGTATAATTTGTATCTGCATCCAATATGGGAGTCTAAGTGAAGAAATAAATGACTTGAACATAGCCTACAAACGGGAACAAGGCTTATTAAAAAAATTACATGTTTTGTAATACATGTAGTCCCCCACATGGGACATGTGGCCAAAACTTGTACAAAGTGTACAGAAACATTAGCCCCTGGTACATGTGTCTGTTATTTGTATCACATCTGTAATCATGTTAATATATGTTCTATTAGCCCCTGGTACATGTGTCTGTTATTTGTATCACACCTGTAATCATGTAAATATATGTTCTATTAGCCCCTGGTACATGTGTCTGTTATTTGTATCACACCTGTAATCATGTAAATACATATACATGTACATACTGAATGCCAACAAGTGTACACATATTATGTCTGTTAATCAAATGACACATAAAACGGATTCTATACTACCAATTTTATTAATTCGAAGTCCCATATCAGAGAAATCCAAGAAAAGTTTTAATGGTTCCATAAATGTTTATTTGAAAATTGGGACTATCTGTAAGCGTGGTTTCCAAAATTACTCGTCTTATGGGATGAGTGATTTTTCACATTTTTTTCTCACCCTGATGAAATCATGCTGACATGCATACACACATGTCCATTATTAGTTCATGTATCACACATGAAATCATGCTGACATGTGTACACAAATGTCCATTATTATCACATGTATCACACATGAAATCATGCCGACATGCGTACACACATGTCCATTATTAGTACACGTATCACACATGAAATCATGCCGACATGCATACACACATGTCCATTATTAGTACATGTATAACACATGAAATCATGCTGACATGTGTAAATTTGTACATGTGTCCATTATCTATATCACACACATTATCTGTTATGTGCAGCATGTGGATGTCTTTAGTATAATCATATACATGTAACTAGTACTACAAAATACATATATATTCATCATTCACTGATTAACAAAACATTTTATTGATGGATAGTTTCATGGCATTTGATAATTGTGATATAAACAATGTTTACATAATAATCACCAAGATATCTGTACCTGCCATTTATGTTGGATTTTATCAGCACAATCCTTGCAATTTTCACATTAAATATGACAGCCAATATAAGATTCATCACTATAATGCAATTACATGATTAAGTTTTGCAAATGAACCGTTACAGAAAAATAACTGATTGTCCTCCGTACACAAAGGATTTTAAATGATCACTTGCCGATATTGAATGTAAAAAAAAAATTGATATATATCTTATATATGATAAATCATATTTTGGTTTAATACACGAAGAATCGGCTACCATACCCTTTTTAATTCAAGCTATTACATATATATGTAGATGCATACAAGTTTGAATGAGGCAACTTCAAAACTAAGGCATAAAAGAATCATTTGTTTAATTGGGCTCATTTGACTCACAAAATGGTCCTGACCAATTTTTACAAAACAATTTAGGAAATCTATTTTTTCCCTTTTGAAAATTCTGGAAACCATCCAACTACCATTTTACTATAGAGAAAATAATATTCATCTCTGTGTACATTAAATACATACATGTACATCTGTATACATGTACCATTGTACATGTGTAGGCCTATATACAAGTACATTTGTATATCATCTACTATCTACATTTGTAAAAGTCAGGGCACATTTGTGAGCCTCTGTGACCAAGTGATCAGAGCATCACAATTTTATACATGTAAAATATAAAGTAAATGTATCTCACCCATTTCAATTGCTTTATCACGAATACTTAATTTGTAAGAAATATAATTTGTTCATTTGTTCATGAGAAGATTTCCAAAGAAGTACCAAATTTTGACCCTTTTTAGGAACCCTATGGCAGGGCAGGACAAATCCACTTGCCAGCCACCCAGGATAAGCTTAATTTTGGCTTGAGCAAGTTGAAAAATATGGACAGCTAATGTAGAGGGAAACAATCAAGGCAAGTTAAAAACTGGTCAGGGCGAGTTAAAAACTGGTCAGGGCAAGTTGAAAATTACTTTCAGCTTGCCCTGGGCAAGCCGACTTCAAAATTATTTATCTAGCCCTGAATGGGATCTAGCCTCTTTTCATTTGCATTATACATTATATGGCTTCACTTGGGATTGTTTCTACCAATGAAAGTTTGGTTAAAATCAGACCACTGGATCTTCAGGAGTTGAAAATGTCAACACAAAACACCAACCACAGCCATAGAACAATGGCAATATGTCACCATGAGCCTTTGGCACAATTTATAAAACTACATGTACATGTATAGTTCTCCCAGAACAGATGGGGGACTTAAAAAAACAAAACAATAATTCATTCATAAAGATACTGAGGTCTGATATTTCCTATGTACATTCATACTTTGTGTACATTGCACATGTATGCAGCAAGTCATACTTTGAAAAAAACAACTTTCTATCTCTTCATTGTCAATATGGGTCTTACAACATCAAATCAACAATGTCATTTTCAGTGTACATTGTTGTATATCTGCTGTTTATAGAGACACACCACAAATAGCATGGTATAAATTTGCCAATTAAAAGCAATAATTCATAACACAGTGAAACGGTAATGCAAGGCTCTTGAAACACTTGAAACTTCTTTTAAATGCCAAGTAAATCTTGTGCTTTTAATATAGATTTCATTGTAACATTCCAGAAAGTGATAGCAATTTACATGTTTGATTCTGAGAGTGCAATATTTCAGATCAAGAGAGAAGAAATCAAAACAAACTTGATTCCAAAAACAAAAACACTTTTATAAGTTTTAACATTTATATACCATTTCTAATGCATCAACAGTACTTTCTACCTTTTATCAAATATTGTCAGTACTTTCTACATTTTTACAAACACCAACAGTACTCTCTACCCTTTTAAAAACTTCAACAATACTTTCTACCCTTTTACAAACATCAATAGTACTCTCTACCCTTCTACAAACACCAACAGTACTCTCTACCCTTTTAAAAACTTCAACAATACTTTCTACCCTTTTAAAAACTTCAACAGTACTCTCTACCTTTTTACAAACATCAACAGTACTCTATACCATTTCACAAACAGCAATACTGCACATACATTCCATCCTTATGAAGAATTACTTTTATTTAGTTTAAAATATTTGTAGACATGGATAAAATATATACATCACTTAAAAAACTTTTCAGTTTTTATAAACTACTGACAAGTCATAATGTATGATTTTTCTTTCAGATAATATTTGCACATTTCCGGTTTTTTTTTCCTTTATTCTTTTCCGTCACTTAAAATATATTTTGGTCATTTCCTGCACGTTTGCCTGTAGGCTTTTTCTTAAGTACATGTACATGTAACAGTACATGTGTAAAATGTACATGCATTTTATATGAAAAAAATTTAAGGCAAAAATAAACATAAAATTGTTTAATGCACTGTTACAACACATGTACCACTGATACTGCGCTTCATTTTTTTAGGGGGTGAGTGTTTTTTGTCTGGACTTGTTTGCAGTATAAATTAAACCAGAGGCTTGACAGAGCCTGAAACCCTCACTTGGACTTTTAGCAAACATGCATATTCCACTTAAAAAATGGAAATTTCTACAATAAAGGGTCAAATGACAAATGCTAAACAGGCCAAAACCATGAACAAGAGGTACAACATGTGTCTTACTGATCACTTGAATGAAAATATGCTGATCATTGGCTCATGAGAAGATTAAGTACCATTTCGTAATTAGATGCCCTATGAATGATTGTCCACAAATTATGGTAGAAATTGGTTCAATAGTTTCAGTGGAGAAGATTTTAGAAATAGTTTACACTGAAAACCACCTTGATCAGGGCATTTCATTCTTTTTCCTTACAAATGTAGACTGCTTAACTTGCAAGCAGAAGGTCCCGAGTTCACTAAACCATCACTTACTAGTGAAGTTTAAACAAGAAATATACATGATTACGTATATATGGAGTACATTGTGTGTGGTACATGTGTAATATATACATGTATATTCAAATAACATGTATACATGCAAGATCTATTGTGAAACTGATTTCACTACCAACAAAGAAAGGTTTGGCACCTTCACAACCATATATGTACATTAAACACATAAAACTGTTCACATCCACTTGACATATTTTGTTCCTTTGGACAAGTGGCTGATTAAGAATTACATAACCATGTTCTTAGATTTACAGGCATTTCAAGGTTAACTGTTTCCAGTATGTAGGCACAGTAAAATTTACACTACTGGGTGAGTAAGGTGTACATGTATAAACATTATACAGTGTAGGGGTGTATGTACATGTACACATGTTGAGAAGAAAATTTGTATTCTGATTTTCCTGAAGTAAATCCAGGGCCCAGGAACATGAACTTCATTGAAGTGATCATGGATTGTGAATTAAGTCAAAATTTCAATTTCACTGCAATACATGTAAATGTACAAGTAATTTAAATGTAATTACAGTAACTTTACTCATATTTTCTAATGAAAAAAAAATAATAATAAAAATAAATAAATAAAATTCTTAACATACAGGAAAACTGTGATGAGTTGAAGTTCCAAGGGACCACCTAGCAAAGTTCAAAACATGGGAACTTTGACTCAAAAATGATAATCAAGAATCATATGATTTTTAGTTCCAGAGGTTTAAGGTTCTATAAGGTGTACGTGTATAACACATACAAGACATATACAGTAATGATATTCAATATCAGTGCCAGAATTAACTTCATTTTTAATGAAATTAAAACATCTGAGTGTTTATGAGAAGGAGAAGAATTTATATGGGGCAATTTTGTACACACGTTTTCGAATTACATGTACATGTTGTTGTAGTAATTCTTATGGTTATCATAGAAATTGCTCCAAAAATATAATTGAAACATCAACAAATTTGACTAATAAAAATTTGAAAATTATAAATTGTTCATAAGTAACGTTAAATAACAAAGTTATTAGGGACTTTGTCAATAGTTTTAAACAAGATAAGCACTTTTCGAGTGTATTGATGTATCAATACAAGGTCTTGTACCTGTGAAGGGCCTGAATGTACATGAACTTTGAATTTCATGAATTCTTTCTTGCATTTTCAGACATGTATGCCTTACATGTACATGTTTAATTATTGCTTACAAATACATGTACAGTGTACATGTATATGACAATCTGTCAATCATTTACAGGTAAATGTTGTATACATTGTATCTTAAATATTTCAATTTTCAGTTTTTCTAATACCTGTATATCAGATATTTAGCCTGACTGTTAACAAAACATAGTGGTCAGGTAAAGTAATATCCATATACAAATAACATCTTATACACTTGATGTTAGTTATTGATACTTAGCATTAATTGATTAACAATACCCTGCTGTAAAATGATGCTTTTTAATACTCTGTACCTAGGTAAGGTGAAAAGCAACTGTTAACGTGTCACATGGATAAGATGTAGGTATGTATGTACATGTACAAAGTAAATGTTGGCAGAACAATTCAAAGCCAAAGGGCAAGTTTGACAGAAACTAGTTTGGGTTTAAGCTTCTGGTTTTGAACACAGTTTAAAACTAGTTCCCTTAGGTTTGCAGTTATGAATGATACATATTAACTATTGTAGGTTCTACATTTCTGATCTATTACATGTATATTACACGCAATATCCATATAACCTGGCAGGGTGGAGTCTCCTGAACACTTTCTTGACCTGGACGAATTGTAATTTTGGATAATGCAGCATTATGACATTAAAATTACACTGACAACAGTAATCATCCCTACCCCACAACATACATGTACACGTACCTATGAAAATCCCGTTGGTAATACGTGTAAATCGCTTTTCCCTGTGAGGCTTGTCTTAACCGAAAAGCGAGTTAAATCATCCATGTATATGATAATCAAAAGGTAATTACTCCGCCCGCCCACTACAGTGTATGTGAATCGGACAATATCAGTATGTGTACATGCTGTGGAATTCTTTATAAACCAGGTTTACACACAATGTATAATTTGTTCAGTTTTACAGCATCTAAAACATTCAATGACTTTAATCTTTATTAAAGCAGATTCAAAATTTTCTTAATTAAGCAAAGTATGTCACAACAATTTATTCAGTCGTCTCATTATTACATAATGCATAGCAATGTCATCAAAACTTTGGTAAATAACAAAAAGAAATCTTTTGGCTACATGTAGAAAGGGACATTAAGTACAGAGGTCAACAAATAATGACACCCACACTGAGGTCATTCATATGTGACTGGGCCCAGAGCAGATAATGATTATATAATTACACATATAAAGGTCAAAACTGAGGTTTACTTCACAAAGGATCCCAATAATTCATCTGTGAAATGTTTAAAAAATGTCTGATAATTACCAGAGATACTACCTAGGTTTCTAATAAAAAGTAACCATATAGTTTGAATCAAACTGGTACAATATACATCTATGAAACCAACCAATAAACACAGACACTTCAAAATGAACTAAAGACCAGTATCATTGGAAACCATGCAATGTACAGTGTCTGTATCATACATGTATGTTATAGTTTTAAGCAAACCAGCGACATATTTACATGCACAATGTACTTGCCTTTTGTTTTTACACTTAATTATCTACATGAAACGCTATTATTAATGATGTTAAGGTGTTTAAGCTAGAGAATTATCCAGTATAAAATACTGATGTCAGTTTAGAATATCATAAGGTTATTACCTGTAAGCCAAAGTCTCATGGTGCTCATACTTGTATATGCAATTGCAATGTACATGTATTAATATGAGAGTCTTTGGACCAATGCCCATGGTATACCAATGCTCGTGGTATTTTAAAATTTGATCTGCTCTGCAATACAAAAATACAAGTTTTGAACTTACTCAAGTTTTGCCTTGTTTATCTACCAAGTATCTTTTGTTTTCTCCATTTTGGTCAATGGATGTTTTGTTTACAGCAGACGATAACAAAAAATACTACTTTGACGTATTTTTCATTTTCATTTCACTCTAAGAATAAATATTGCCAAGACAGTGACGTGAACTTTTTAAGGGTTCTGTCTTCAAATATATCCTGATACATTTTTTAAGGTAAGTGGTACCTATAATAAAATAATCGTGCAGACGTGTTGTTTTTACCAAAAGCATTGGTCCACCCACTCTATACATACATGTAGGCTACATACCAAAAAATGTACAGGCCTTTTTCTTCCATTTGGGGAAAATAGGGACACAATTGGGAATTTTTTTGTGAATTTGTTTCAAATTGGGAAAATACTCTGCACACGTGCATACATGTATACGTTATGTATACACTTTATAAAATAACTACTGAACAGGACTGATGACTCCCTATAGAAAAAGTAACTTGTAATGTACATCTGTAACATGGAAAAGTCATTTACACCAATGTCTCAAAAGCTTTGATACATTATGTACACTATACACAGGTTAATAATAAGTTTTATATTAGACCTATGTATAATGTAACTATCATACAATGTAGCAATTATTCTCCATAATGTATGACACACATTTTGTACTATTAGCAACTACAATGTAAATTCCAAATACCATCATTACTTTGCATTGCTACAACATTACACACTGTGACACAGTTGATTTTTAGGAATGATCAAATGGAAGATCCCTATAATTTTGTCTATGATTGTTTTTTATGTTTTTTTTTTTTTTATTAACTGTGGGGGGAGGGCAATGTACAATGTGCATGTACCTGGTAAAAGACCACTAACTTTTGCAGGTAAATAACATATAAGACAGGTGTACAAATCAATGGGAATAAGGAACAATACTGCACTGTCAATCTGTGACTGAAATATACAAATCTCAAAGTTTGATCAACTCAAAACTCAGAAACCCTAATTACTCAAAGCATCTGCAAATCAAACAGATACATGTACCATGACCATTCCACCTTACATCCCAGTACAAGACATGCCACCCTATTCTGTATCTATTGTATATGTTCCTGGCACACTTGTGTGTACATGTACATTTGTAATGTGCATGTATGATGTTGGGATTAGAGACTGGGTATTTCCCTAACCTACAGCAGACATTTTGAAATAAAAAAAAAATAAAAAAAAAATACTGGTCAACCAGACAAGTAGACCAGTAAATAAAGGAATTTCACTTGTCAAAGAAAATTTTTACTGGTCGTTATATATACACAGTTGAAATGAAATGGCAAATTATCGGTCATTTGGACGATTTTTGTAAGATTTACTGGATTTTTCTGGTAGGCTGGTGAATTTAAAAAACTCTGCTTTTCCATGGGGCGGGTGGAGATGTGGGTGACCCTTTTCCATGGCGCAGATGAAAAATGTGCAGTGACAGGCAGGTATTGTGATATTCCAGAATAAGAACTGGAAAGTGAATGAAAATGACTGCAAAATCCAGAAAATTACGATATAATTTTTGCGCAGGCAGAGGCAGACAGAAAAAATCACTACACAGTACATGACCATGTGTGACTGTAACTGTGTGTGACTGCATAACTGTGCATATATGTGACTATGTGTGCGTAACTGCATCACGGTGCACGTGTGTGACTACATTCTGCATGTACATAATTGTGCATGTGTAACTGTGCACTAACATGACCTACATGTAGGAAGCATGCTTATGTTACAAATAATGAAAACAGCATTCAATTGCAATGTAAAAATAAATTTAACTTTTGATAATTTGATTCAAAACCAAGACGTTGCCCACAAAATAAAAAGATCAATATCATCAACATTTTAGTCCATTTGAATAAACATAAAATTCTGGGATATATAGACAGATGTCGAGCATAATTTTTAAATAGTTTTCAATTTCGTAAACAAGACGCACATTAATTTATTCCATCCGGATGATCACTTACATGTACTTTACTGCAGTTTGATCGTTTGCAATAAAACTTAACATCAAACCGCGGAGAGAGAGAGAGAGAGAGAGAGAGAGAGAGAGAGAGAGAGAGAGAGAGAGAGAGAGAGAGAATTGAACATGCGTAATAATAATAAAAAATTAAATGAATTTGCAAGGATTGATCAAATCCACAGCACTGCTAGACCTACACCTAATACAATGACTAGAGAGAGAATTATCAGCAATGGTCAGATTGAGGCCACACAGCCCAGCATATCATGGCCTTTGACATGGACTAGCTTGGATTATACACGCGTGTTTACTCACCGTGTTTACTAACTTGTTTTCCCATCTTTATGTGTGTATCCCATTTAATAAACATGCACTATTAATCGTCTAGTACCATAATTAATCCGTAAAACAAATCGATAGGAAATATTATCTTCTAGTTTTTGACGAAAGTGTATTGAACCGAACGCTGACAAGAAGTAGAGCACCAAATTACCAAAAGAGAACGGTAGGCGGAGCTTACGGTAATACACCTCGTTTAATTGACAGCTGGTTGTGCTTACTATTTTTGCCAAGGGGGCAAATAAGATATACATTGTTACAGTGCTTTGAGATTATGAAACTTAAATTCTGGTAAATTTTGAAAATCATGGGACTCATATGATTTCAATATCAAGACAGAGGTATGACAAAAAAAGTTTGCAAAAGTGTTATCGTCCTTTTTTGGAGGAGCGACTGAATTAATCACCCTCGAATAAATGAAAGACTTGGGAAAATCGACCGAGCGACTCACCTTTCACTTTGATCTTTCTATGACTGTGAATGGCTTTGTTGGCATTTATTAGTACTCTCGTTTACCCATTTATATGCTTTGATCTCACCGATGGTTTAACTTTTAACTTTGTAGCAGTTTCAATAACATTCATGGCTAACATTTAAACTGGGAAAATATCTAATATTGTCATCGCCTTTCGCCGTATTTATTTCAGTGTCTAGCTGTAAACCTTGTATGAATATCTGTCGTATTACAAAAGAGCTTTACTTGTTTATAGATTCAATTTAAACTTAGTCTGAAATCACAAATTATGATATAATATTATTCAATTAAAATGTGGAGCTACTGGTACTCAAGCGAACATTGAAGAGTAAAGAGTGAAATATTTAAAAAAGAACATTTTTAAGGAACAAAATATTTTTGCTACCCATAGTTAATTGCTAAGCGTTACATGTACTTATTTCAAATTCCAATGTCGCGCGCGCATGTGTGCGAGTGTGTGTGTGTGTGTGTGTGAAAGAGAGAGAGAGAGAGAGAGAGAGAGAGAGAGGGTTGGAAGGTCAAAGAAAGGTATGTCGAGAAAACGATACTGATGAAATAGTGTTCTCTGTGAAATAGAATTGGTATCAAAATAATATTATAGGGATATTAATTATGTCAGAATTTTAGCAGAGGAATAATATTTATGCCCCCGGTTTTAGTGCCTTGAACCTAGAAAACAGTCTCTCCTAAATTAAAAAAAAATCCGGGAGCGTATCTCCGTACGTTTGGGTTATATGTACGCGGAAATTACTTTTTCCTTTCGGACCTGCAAAAGGCGAAAAACTGAGACCGTCACTTTTTGGTAAATCAAAATGTAAGAAGATGATAGCTCAGTCCGACTAAGGCAAGGGGAAATATCTCGCCTTCTTTGTTCTCGTTGTATATGAATGATTTTGAACACTTTTTAGTTAGAAAACAATGTAATTTAATTGGTAAGTGTCAGTTCATCTATGGGGTCTGATTTACACTTGTATCTAAAGCTTTTGATTCTGTTTTTTTTACGCTGATGACACGTGCATTCTTGTAGTATCACTGATCAGCTGATGATTTACAGAATGTTCTCATTAACTTCCTTATTTATTGTACAAAATCGAAACTGAAAGAAATTGTTGACAAAAACAAAAATTATGTTTATTGAAAGTTCTTAGGACCAAAAGGAAATTTTACTACAGGTACAACTGGGAATTATATTATCAAGGTTTATTCTGCAAAAAGAAAAAAAGAAAAAAAAGCTATGTGAACATGCTCAGAAAGCCATGTATTGTACAATAAAAAGTAAATCTAGGTTTACAATTTAGATCTATCAGTTGATTCCCAACTTGATCTATCTGACAAAGTTGTAACACCAATTTTAATTTACAGATGTAAAGTGTGGGGTTATAAAACCTGGGTTGAAATTGAAAAAAATGTCGGAGGTATTTTAAAAGTATTTTTTATTTGAAAAGATCTACCCTGAATTACCATATATGATATGTGGTGAAACAGGACTCATTTCATTGTACATGTATAATTATGACTATTTTCACTCAGAGAATGATTTCCTATTGGGACAAACTTTTTTTCAGGTCCTGAATGTTAAATTGCAACCATTCTTTATAACATTATTTCAATCAATGTTGTAATTGGAACTATCAAAACCCGTGGATTGACTACATAACAATAATTTTGAATATGTGTGGTTTATCAAATATTTGGTACCAATAAGGCTAAAAAATGTAAAATGGATTACAAATGCTTCAAAGATTACAAAATCGATTTTTATAAACATGGTCTAGAGACATAACTCATTGGTCTAAAGGACAGATATTTACAAAATTTTCAAATAGGATTTTTGAACTTGACAAAATATGTTACTAATTCATCCCCAAAATATTGAAAAAATAATTATAATTAGTACTTCAAACCACCATCTTCTTGTAGAAACTGGTCAATGGTTTGGGTTACTAAGTGTGTGAAAGGGTCTGTACCCTAAATAACAGACCAATTGCTGATGAATTTCACTGCCTTCTAAAATGTAAAGTTTTGTCATGTGACAGAAAAATATACATATACTCAAAACGTCCCAATCTGATCAAATTCTCTGAAAAAATGACAAACTCAAATATCAGGTCGTTAAACAAACTGTGTGCCTTCATCTTAAATGTACAGGAGTCTGTCTAAACATAATGTATGATATACAATGTACATGTACGTACTTGCCCAGTTAACTATCTCCATTTTATACCTCTGTCTTAAGTTTTGTATTGAACTAATATTACGTTAATTTGTACATCATGTGTCGTGTAAGTTGTTTGAGCGAATAAATTAAATATAAATATAATATCAAACATTCCCCATTTAATGTCTCCTCCCCCTGACCAGTATAAGAATGTTGGAACTGCCAGATATATAATAGGCCTATACACATTTCAAAATGAAAACACCAAACTATCAATTAGGGAGATAACAACCGCTGTCTCATTGTGACCAAAATTTCCTTGAAATGTTTACAAAATCACGGCTAACTTACGAAGTGTTTACGTTTTTGATCGCTTATTTATCTACACCTATCTGCTGTGATAAGAAGATCAAAGACGAATGTAATAACGAGTTATTTGTTTGGTAACAGATGCTTTCCAATCGATTTCTTAGCATGTTAGATTTGTGTATGATCTTATTAAAAGAGGGCAAATGTTAAAATCTTGGTTTTATGAAAACATTTAATGCTTTAGTACGTTTTTATGAACTAAGAGTCAACATATTGCAACGCCAGTGAAGCCCATAAACGCTAATAATTGACATTTTACATAAAAACCCACGAAACCGTCCTAAATTTGAGTCATTACCGATGAAAGATAAAATGTCTATTAAAGGTATTATGACAGATTTAAATAAAAACATAGAAGTGAGATTAAATGCCAAAACATTTTAAAATCCTGATTGCTTTTGATAAATTATGAAAACCACAAAGTGTAGCTCAATATAGATATTGTAGGGGGGAGATAACTACAGAACTTGTCATTATAGATTTTATGTTTTGTCATTCTTGTTGCGGGTTTGACAGGTGGGGATAATTTATAACGACATTCAATGACTTATAACTTCACTCGATAACATGGTTGTCTATAACGACATTCGATGACATGGTTCTCTATATCGACATTAAATGACACGGTTGCTTATAACGATACACATTGACATGGTTACCTTTAACGATACTCGTTGACATGGTTACCTAGAACGACACTCGATGACATGGTTACCTATAACAGTGCCAAATATTACTTTAGTATAAGTATATATAAATGATTGTCGTAACAGACAACCATGTCATCGAGTGCCATTATAGGCAAACTTGTCATCAAGTGCCATTATAGACAACCATGTCATCGAGTGTCGTTATAGACAACCATATCAGTGAGTGTCGCTATAGGAAACCATGCCACTGAGTGTCGATATAGACAACCGCATCGTTGAATGTCGTATTACTCAACCATGTTATTGAATGCCGTTGTAGACAACCATGTTATCGAGTGCCATCATAAACAAACTTGTCATTGAGTGTCGCTATATACAACCATGTCATTGAGCATCGTTATAGACAACAATGTCATCTAGTGTCTTTATATGCGACCATGCCAATAAGTGTAGTTTTAAGCAAATTCGTCATCGAGTGCCGTTATAGACAATCAAGTCATCGGATGTCGTTATAGGCAGCCATGTCATTGAGTTACTTTATAGGAAACCGTGACAGTGAATGCCGTTATAGTTAACTGTAACAGTGAGTTCCGTTATCGACAACCATATATTTGAGTTTTTTATTTAACCATCTCGTCGAGTGTCGTTATTTGTAACCATGTCATCGAGTGTCATTATAAGCAATCGTGTCATTGAGTGTTAATGTAGACAACCATGTCATAGAGTGTCGTTATAGACATCCATGTCATTGAGTGTCGTTATAGGCAACCCTGTCATTGAGTGCCATTATAGGCAACCATGTCATAGAGTTTCGTTATAGACAACCATGCGATTAAGTGCCGTTATACCCAACCATATTAATGATTGTCGTAATAGACAACTATGTCATTGAGTGTCATAGACAACCCTGACATTAAGTACCGTTGTAGACAACCATGTCATCGAGTGCCATTATGGACAAACTTATCATCGAATACCATTAAAGACAACCATGTCATCGAGTGTCGTTATAGACAACCATATCAGTGAGTGTCGCTATAGGAAACCATGTCATTGAGTGTCGATATAGGCAACTGCGGCACTGAGTGTCGTATTACTCAACCATGTCATTGAGTGCTGTTATAGATAACCATGTCATCCTCTGTAGTTATGGACAACCATGTCAACGAATGTCGTGATAGACATCCATGTCATTGAATGCAGTTATAGGTAACCATATCATTGGGTTCCTTTATAGGCAACCGTGACAGTGAATGCCGTTATAGACAACCATGTCATTTAGTGCCGTTATAGACAACCTTGTCATCGAGTGTCATTATAGGTAACCATGTCATCGAGTGTAGTTATAGGTAATCATGTCATCGAGTGCCGCAGTAGACAGTCATCACATTAAGTGTTGTTATAGACAAACATGTAATTGAACACCGTGATAGACAACCATGTCACAAAGTTCAGTTAAAAACAACCATGTCACTGAGCATCGTTATAGGCAACTATGTCATTGATTTTCGTTATAGGTAATCATATCATCGATTGTCGTTATAGACAAACATACTATTGAGTGTCGTTGTAGGCCACTGCGTCATCGAATATCGTTATAGATAACCATGCCATTTAGTGCCTTTATAGAAAACCATGTCATTGAGTACCGTTATAGACAATCGTGACAATGAGTTACGTTATAGGCAACCATATCTTTGAGTGTCGTTTTATTTAACAAAGTCATCGAGTGTCGTTATAGGTAAGATTGTTATAAAATAAAGTATCATTATAGGTAACCATTCATCGAGTGATATAGACTATTTCTGTCGTTATAGACAACCATGTCATTCAGTGTCGTTATAGGCAAATAGAGACAACAATGCCATTGAGTGTTGATATAGAAAACCTTGTATCGTGATAGACAACCATGTCATCTAGTTTTTGTTATAGACAACCATGTCACTGAGTGTTGTTATAGGAAACCATGCCATTGAGTGTCAATATAGGTAACCGCATCATTGAGTGCCGTTAAACTCAACCATGTCATTGACTGTCGTTATAGATAACCATGCCATCGAGTACCGTTGTAGACATCTATATCATTGAGTGTCGCTATAAACAACCATGTCATTGAGCATCGTTATAGGCAGCCATGGCATCTCGTGTCGTTATAGGCAACCATGTCATTGAGTCTTGTTACATGTAACCTTCTCATCGAGTGTCGTTATAGACAACCATGCCATCGAGTAACGTTGTAGACAGCCATGTCGTTATAGACAATAATGCCAATGACTGTCGTTATAGACAACTATGTCATTGAGTGTCGTTATAGGCAACTGCGTCATCGAATGCCGATAGATAACCATATCACTGAGAACATTTATAGGCAACTGCGTCATCTAGTTCCGTTATAGGCAACCACATCATTGAGTGCTGTTATAGACAATCATGTCATTGGGTTCCGTTATAGACAACCGTGTCATTGAGTTCCGTTATAAACAACCATATCATTGAGTTCCGTTATAGACAACCGTGTCATTGAGTTCCGTTATAGACAACCGTGTCATTGAGTTCCGTAATAAACAATCATGTCATCGAATTCTGTTATAGGCAACCGTGACATTTGAGTGCCGATATAGACAACCACGTCATTTAATGCCGTTATAGACAACTGTTTCATTAAGTGTCGTTTTATTTAACCATATCATCGGGTGTTGTTATTGGTAATCATGTCACCGAGTGTCGTTATAGGCAACCTTGACATTGAGTGTTGTTGTTATTGGGTCTCGTTATAGGGAACCATGCCATTGATGCCGTTATACTCAACCATGCCATTGAGTGTCGTTATAAACAACCATGTGATTGAGTGCCGTTGTAGACAACCATGTCATCGAGTGCCTTTATAGGAACTCACTATTTTTCATAATCTAAGGTAAGGTAATTGAACCTAGGACTATTATGTTTAAGTTTGGTTGCATTAATGTTCAACGAATTATACGTTGTGTCACAATTTTTTTTTGTATTTTACGCCACAATGAACATCCATATATAAGGTGACATCTGTAATGTAGCCGGGAAGAAATCAACGGCCTTCCACAAGTAAACTGCCAAACTTTCTCAAAAGTTTTGTTACAGGTAGGTCAAATGGGTAGTTATTGGAATTCTGCATCAGTGAAATACATATTGTATCACCAGACTGAGAACCAGAATAAACTAGCAATGGACATTCCGTGGCCGAAGAGTTAGTATGTAATCCTTAAATAACCTCTGCTCAGCGTGGGATCGAGTCCCACTGGGATCTGAGCTGATTGTAAGAAATTTTGTCAGTTGCGGAAGTCAAGTGATCTTTTAAAGTGAATATAGTAACCATGTTCTTTCCTTTACCATTGAGATTGGCTGTCATCGTATAACTGGAAACTTGTTGATTTTGACTAAAAGCACCTCATGTAAACTACCAAAATTAGGGAAAAGGAAAACAAAAGTCTGAAAACGTCGCCAATATTGTCCGATAGGTATATGGAACATAGATTTCCATGTGTTATTAGTAGATATTTCCACAAGTCAATGTATGGTCATGGAACTCTATAATACACACCAAACACCATTCATGAGTCAGTGTATGGTCATGCAACTCTATAGTATACACCATACACCAATCAGAAGTCAGTGTATCTTCATTGAACTCTATAATATACACCATACACCAATCATAAGTCAGTGTATGGTCATGCAACTCTATAGTATACACCATACACCAATCAGAAGTCAGTGTATCTTCATTGAACTCTATAATATACACCATACACCAATCATAAGTCAGTGTATGGTCATGCAACTCTATAGTATACACCATACACCAATCAGAAGTCAGTGTATCTTCATTGAACTCTATAATATACACCATACACCAATCATAAGTCAGTGTATGGTCATGGAACTTTATAATATACATAAATCGTAAGTCAATGTATGGCCATAGAACTGTATAATATACCAATCATAAGTCAGTGTATGGTCATGGAATTCTTTAATATACACCAATCATAATTAAGTGTATTGTCATGTAGCTTTATGATATACACCAATCGTAAGTCAGTGTATGGTCATGGAACTCTATAATACACACCAAACACCAATCATGAGTCAGTGTATGGTCATGCAACTCTATAGTATACACCATACACTAATCATAAGTCGATGTATGGTCATGAAACTCTATAATATACACCATACACTAATCATAAGTCGATGTATGGTCATGAAACTCTATAATATACACCAATCGTAAGTCAATGTATGATCATGGAACTCTATAATATACACCAATCGTAAGTCAATGTATGATCATGGAACTCTATAATATACACCAATCGTAAGTCAATGTATGATCATGGAACTCTATAATATACACCAATTACAGATACCAAAGTATTAATAGAAAGGTTAAATGAAGTATTAATCGCAGGTTAAATGAAACAAGAAACAAATTAGGAGAAAATTGGGCACATACGGACTCTCTGAAAATCCAGAGATGGGATCAGGTGTCACGGAGGAGTAAGCATATCCTGTCCATTTGATTCTAAATTCATTTACTCCACACTCAACAATTTCTCTGTTATATGGTGGCGGCCAGTAAACTGGCAAACTTTTTCACAAAAATCAGCTTAGGTTCCAGCGGAGTTCGTACCTGCGATGACCAGAAATTAGCGATTTCAAGGTTTAAAGCGCGCTGTCCACTCGGCCACCGAGGCCACCCCAAATCTTCTCTCTACCAACTGTGAGTGTGCAGTTTCAATTCAAATGCAATAATTGAGGAATGAATTCTCGTCATAATCGGTAAAGACGATTCAATATCCGAAGGTGGTATCAGGTGCCGTAAAGGAGCGATATTCACTTACCCACACGACACAACCGCTGTGAGTCCGTAAAATTGTACTTATTGTTGAAAAACAACGAAAAATTAATCATCCATTCAAAGCTTCTTCAAGACATAATACAACGATTAGTAGTGCAGAGATGAGAATTTCCATCCAGTTATCGTAATTGCTCCTTTTTTGAAAAAAAATTAAATCTTAATTTATTTTACAAATGAGTTCCCCCTTTTTCACCATTATGGAATCACATCCCTACTAGTGTCTATTGACTTTACACCATATTGGCCTATTGAAATGCATCATGTCCTTTTTCCTTGGCCGTTTGTGTTTGTTTTAATTGAATAAGACATTTATTATAGCATACTAGCGTATAACTCGATCCAGGGAGTTCGTAATATTGGTATTTAAGTCACAGGATACATATTACTAATCTATCTACTTCCAGACAATCAATCAAATGTCTCTTTAGTGTTAAGAATCTATTGCATTTTATACATTGTTGTTTGACTAGAAGTATCTGCTAATCTTAAAAACTAGCCCCTGTAGCAACGGAAGAAAGATATTTTTCATTCAAATTATCATTTCTAATTGAATATTTTTAAAACAAATCGATATCATTGTTCCAACAAAATTTTGAAGAAAATCAAAGCTTCTCTGAGTTTTTAGAAATTTACAAACATGACCTTTGATATATCCAGCAAAATATGCAAATAATTATATAATGTACTGTAAATAAAATGTCAAAGGCATACATATGGCACCCCAAAATAAACAGTAGTGAGTTAAACCTAGTTTTTCTCCAGTTAAACCCAGTTTTTTGAAGTTAACTTAGTTTTATTCCAGTTAATGTGGGTTACGAGTTAAACTTTTTTTTACACTTAATCCTATTTTTTCTCGTAACCCGACTTTAACTCAGAAAAACTAGGTTTAACTGCACCAAATACTCATTAATGTGATTGTGACGCAGTTAAATCTAGTTAAATCATTTTTGTGATTTTGGCGGAGTTAAACTTAGTTTTTCTCAGTTAAACCTAGTTTTTCTTCATTTAATGTGGGTTACTGAGAAAATCTAGAATTTGGAAATGCGCGCCAGGGAACCGCCTTTGACGTCATACCGGAAGTGCTTCATACCCCGAAGTGAGGTCATATCGGAAGTACGTCATACCGGAAATGAGGTCATGTTGTCATGTCAATAAGGAGCCAATCGTTGAGTTTGGAGGCGTGTCTATGCCAGGAAGTGCAAGGTTGTGGGGGCGGCCATCTTGGATAACGAGTCAATGAGAGCCGTCGTTACAAGAGGTCGGGGTCGCGAGGGGTTACGTGAGTTCAGGAGAAGTCGACGACTAAAAGCTAGATGTTCGGTTTTATATATTTTTAGAACCTAAAATTAGGGTTTTTCCAGGAGATGGGTTTTCCCAGTTTTGAGGTCTAGAGTGAATGAAAGTTGATTAGATGGTGGGGTGTTCCCCTGATAGCATAATTATGTTGTAAGTAATGAAAACCTTATTAACGTTGATAGCTCACTAATGTTTTCTGAGATATTGAAAATGGCTGTTTCTTAAGGTAAACACTCACCCTATGCTGGAATTGGTTTTCTGACGATGTTGACTTTTCGAGCTCCGGATCGTAAATGAGCTCTCAGAGGTCTAATTGAACCTTTTCTCTAGTTTGTTAAAAGTCGTGTGACTTATTTTTTTCTTCTGAGATATTTGTCATTTTAATGCATGGGAAATAATCTAGCCCTATCTAATGAAAAGTTAAACAATCATCCTTGCTGATAGTGGTTTTCTTATGATTTAACACCTCGAACTTAGGATCTCAAATGAGCTCTCACAGGTATAACCGAACCTCTCTCTAGTCACATGACTTACTATATTAGACTTTAATCTATTGAAGTGAATACTTGAGTCATAACAAAAACACAAATGAAATAAAACGTTCAATGTTGAGCGAACATACACTGATAAGTAGTGTTTAGTCACTACAATATTTTAAATTCGCCGCTACAGAATAAAACAAACACAAAACTTGCATACTGTTAGTTAAGGTTTCTTTTCGATTAAGATGGGTGGCCCTTAAAAGGACCGTTGATCGCTCCGAAAAGCTGAATAAGAGAGAGACTCTAATATCTGTTGAGTAGACGTCGCCAACTACGAACTTCTCTTTCTTTCTCTATCATCAGTCGATTTATCTCTGCCTTATGTTGTCGAAGATTATCTAATGCTTCCTGAGCTAGTACGTATTGTACAGGTACTGGAAGGGAAGGGTCAGGTCTAGGTGGTTCCTACTGTTGTGTAGGAGGTGTCGCAACCAGAATTTATCGGTCTGTGTGGTCTTACTACAATATTAGCTTATATAGAGTTTGTGACGTATTGATTTTTGGACGAGTTTTATTCTCCCGTCGAGAAATCTAGCCACCTGTTTTTGACATCTGACCACCTGTCATCTGGCCACCTGTTTTTAGACATTTGGCCACCTGTTTTTAGGCAAATACTGTCACTAGTTTTTAGTATTTCTAATTCTATATGAAAATAAAATAATTTTAAGTTTTATGTACCTGTAAACATAAAAAACTAGAATAAAACAGCGTTATGAATATATATGTGTGATGATACTTCGTTTGAGTATCTATACAGTCATTTCCTTATAAATACATGTATACAGTTACTGTACTTCATTTTAGATTTGAAAATGGAAGCATACGCACGGAATGGCTAATTTACCTAACTTTGATTTATTGTTAAATGAAAGACAAGGACAGGCGAGAAGTCAAAGACAGGCTCACCAGAGAGACCAACGGGGTGATGGATTTAATGCAAACAGACAACTCACTTATTATAGTGATTACTATGAAGTAGACACCCTGAGTGAACGTAAATCACGCAAATTTAAAACGGCCTCGAATGTGTACCAAGTCAAGTTTAAACATTTTTCGAAAGATGCCATACACTTGGTATCAGAGGTATTAGATCATATGTTGACTTCTATCAAGAACAAACTACAGTGTGAAGATCGGGATAAGATGCGAGTCAATAATACATCATCCATCTTTAAAAAGTGAAGTCTGGGTAGAATTTACGGATGCCAAAGACTTGAATGCTGATCTACTTATGGAGAAAATTGAGAAAGTACAACAGAGTAATGAAAATTTTAGAATCGAAGATGGGTCTACCACCATGTCAGTGATCCATGTCATACAACCTGTAGGTTGAGGGGGAAAACGGAAATATCATCTCAGTTTTGATAAATAAAATGTCCTGCTGAACAAGAAGAGAAGTTTGATACAGATCAAGAATAAAGACAAGACCTGTTTAGCTCTTGCTATTGTAGTGGGTCGTTTTCATTATCTGAAACCTGGACTTGGAGATGGAGACAAGTACAAAACCTAGCAATTATATTGGAAAAGTTTGATTTATGGCGATGCACGTAGACAAGCACTTCAACGACGAGAAGCTCATGCCTTATTGCAGCAAGCTGGATGTGATCCCCAGCAAGAGAGAGACCCTGTGTTCCCGACAACAACATAAAACCTATAGAGTGTACACATTGTCAGGGGACATCTACATCGACTCAGTGTTACAAGAATCATTTGAAACCTTATAGTAGTAATACGACCAGGACTCCATGTCAGTTAATGTGTGATGTCCCACATGTCAATTTTGGATACGTAAGAAACAATTCACAGAGCACTGTTGTCAACAAAAGAAGAAAAAATGTCGCCATTGTAAACAGATCGTGGATCTAGACCATCGTTGTTTTATACAACAGAGGCCTTCTCAGGATGCATCATCTTCATCCCCTTATTACATTTTCTATTATTTTAAGTGTATCCAGGATACCGGAGAACACAAACCTAATCTATGTATTGCTCATCGTGTATGTCTCCTGTGTACATCGGATGACTGGTGTGAGCAGTGTAAAACCATGGAGGATCGTATTACATTCCGAGGTCCCACGACACTCACTGATTTTTTGAGTTGGTTATTTGAAACGACCCTGTATGATGACATACATCAAAGAGAGAAACTTTTACATAGTCATTGCCCATAACTTTAAAGGGTACGGTGGGCAGTTTGTTTTACATCATCTGGTACATCATGCCTGTGAAAAACCTGATGTGATCATGAACGGTTCTAAGAACTGGAAACATCAGGTTTATAGACTCGTGTAATTTCCATTAGCTTCGTTACCCAAAGCTTTCGGATTGATTTAACTCAAGAAAGGGTACTAAAACCACATTTGTTCAATACAGAAGCTAATGCTGATTATATAGGGGTATATCTCCCAGCTATGTATTACAACCCTGAAGGTATGAAACCTGATGTACGTCGTGATTTTGAAGAGTGGTATAAAGACCAAAATCGAAAGGGCGAGATTTTTCATTTGCAATCGGAATTAGAGGAATACTGTGAATCGGACGTGACTATTTTACGACAGGCTTGTATGCATTTTCAAAGCATGTCTTTGAAACTAGCCGATGTGGACCCATTTGTTGAATCGATTACGTTTGCCAGTACAGGAAATATAGCATATCGTCGCAATCATATGCAAAAAGATACGATTGATATCATACCTCCAAGGGGATATTCTTCGGCACGACAGTATTCCACCCTAGCATTACGATGGTTGAGTTGGAAAGAACATCAAATTGGTCAAACGATTAGACATGCTCGTCATGGAGGTGAAGTTCAAGTAGGATCTTATCGAATGAATGGTTATCATGAAGATTTTCGGACTATTTACGAGTTTCACGACTGTTTTTGGCACGGATGTCCCTTGTGTTTTCCGAACTTACAGCAAGAGAAACATCCGTATCATCCCTCTTTGACGTATGAAGAAGTGTATCAAAAGACCTTTAAGAGAGATCAGTATTTGCGTCAACACTATCAAGTAGAAATGCTGTGGGAACATAACTATCGTCAAAGGTATATGACGGATCCAGAGTTTCAACATTTCATTGATAAAACGTATGAGGATTTCCCTGATCAGTCCAATATTTTATTTCGTAGCTATATTTATCAGTTTCTCCAGATTAAACATCAGGCTAGTGGTTTTCCTGCTTCCTGTCAAACAGTAGAATACCGTCATCAGTACCTCAAAGAGATTGAAACGAGAGGACAACAGATCATACGAGAAGAAGATGTAGAGAAGAATATTACGTACCATTGCTAAACTGTTTCTGAACTGTTTGTGGGGTAAATTTGTTCAACGGACTAATTTACTTCAGACAACAGTATGTGGAGAGTTACGACACACTACAACAGTTGCTTCAAGATGACACTCGTGATATATTACATTTAGAACTGATTCCAAATGACGAAGGCCATAGTGAGCTGTTGAATTCGAAACTGAAGGATGACTTTGATGAACCAAATGGTTTTAGCAATGTAGTGCTACCAGCGTTTACTACATCTTTAGCACGGTTACATCTCTATGCCACCCTAGAACGTTTGGGAGAACGTGTGTCATATTTTGATACAGACAGTATCATTTATCAACACGATCCACAGCAGTGCAATCCCGCTATAGTGAACAGTTTAGGAGGATGGGCAGACGACTTAGATGGTGATTCTATCTTATCCTTTGTCTCGGGAGGTCCTAAAATTTATGCGTACAAGCCTCTCAGGACAAATCGGTGTGTAAATTAAAAGAAATCACTTTTGATAGTCTACCACTTCTACTGTCAACGTAGATACAATGAAACAGTTGTTACGTGGTCAACAAAAGAAATTGCTTGTATCGTACCCTCATAAGATCATGCGAACGAAACAGCATAAAGTCAAAACGCAGACGATGACTAAAGAAGTGCGCGTAGTGTATGATAAGAGACATCGCATTGAAAAACTTTTGTACTTTACCTTATGGTAATTGAAAAGTGAGACTGGAAAGTTGAAATTGTTTGAAAAATTGTTTGAAAAGTTGTTTGAAAAAGTTTGTTTTTTAAATATTAAAACTATGAAATTTTACTTTGGTGTTGTTGTTGATATAAAACAGAAGGAGTTAGTTAAAGGATAGGGGTTCATTTATACAGTATACGCAAGTACACGTATCATGGCTACTCTCGATTCTAAAGTATTACATGACTTTACCTAACGATGCTATTTTAAAGGTCTTTCCTGATAATACCTTAACAGAATTCAAAACTCATTTACCTCAAGCTTTAAGTATGATGGATAGTGAGTGGGAAGTAGCTTTGAGTGAATTGATCCTTCCCAACTTAATAGAATCGGTAGGATCGAATGATAATTACATGGATTTGCTGGTTCCCGTTCACGTTCCTTTGGAATAAATCGTTACAACTAAAAATCCCCGGGACCCCTCTACGTATCCTAAGAAAAAGGAAATAAAATATCGTCAACATGAACGTTTTACTATAGACATGTTTAAGAAACACGTCTACTAGGTTATAAACTCGGCTTTGAAGGCATTGAAGCCATGAATGAGGGTTTAACTAAATGGATCGACGTCACACACATGCCACGGTATCCACCCGATTTAAATATTGGCATGAGTGGTATCTATGTCTACAGTAACATTGCCGAAAGTCAAATTGTGGGTTCACAATCGTTACCGTTATTACGCGTGGTCCCTTTTCAAATGGGTCAATCGCTCAATCATCAACATTGGGAACCTTATCATTACAGTTATGTGGGATTAAATAAAAAGTATTTTGATACCATTAAAATACAATTGAGAGATGACATGTGACTTAAAGTTCATTTTCTAAGTGTCAAAGTGATTGCCAAACTTCATTTTCGTCGTGTGATTTAATCATAAAATCAAGTGCATCACAGGACTTTGGTCAGTTGATGACCGAGAGTCATCGTGTCAACATCTTGTATTAGACATCTATCAATATGAAACGTACGAAAAGAGAAAATGAAATGAGAATAGACGTCGGAAAAGAGGAGATGAAAAGACCAAAGAGGTTGAAAGGGGAAAACAGAGAGAAGAACAGAGAGTCAGGAAAAGGACAGAGAGAAAAAAGAGGAGAAGAACATGGACAGAAAGTGAAAAGAAAGAGGGGACGTCCACGAAAAGTATCCATAGAGAGAAAAGATAAAGAACAAAGAGAGGAAGGCCAGATGGAGGGAGTGAAAAAGAAAGACCACGAAAAGTAGAACACGAAGAAAGACCTCATGATATTTAAATGTTTATACGAAAATGGTTAAGCGATTCTCGTCAGTCTCCCATGTACGGTGACACTTTTCTTTTACAATTAAATGATAATAATGGTAACCGAGCAGGTATGATGTATCATATGCATAAAGAACAACGACAACTATCATGGGATCCTTTTGGTCATAGTGTAGACGTACCGATGATACAATTTGTGTTTCAGGACAAAAAAAAAAAAAAAAAAAAAAAAAAAAAAAAAAAAAAAAAAAAAAAAAACCCGCAGAAAATATGAATGATTTTGGTCTGATCTAAAAGTAGACTTTATGGACCTTATAAAAAGGAGTGTGAATCAACATCATGGACAATTCACTTTCAGACACGATGGAAAGAACATCAATTATGGATACTTTATTTTCCTCGACTATTGATGCTAGTCAGATCGTCAGGGATAGTGCTGCCATGAATCGAGATACGATGGATAGTGTACCACGAACCCATCGGGTAGAAGTGGATGATAGTGTGTCGAGAGCCAATCTGATAGAAGTGCAAAGAAGTCCACCTACAGAAAGGAGACAGGGTGTGACCACTTTTAAAACAAGACCTTCTACCGTCAGAGGATATCGTTTCATCAGGAATTAAGAATACCTTTAGTCTTACCTAAATTTTGTACATATGAATCCAGATACCTGTACGTTTAAACATCATTGGCCAAAATATCTACCGGGACCTAAAAAGACTTGTGTATTTAGGGAACAGTGACAACGTTCAGTGTTTTTGTTGTGGCACCTGTCTACAAGATTGGGAATGGTCCGATAATGCTTATACAGAACATCGACGTTGTTCTAATGATTGTGATTTCAGTCAACTGGTGATATAAAAAACAAAAAAACCCTGTTTGGAGCCTCCCTTCTTGTGGCAGACAAGTGCCAGACGTGAACGTCTAAATATAGCATAAGAAGAATGGGTATAAAGTATAGTGACGTTTAGACACCGAACATCATTTGAATCAGTCATCAACATGAATTATCCAGGATTGCCTCAGACGCACCCTAATTAATCGCTTAATTGACAAAGAAGTGGCTGATGAATTTGATGTTCTCAAAACTTTAGAACAGCTGGATGAAAAACAAGAAAATGCTGCTGCCAAGGGAATGCTATGTGATGCCTTCCTATCCACATTACAGAAAATGCGGGAAGAACTCACGGCCATTACAGCTAATCTTAAAGATACAGCCAGAAGTCAGAACATCGTATATTTGTCACGAATATAAGCCTTCCCCACAGACTCACCCTTGTTTCATTTGTGACATTGGTCTCCTAGATGTAAGAATAACGGATCGGCAACAACAACAACAACGACAACAGTAAGGGTAGAACTGAGAACAAGGTAGAACCTGAGAACAAGGTAGAATGTCAATCTAATCAATCGGACTTATGTTATAAATGTCATCAGTCAGGTCATTCGGCTTATGAATGTCCCGAAGAGACTTCAACAGGAGTCAAGCAAAACTCAATTTGATGCTCAAGAAAGGAGGACAACCAACAAAGAAAGTGAAAGTGGAAACCGAACAGAAGTGATGATATGATTTTTGTACTGTTATAATGTAAATACGTTTAGTGTCACAGTGTCAAGGAATCCGAACCGACCGATCTAGGACAAAAGCTGACGTTCATTTGCTTCGTGCTGTATATGCAAGATCAACCGTAGTAGTGAGACAAAGTGACAAAAGTTTGTTTGCATGTTTAAAGACTGTTTCATAGTTATGAATGTTTCAAAGTGATCAGTGTTTCAAACGTTATAAGTGTTTTCAAAGTTATAAGTGTTTCAAAATAATCAGTGTTTCAAAGTTGATAAGTGTTTACAAAGTTCATTCTTATGTATTGTACATAGTCACATAGGGACGGTCCTAATTCTCTGGCGACTATCTAAAAAGTTTTAGCGGGGTATTAAAATTATTAAAAATTGATCAGGTGTTTGTTTATTATGTCTGGGTATAAGGTGTACACTTAGAGTTTAAGCCTAGTATCTACAAGGTAGACACAAAGGTACACAGAGTGCTATGGTGTAAAACACCACTGACAAAATATGAGAAAGAGTATGACAACTCTCTAGAAGGATACCAAGAGTAATAGTGTAACACTTAGAGACTTAGAGTATAAGAGATACAGAGAGAGAGAATAAGGGTATACAAAGGATCTATGTTTTATTGTTGAGACTATAGAACTGCTGTTACTCTAATCAGTCATAGGTTTCTTTTCGTAAAAAGTAAGGTGGCCCTGAAAAGGGCCGTTTTAATTTTTGGGGTTTATATGCCATGGGATAAAAAAGTATTTTGCAGTTTGCTCCGCCGTCTTTCTCTTTTTCTTTTTCAAACTTCACAAACTCTACCCATTCATTGATGTTCGTTAGCCATCTCACCTTTCTTCCCACTATATCAGCACACACCATTCATTCTTCTTTTTCTTCTACTTCACCCCACATGTTTACGCTTTCAGCCATGATCAAGCAATGGCTACAGAGTCTTAGACATACTTAGCACGTTACACGTCGCGTGAGCGTTTCTTTTCCTACTTGTTGAACATCGTTAAGTGAAAAAAAAAACAAAACAAAAAAAAACAAAATTGAATATATCTATACTGAAGCTATTCAGAAAAATTTTCTGTTGCAAAAGAAGAAAAAAATTACCAGTGTGATCGTTACTACCAGAGCCTACTGATGAAACTCAGTCAGAGATGGAGGCAACTGAAACAACAGCAAACCTCACTGAAAGTCAAGGATCAACTCGACCGGCAGTACCGACAGTGCTAAGACTATCCGCCAGCTCAGTATGTTCGTACTATAAAACAGATTAGAGCTAGTTTTCGCCAACTGCAGATATCGATCATCATGACTATCAAGAGGAAGACTGATGATCCACTGGAAGCAGAACGACGCTTACCTCTGAAAAAGAGAAGATGTTACTGTCAATAGTAGTAACATATCAACGGATACGGAACTGTTGATTGACACTGAACTGTTTTGGAGGGTAAAACCCATCTTATATACTTCCGCATCTGAAGACAGCCGCCCAGGAGTGGGAGTATTTTAAGCTGCAGAAGGTCAGAGCTGTAAGATTTTGCAGAGCCGCAGAAGCCAGAAGAGCAGCAGCCAGAGGACCAAAGATGGTCGGTTGCAGGTGCCTGTAAGGCACAGGGTATTGAACCCAAGAATAAATGGCCCTTCGCATCGCTGTCCATTGTGTCCTAGTGTTATCTTAGTAGTGTTCTGTCATATCTTGACAACGTCCTGTGCGGTATTTTGTCTTGGCCAGGTTTTTGAACATGTTCCGAAATATTTGGCCATGGGCACCCCGACAACAACGACTAAGTTAACATTTATGTCCCAAAGACGATTCGTTCATATCATGTTAATGCCCCACAAACAATTCGTTCATATCGTGTTATGTCAAACAAACGATTCATTCATATCGTGTTATGTCAAACAAACGATTCATTCATGTCATGTCTATGTCCAACAAACGATTTGTTCATATCGTGTTATGTTCAACAGACAACTTGTTCATATCGTGTTATGTCCAACAAACGCTTCGTTCATGTCGTGTTATGTCCAACAGACAACTTGTTCATATCGTGTTTATGTCCAACGAACAATTCGTTCATATCGTTTTATGCACATCACACGATTCGTTCCTATCAGGTTTATGTCCAACAGATGAATCGTTCATATCGTGTTATGTCCAACATACGATTCGTTCATATTGTGTGAATGTTTGTCAAACCAAACGATTAGTTCATATCGTGTTTATGTCCAACTAACGATTTGTTCATATTGTGTTTATGTACCACGGACGATTCGTTCATATCGATTCGATACGGAAGAACTACATAATGTACGATCATTACATATAAACACGGTATACAATTACTTGTTGTCATATGGATATGGAGCCTTTCACGTAGTCATCCCGCATTTGATATTGCAATAACAGTCAAAACTTTTTTCAGCAGCCAGTCAAAGGAAATTGAAAAAAGTGGCGGCTTAGACAGGTGGACTTTGGTTCCAGGTTGACAAAAATCACAAGAAAATTGGTATCCATTATGCAGTGTATAGCAACATATATATCACAATGTGTGATAGTTTGATGTCAAGATGACCAGGTGACAAAATCATATACATTTCACCGTGCCCAGGTAGCTTGTTGACAAGTTTTCTAATAATAGAGATCATATGATCAATATCCTGACAAAATGACTTCTGAAAACAGTGTCAAGCATTATGTCCTGTTTATCACTGACTGTTGGCTACCCTAGACAGGTGACTGCTGGTTTATGTTTTTATAGTGAAATTGATAAGTTGAATAGAAACTGGCTGTTGAAGACGATTAGCTGCTGAAAACAGGTGGTTGTTAAGTCAAGTATGACTGTAGTATATTTCACTTTCTGAAATGTTGAATAACGTGTTCGGTTGGATTTGTCTTAATAATTAGCAGAACGATAGCTAAGACCATGAAGTGTGTGATTTTCTCTTACATGGCACCTGATCCCACCTCTGGGTTTCCATGTTTATATATCATGTTTAGTTAAAATCTCGTATTTAACTTCTGTTGACATTAATATATAATATATCGCTAGTTAATGTGTGGAATGTTGCAAATCTTAACCATCAAGGTTTATATAATTAGGCCAGTGTCAGACTTGCCGATTCTTGGACTAAATATATAAACATGAAAGCTAGAATTTTTCCTATACAACGACTAGCGAATGATTATTCTTTCTGACAGTTTTATATAGCTGGTACATAGTTTAGTAATTTCCACTTGAAACGCTACAAAATTCCTCTACCAAAACTACATTGCAGTTTGTTTACATGGCATCATAACACGAGTTGCTTCACCTTTGGGTAAAAAAGTACAGTAAAACTCGAAAGCACGAGAATTCGGTTTCTAAGCTTTACTATTACCTAAGTAGACAGAACACGATTGGCTGAAACAAACATTGGTGATTTTCTGTGATACCAATCACGATCGCTTTATGGACGGTTTATATGGCTTTGAAGTAGTCAATGTTACACGAGAAACATTGTCATCTCCTCGAACTGAAAAAGGCAGAGTTACACATCTAAATCATAAGGCAGAGTTACACATCTAAATCATAAGGCAGAGTTACACATCTAAATCATAAGGTAGAGTTACACATCTAAATCATATTATGTACGGTCAGAGTTACACATATTATGTACGGTTAGAGTTATACATCTAAATCATATTATGTTCGGTCAGAGTTACACATATTATGCATTGGCGTCGGAAGCAACCCCCTAGCCCCCCGGTTCCGACGCCTATGTTATGTACGGGTAGAGTTACACATCTAAATCATATTATGTACGGTCAGAGTTACACATATTATGTACGGTCAGAGTTACACATGTTATGTACGGTCAGAGTTACACATATATTATGTACGGTCAGAGTTACACATATTATGTACGGTCAGAGTTACACATATTATGTACGGTCAGAGTTACACATGTTATGTACGGTCAGAGTTACACATATATTATGTACGGTCAGAGTTACACATGTTATGTACGGTCAGAGTTACACATATTATGTACGGCATAGGCGTCGGAACCGGGGGCTAGGGGGGGGGGCTTAGCCCCCCCTTTTTTTGCAAAGATAGACATAGGTGTTGAAAATTGGGGCTTAGCCCCCAGACGTTTCTGGAGTGTGTGTGTGTTTTAAGTTGGTTTAGCCCCCCACTTTCAATTTGCTTCCGACGCCAATGACGGTTAGAGTAACACATCTAAATCATATTATGTACGGTTGCATTTATCAAATATTCTTTTTTCTTTTATAATTCCGTGTGCGTGTTAATTTGCTACTTTTAGGAATATGAAATGAATAATATTTATTCAGTTGATAGATAAATTCTGTGATAGAAAATGTGATAAATAAAATGAATTGAAATTTGACGACGGTTCACCTTAAAGCATCTGTCCCACAATCATATATATGTATATATATCATATGGCGGTTATCTAACGTACTGGTTACCTTTTGATGACAAATGGATAAAACTTGTTTTATGTATGTGGTGATCCTACAGATATGAAGGAACTCAGGTGTGCACAAATAAAAACGAAAACAGCTTTGTATGGTATGCTGTTGTATCTTCTCGTCGTATTTCTCTCTCTCGCGGGGTTAATTACGCGTGTACAATAGTCCAAAAGCTGAAAATTTTCAAATGACATATACATGTATCTTCATAATTTATATACATGTAGCCTACACTGGTGTACATACCTGGCGTTTGAGACAGTGTTGAACATGTATGCATTGTAGACTAGGCCTGCTATAGTCTTGAATAGGCGGCATCCAACACACACAACCCATCCACACACCTATCGATCGATTGATCTATCTATCGGTCATTTATTTATCTATCTAAGCAAGACATACTTGCACACACACACACACACACACACACACACACACACACACACACACACACACACACACACGTACACTTGTTGATCGATTGATCTATCTATGTAACCAAGACATACTTGTATCTTGCAAGGCTGACATACATACATACATACATGCATACATACATACATACATACATACATATATACATACATATACATACATGATTATAACGTTAAGTCCGAATTTGAACCTTCAAGAACAATTATATTAATAAAATATTCAGAATTTTACGCATTTTGTTATTTTGTTGAATAACATTTTCTTTGTCTACAGTAGTGTTGCATTTGAGCATATTGAATTGATCAGTTACAAAGTACCTCTCAACTTGCCGTTGATAGGTCGGTCCATACAATGTAAAGATGTTCACGTATTAACTACGATCAATTTCATTTGCGAAAGTTGAGCGAAGAAGAAATAAAGACTATCTCAAAGTACAGTCGACTCGCAATATTGTTGCATGATAACAAGGGTTACTTCAAAGTGTAATTACACTCACTGGGGATTTGGCAAGTTTTTCTGGTTTATACGATAAATAATTCTTATTCCTAGACACGACATCGTTCAGACTACAAATCATGTTTCCATAAAGCAATATGAGATGTCGTCGACGGAAATTTTACATAACAATCTGTTAAATACGATCCTAGTTTAAATATGGTAACCGAGGGTTTGATTTTGATAACAGTTCCCATCTTTTGGGCATTTTGAAGTAATAATCTTTAATTGGTTTAAATATGTAACAGAGCCTCAAAACAATTTCCCAAGTTCAAACGATCGTGGTTTAACCAAAGTTAACTTTCGGTATTTTTCCGACGATAACCGAGTGTCAGGAAGCACGTGTAATTCGAATGTTAATATGTATTTCTCGACATTGCTTTACCTTCAACGATATTTGAATAACACGGTGTATAGACGTCACTTGCCATACGATATCTATTTCATGCCTGAAAAACTATAGATGGTTGGCTTGTAATTTCGTGTTCAGGGGTATTTTTATCATATTAAAATGATTTAGCTGATATAACAATTTTGACAAAAAAAGTCGTCGTCGGCAGCTCATATTGCCTTTTAAAAAGTTTCAGTCCTTACTTCCAACGCTCAAATTGTTCAGTCGATACTTTCAACGCTCAATTTTTTATGTGCTCGGAATTAGGCCCTCTACGATGCTTTGTAGTCCTTTGTTTGCAAAAACACGTTCATATAACTTAACAACTTGTATATATATATATTGATTGATCAGATTGTTCAGTCCTTACTTTCAACGCTCAAACTGTTCAGTCCTTACTTTCAACGCTCAGATTGTTCCGTCCTTACTTTCTACGCTCAAATCGTTCAGTCCTTACTTTCAACGCTCAGATTGTTCCGTCCTTACTTTCAACGCTCAGATTGTTCCGTCCTTACTTTCAACGCTCAAACTGTTCAGTCCTTACTTTAAACGCTCAGATTGTTCAGTCCTTACTTTCAACGCTCAAATCGTTCAGTCCTTACTTTCAACGCTCAACTTGTTCAGTCCTTACTTTCAACGCTCAGACTGTTCAGTCCTTACTTTCTACTGTCAAGTCGTTCAATCCTTACTTTCAACGCTCAAACTGTTCAGTCCTTACTTTCAACGCTCAAATTGGTCAAACCCTACTTACAACGCTCAAACTGTTCAGCCCTTACTTTTAACGCTCAAACTGTTCAGTCCTTACTTTCAACGCTCAACTTGTTCCGTCCTTCCTTTCTACGCTCAAATCGTTCAGTCCTTACTTTCAACGCTCAGATTGTTCCGTCCTTACTTTCAACGCTCAGATTGTTCCGTCCTTACTTTCAACGCTCAAACTGTTCAGTCCTTACTTTCAACGCTCAGATTGTTCAGTCCTTACTTTCAACGCTCAAATCGTTCAGTCCTTACTTTCAACGCTCAACTTGTTCAGTCCTTACTTTCAACGCTAAGACTGTTCAGTCCTTACTTTCTACTGTCAAGTCGTTCAATCCTTACTTTCAACGCTCAAACTGTTCAGTCCTTACTTTCAACGCTCAAATTGGTCAAACCCTACTTACAACGCTCAAACTGTTCAGCCCTTACTTTTAACGCTCAAACTGTTCAGTCCTTACTTTCAACGCTCAACTTGTTCAGTCCTTACTTTCAACGCTCAGATTGTTCAGTCCTTACTTTCAACGCTCAAATCGTTCAATCCTTACTTACAACGCTCAAACTGTTCAGTTATTAAGGTATTGTATAAATCAGTATGTAAGATTTATATATTACCCTGGCACTTTTGGTAAATTCAAGGAAAAAGTAAATTTGATCAAAATATTGTAAAATGTGTTATCGTTAGATGAAATATTTACATTGTATGTTGTTATATATATATATATATATATATATATATATATATATATATATATATATATATATATATATATATATATATATATATATATATATAATTATTATTGTACGGGAATCGTCAAACTACCACAACACGTTTTTTCAACTGTCGTCGAAGTTTGCTCTGAGATTACAGTGATTTTACAGGTAATTAACGACCTCGATGTGTACTTTTTGTTCCCCTTTCATATTTGGTCCCCAAAATATCTGTACAAGGGACATCCCGATTTATCATAAAATATAATAATTATAGCACCCTTAACAGACATAAAGTTTTGGCCATATTATAAAGTTGATACCTTAATTATTTTCAACACACACTCTCTCTCTCTCTCTCTCACACACACACACACACAGAGGCACGCACGCATTTCTAATGGAACTAGATATACATATCTCTTATATTCCTTATCATCCATTGAAATACATCTACAGTATTTATAGACAGCGAAGGGCGTTGCACAATTTATTTTACCATACAGACTGAGAAATAAAATGTTCAGATATATAGTGACCAATAATATTTTCCTGTTTGATCAGAGACTAATCAATTATCACTTTGTATCACTACATTTCTTCAATGATTGAAATATTAAAATAAGTCAGCATTTGTCTGTGTAATTATTTCTTACAATCATCAACCGTCTGCTGTTTTTAACTGCATGTCATTCCCTCTTTTAAACACGAACTGTGATGTTGATATTTTACACGCTCCCAAAGTGTTATCGTTATCATTTTTTATCGGAGAACTTCAAAGAAATTGAAAATAAAAAATCAATAATTTTCCGAAGGATTACAATAAACAAGCGACGAAACATACAATTAAATTCATCAAACGACTTCGGATTTTATATTATAGCAAATTTATGTTTTAGATAAAATAACAGATAAATAACCATGTAATTCTCTCCTCTTCTGTACTTTTTAAATATACACACCGTAAGGAAATGTGAAATATTTTGGAGAAGATATATTTAGTTGATTTAAAATGATAAGTGCAAAATAATGGTAAAATTTGTACATTAAACGTGGTGGTAATTGTAGACAGAAAGTAGTGTACAAAAAGCCATTCTTATCATGACTATATGTAAAGTACAGAAATACAGACAAGTATTTACAATGTGTTTGAAGTTGGGAATGTCTTTGGACCATCTGTTCGTTTGATTGTCTTTTGTACGTTTGCAAAAATCAAATACATTGAGTCTACTTTTCATAACGTTTCCAGATTTTTATTAATGAATCATAGGGTGATCTTAGTTACGGACACTATTTTGTAATACTTGCCCGAGTTATGGCACTTTATAATATTTATGAAACTCTTGGTAGACAGTATTTCTCAAACACATATTGTTTCAAGAATCAATCTGTCATGTTTTCAATTTTGAATTTACTGGATACAAAATTAAAACATGACAACATTTTCATTCACCGTGAAATTCCAGATTTCTCTAAAAAGTTGACATACCTACATGAATTTAACTAATGTTGGTGATCAATGGTTATAGTAAGTATCGCCATTATCCCAGAGTACCCAGAGAAAGTCCAAGTGCCAGACGAGATTTAGTGTTTTTACCTGAAAAGTCTGATTGAGGAGTAAAACATTTACTTTTGGTCTTCCGAAGTCATCTGTTCAAAATAACCCTTTGCTAGATCTGCAGATTTCAGAAGATCTAGAAATCAGGAATAATCTGCACAGATAAGGCCTTTGATCTTAGTCTACTGGCAGATTTGTAATATTTCACCTGAGATAATAACGCCTCAATATGTGTGATATGTTCAGGCAAGGGTATTTTATTAAATGAATAAAAAGCATGTTCGCCCAATTTTGATTCTGAAGGGTAATAGATTTTGAATTCTTTGATTTTGATAGCCCTTACATTCAAAAAGGGGGACAATAAACGTTAGCGTAGATATTCCCAGATGTGAAGTGATTAATTCGAGGGGAAGGATCATGCATATATGATGACGTATGGGATTGCTGCGACATCATGTCACGCCACTGCTAAACCCCCGTTATACAACAAACTAGGTGTTTTGTCAACATTAAAAATTCCATAACTTTCCAATTGTTTACTAAAATTCATAAGTCGAACATCTTTAGCAAAGCAATCGCATCTGATATCTAATGGGTAAGTTGAAATAAAAGCATTATTAAAATATTGTAGGCAGATTCAGTACTTTTTACTTTGATATTAGGGTCCATGGTTTTTATCAAAAGTGTCAGGAAAACAAAGAAAAAGATATTATAAGTATGTAACATTACAAAAACAAAATGATACGTGAAAGCAAATATTACCAAAATTGTAAACCCTGTTACTACTAAAAATAAACAAGTACGGTCCCTATATAATAAATAAGTTTCCACTAATTGTTAAGGTTTCCTGTCTATTTAATGTCATATTACCTAAGATGACTGTTACGTTTCCACTATCTGTATAGGTTTCCTGTTTCCACTAATTGAAGTTTCCTGTCTATTTAATGTCATATTACCTGAGATAACTTAAGTTTCAACTAATTGTTTAGGTTTTCTGTCTATTTACTGTTATTTTACCTAAGTTCACTGTTAATGTCCTTCGAGTTTCTTGTTGAATTCTTATTCTACATTTTCAGTTTCATTTCTTTGTTTATTTTTTAAAATTACCAGATTTCAGTAGTTCCAAAATAATTCCATTATTAGAGTTTTACTATGGCTTTGTATATATCTGGTACCATAAATCATTTGTCCGATCACATACCATTCCAGCATGTCACAGACACTCATTGTAGTAATATTTGTAACCTTACAAGGAAACTAGACCAATTCTGAAAATTGTTCTACTTTACTAAATATGTGACTTTGAATTTTAAATTATTCTGAAAGGGACATTAGCTGTGTTTACCTAAAGAAATATTTCGTGAAAATAAGTTCAAGTCTATTGCCGTATTCAAATACAAATAGTAAGGTCGAATTAATCATTTGCAAACGAATAATTGCTAAACTGGATTTCAAAAACAATTTTCACAAAACATGCAGGAATATAAGAATTTGTATTCCTTGTTTATATCTCTTTTTGTTATTGTAAATCAAGCTAAGTAGCTAAAAAAGAAATAATTCTTTTTGGAATATAAAAAAAACCACAATCTTATGCCCCTTTACCCTTCGAGACAATCTTATACTGTCTGACACAGCTTTATTCTAACAATCATGGACACCTTTCCAAAGTATTTGATATACGAAATATCATCAAAAGTACATGTATTATTAAATTATATCTCAATTTGAACAATAAAATATCTCTAACTGTAATAGATTTATTCCTTGACCAAACAATATTGTTTTATTTCTTAAGTTGAATATATTCATTATTCTTCACCATATTTCTGTGAAATTATCATATCTGCCTGTTAAACAGAAGTGCAAAATCCCATAATTACAAGTACTCGTATTTACACAAATCTTCCAAAGACTCGAAAATGAAGTTGATAAAACTTTCATGCCATCAAAAATCACCTGAAAAAAGTTATCAAAATGTAGTAACAGAAATTTTGAATTATATTGTCATAAATGCCCTATTTTCAATTCAAAACAAATGTTTAAATAAAAAAATAAGTAAGTCATTTTAATGTGAATTTCACACATAACAATATTTTATTCACCGTTGTTTCAAAATGTCTTACATATTGCAACATTTATAGACAATTCAATAAAAGTATCTTTTTTATTTTATTTTCTATTTTGGACATGTTTCACAAATTTTCAATATAATTTCATCGCAATATGAAATGATTCACGATAGATTTGCATTCGGAATGAAATTTTCAAACTTTTTATATTTTTTTCCTCATTAAACGGAAATTAATCTCTCTTATTGGACAGCTTTAGCAAACTTTTCCTTGCAGCAATGAATTGTTTGTATCTTTAACAGCCGATAATGTCAGATAAGAAAGTTGTTTATGCTGCTGGGATATTACTGTTGGCTTTTTTGTCAAAGCTGAAATTATGAAAAAAAAATATCTGTCGGATGGACAGTCATTAGAATATTATGAAATATCAATGCAAACCAAACCGATTATAACATAATGGGAGAGTGTGATCATAGAGATTGAGGATAATTATAAGCCTTTACCAACGTTGACACTATATGATGATTCACGAACACGAGTCAACGGGTTTATGGTTCTTGTAATATCCTTCTTTTTACATATTTAGGTCCATTACCAGCTTGTTTAATTTCTTGTTCAAAAGACTATATTGTATTTTTGATGACTATAGTTACAAACATAATTTTGCTATCATGGATTCGATATAACGGTCAATATGACTAGAAAACAGACAATCTATAGCCATGGTTTCTGTTTCCTCTTTGTCTACTTCTAGATGCGGAATAACAAAACATTCTTATTTGATTGAAGTCTATTTCACTTTTTAATCAAATCTCATCCATTGTATGATTTTAAACATTACACACAATTTTAAGATTTATGGGAAGAAAAAGAAGTTTATTATCTAAGACACAATTTTTTATGTAAACCATATAAAACAATGTAGACATTTGTCATTTGTTTAATTTTGTTTTTACTACGGTGAAACTTCGCCTAAAGACCGCCACACTTAGGAGACCTCCCATTTAAGCCCATGAATATTTTGAAAGACCACTTTGAACCAGTCAGTGAAGCGGTCTTAATAGCGAGGTTCCACTGTATATTGCGTTCATCAAGTGTTGACCAGAATGTTAACGCGGTGAAAATAAATTGGAACCCGCAATCTGTGCAACTTGTATACTTTGTGATTATAAATATGATGAGGTTTCTGCTAACTAAAATTTCAATTTAAAATTACAAAATAATGTTTTTTTTTGTTAACGCTCTTACCGACCCTTTATCAGCGGGATAGTCTCTAGAACATCTTTGCTTGGTTAAAATGATATTTGAATTACATTTCGATATCTTTGAATGTTGAAATCTACTATACATTTAAATTGTTAAAATAAACGTCGGCACAGGAATAAAAAAATATTTTTATTAGGGCACTAGTGAGTGTGGAAAGTACGCGTTGGCAAAATGCGTGATGGCTGTGACAATTTCCGTTATAATCTCACGAGATAAAGTTAGATTTTACTATTATTTCATAGACATAAATATGTGATAATGAGAAGGTGGTGATAGATGATAATGATTAATCTACCTCTACATTGAAGGTATGACAAAGGAATCTCAATCCAAGGGTAAGATTCTTGAATGAGAAACCCGATGTTTGCCTAGGGTTTGACATTCAAGAATCTTATCCCGAGGATTGAGATTCCGTTGTCATACCCTGAAGGTAGCGGTTGATTATTTTTTCCCATGTACTAAATGTATGTGTATGTAGATCTACGCAAATAAAATCTGACATCATGCACTGCATTCTATACGCAACAGACACCCTACATCATATAAATTGTATCGTGATGTCATAGCGCGCGTAGCTTGTCAATACCCTAGGGGTTGACAAGGAAATCATTCCCTGTTAAAATTAAGGAAAAATCTGTGAACAATGGGGAAAATATCAATCATATCACCCTCCTTGATTTCAACAATCCATTTCAAAATTCCATTACATAATTCATTTCGAAATGAAAATGATTTAAAAACACACAAAGAAATTAATATTTCAGAAAATACAGCACATTCTGCTATTATTATATCATAATATATTATAATATATATCTATATATTTTGACTTTGTATGACACAACTTTCCTTTTAGAAAATCTATTTTAACTTGGAGCTCAACTGATCGTCTTGATATTATGTTTACAATATTTATAAACAATATACGGGTAAATTTAACACAAGATTCCTGTGTTTATAATGATACAGCGGCAAAATAACAGGGAATGATAAGCAATCTGGTTACGTTTTGATTTATTTCGAAAGTTCATATCTATAATAATTCTACTCATTTCAGCGGGCATATCGCCAAAGGCGATAGCTGGCAGTCGAGTTGTGATTAATCGACTGTGGGCGCAATCGTAGTCGCCACATTGCTGTCAGAATGTGCAGAGATATGATATAGTACATGCACATTATGTCAAATATGTATTGCAACTTTCTGATGTTGTTTCTACAGTGGTTTCAACCTTATCTAGACTATTTATGTATGTGTGGTATTCCCTAATTTAAAATTCTAATAAATGGGAAACAGTTTTAACTTTCCCATACGAAGAGCCTGAGAGGAGGGGTAGACAGAACGCAGGAGAGATAGTGTGGCCTCCGTATTGTCGTCAGAATGAAATGGGCAATATTATCACTAGGATAATTGCAAGCCCGGCTTTCAGTACTTTCAGTACTTTGATTTCTTCTGTTGTTGACGAAAATGCCAATGGCACGTGCAGATCAAATATTCACAACACAGAGAGATTATGCAAATTAAACTAAACATAGCTTTATTTAAATTTATTCTGCCTTGTCACCAAATACGGTTATTCAATTAATTCACGGTTGCCATTTTTGGCACGGAGTAACTGACGACCAATGGATTATCCGTGCAGGTTTTTTCCACTATCTATAAAGATGAGATAAGTTACTACCGTTAAGGAGACTTCATCACAATATATTTCTCTGTTTAAGTAGAATTGTATGACCCTTAAAAGAGCATTAGCAAAACATTGTTTTTCCTTTTTACTACTAAGAACAAAAAAAAAAAAAAAGAAAAGAAAAGAAAAAGAAATACACAGACATAAAAATTCTTAAATTCCTATATATTTTGTAAAAATTGCTTGCAAAACCTAGTTTGACAATTATTCACTTGCAATTGATTAAATCAACCTTATTTGTACATACATACCACATTGGAGCTGGCATAAATTTTTACAAAATATAAAGGAATATAAGATATTTACGACTGTGTAAAGCTCTAATTTGTTATTGTACAAGCAGAAAAAATCGAATTAATTTTGTTTGTTTGTTTGTTGTTTTTGTTGTTTTTTGATTTTTTTTTGTAAACACAGTCAATGTCCCTTTAAGTAAACATTGCTTTCCGGATTGTTACTTATGACACTGCTCTGAATTTTACTATGGTAAACAGTAAACAAAAATTCGTTTTGTAAGGGAAGAAATTATACAGAGGTACGTCATACTGTGGATGAAGGGCTATTAGGTATAAGTAGATACTGTTATATGTACTAAAACTTAATGTAACGATCAAACGTTTACATTGGAAGTTTTTATTTTAATATCATCGATGATCTTCATTGATATCTCGCGACATTAACGGAAATTCAAAGAGCATCAAAGAACTCGTATATCTTGTCGGTAAAAATTGTTTACGATTAGTAATCAAACAAACTTGGCTGAGGCCCTTCAACTAAGCAATCCTTCTTTTTAATTCCTGTTTTGTATTCAACATTTGATTAGCACAGCTGTCTACATGAAAGTCGTATTGAGTATACGAAGTAATAATGTTATGTGAACAAGATGATATATATATTCCATCATCAAATATTTCTATTAATTGTATTGTTTCAAAAATTGCATCCCAAATTAAAGTTCTTTTTATCATGCAATAAAGTATCAAAACATATTTTGTAGTTATTATGTTCATATTGGTTTAAGTTGATGTGTTGTGTAGTTATGGTTCATAGTGGCTTACGTTGATGCGTTGTGTAGTTATGATTCATGTTGGTTTAAGTTGATACGTTGTGTAGATATGGTTCATATAGGTTTACGTTGATGTGTTGTGTAGGTATGATTCATATTGGTTTAAGTTGATACGTTTTGTAGGTATGGTTCATATCTTGGTTTGAGTTTATACGTTGTATAGGTATGGTTCATACTGGTTTAAGTTGATACGTTGTGAAGGTATGGTTCACATTGGTTTAAGTTGATACGTTGTGAATGTATGGTTCATACTGGTTTAAGTTGATACGTTTTGTAGGTATGTTCATATTGGTTTAAGTTCATGTGTTGTGCAGTTGTGATTCATACCGGTTTAAGCTGATACGTTGCGTAGTTATGATTCATATTGGGTTAAGTTGATACGTTGTGTAGGTATGGTTCATATTGGTTTAAGTTGATTTGTTGTGTAGCTATGATTCATGTTGGTTTAAGTTCATGCGTTGTGTAGTTATTATTCATATTGGCTTAAGTTGATACGTTGTGTAGGTATGTTTCATATTGGTTAAAGTTGATTTGTTGTGTAGTTACCTTTCATTGAGTAACTGTCAACTATCGTTGAGCATTTGTAGTTGGGCATTTCTCCCCACATAAGACAAGAACTTAAACACATCTGACCAGGGCCCTAAATACACTGTTGAGCCGGCCAGTGAATATTCTAGAGAGTCACTCTTAACCTTGACCCACTGGACGATCGACCTAGGCGCTGAAACCAACCAAAGCCACTCTGAGGCACAGCACAAACCATACTCCATTTGGGCTAGCACGTGTAAGAACCTCCGTCATAAGGAGAGACTCCGGACCTACAGTAGTAACTCTGATGTGTGGCACGGACTCTGAGTAACCACGTCACGATAAATAACCACCTAGTGCAAACAGAAGTTTGATTTGTCTACTATTGATAATATTAATTTTTCACAGATTATTGTGTATCCATTTAACTCATTTTTTGCTAATAACTTGATGTGCTGAGGATAACTAAATCACTTTGGATTAATAAAAACAACCAAAGGACATTTAATTCGACAATTTTATATGGGTTATATTGTATTTATTGGAAAAGGTAGTCACATCTAAAACGGTAAATGTCTTGTTCCTGTATCTTAATTGGGGATGAGGTATTTAAAAATCGAATATTACTCAGTAGATTCTGCTTACGATTTCTGAAATTTTCGTTTATCATAACTTTCAATATACGTTTATCTAGATATTTCACCTATAAATAAGGACAATATATATAAAAAAATACTTGTCTTCTCAGTCCTTTAGTACATTATAGGTACACCAATATTCGACACCGGTGGACTATCTATTTTCAAACGAACATTGTTACTATAATGTACTATTAATAACCTATCTATCTCAGATACTGTTAAAATTTTGGGCTTAAGAATAAGACAATAGCATTGATGCCATGTATATACCATTGATCAATTAATGAGATTTAATTAAGGTATAATTTGATACACCGTTATGCCGTTTGATGTCCATAATATCACGACAACGGGCTACTTTCTCCTCTTTGATGTAATGCGTGTTTTTGGTCCATAAAAGGAAGCGCCTTTGATTTACACTCTGCGATACTGATGTGGCTTTTATACGTGATTTCTATGATACAAAACAAAAGAAGTCTAAATTGAATGAGCTCATTTGGAAAATTTCACCATCTCTTTGAAGACAAGCTAACAGATGATGATTTTGACGTCTTAACGTTTTTTAATCTTTGCTTAGCGTGTCATTTCGGTGCCTCAAATGATGCATCAAAGTGTACACTGGAAACGAATCTGTGTATCATACTATGATCCGATAATGAAGCGATACTACTTCAGTACTGTAAAATGAAACACCAATTAGAAACTTATTACGCACCGGTGTAATGTGTTAAAATCCGTTTTTATCAAAAATAGATTCGGTGTAATTTGTTCAAACCAGATTTTAATAAAATAGATTTGAAATGATTATTTGTCAAATTTTGTTAGAAATAGAAAATATCAAGGAGAATAGTAATACCATAGAAGAGAGAGAGAGAGAGAGAGAGAGAGAGAGAGAGAGAGAGAGAGAGAGAGAGAGAGAGAGAGAGAGAACTTGGGAAGAGGAGAGAGAGGAGAGAAGATAGAAAGCAAGAAGAGGAAAGTGGGGGAGAGGAAGAGAAAGAAGAAAGAGAGAAGAGAGGGGGGTGGAGCCGAGAGAAGGTGGGGAGTATCGGGGAGAGAGAAAGGGAAGGAAGAGAGGTGAGGAGAGAGCGGGGTAGAGGAAAAGGAGAGAGAGAGAGAGACAGGCGAATAGAAGAGAGAGGAGAGTATGAGATAGGAGAGCAGTAGCGATTGGGATGAGAGAGAATGTTGAGAAGGGGAGCAAGAGAGAGCAGAGTAGAGAAGAGAGTTGAGAGAGAAGGAAGCAGAGCGAGTGGAGATCAGAGAGAGAGAGAGACGAGAAGAGAGGGGAGAAGGGAAGAAGAATGAGGGAGCAGGCTAGAGAGGAAAGAGAAGAAGAAGATGGAGAGGAGAGAAGGAGATGCGGAGAGAGAGAGAGAGAGAGAGGAGGGGAGGACGAAAGTGTCTAAAGAGAAGAAGGAAGAAGAGAAGAGGAGGTGAGAGAGAGAGAGTTAGAGAGAGTATGAGGTAGAGAGGAGAGAGAGAATAGAGCGGGCGGAGAGAATTGGAGAGTGTGAAGACGAGAACGAATGGAGGAGGGATAGAGATTGTGGAGAAGAAGAGAGGAGATGGAGAGGTTAAAGTAGGAGGAGAGAAGGAGGAGAACCAAGGGAAGAGATGGAAACAAAGGAGGAGAAGTGAGGGGGGGAGGAGAGTGACGATATAGAGGAAGAGGAGGAAGGGAGAGAGGAAGAGAAACGGGTGTAAGAGAAGAGGAGAAGTCTGAGAATGCGTAGGAGAGGAGAGGAGATAGAGAGTAGTGAGGAGGGAGAGGGAGGAGAAGATGAGGAAAGAAAGAGGGGAAGGAAGAGAAGAGAGAGAAAGAGAAGAAGAAGGAGATGAGGGAGGAAGGATGGAAGGAGAGAGAAGAGGGTTGAGGAAGGAGGAAGGGGGGAAGAGGGGAAGGAGGAGAGGCGAGACTTGGGGCGAGAGAGAGTGAAGAGCAGAGATAGCAGGAGAAGAGAGAGAAAGAAAGAGGTAGACAAGAAAGAGAAGGGAGGGAGAAGAGAGGGTAGTCCAGGAGAGAGCTGAGAGCGGGGGAGCGAGTTATTCAGCGGGAGAGGGAGAGGAGACAGGGAGATATGGGAGGAGTAGGAGGCGAGAGAGCCGAGAGAGAGGTGAGGGAGAGGGGGGAAAGGGGAGGACAAGGGGAGATGTGTGACTCGAGGCTGGGGCGGGGAGAGAGGGTGAGGAAGGGGGAATGAGAGAAGAGGGGGATGGAATGTAGTGGAGGGATGATGTGGAGGGCAGTTGAGAGGACAGGGAGAGGCTGGGAGTGTAGGGGGGTGTAGAAGAGGTGAAGTTGATGGGGGGAGGGAGAGGTTGGGAATCAGGGAGAGTTGTAGAGGGCGGTGGTGGGTGAGGAGGGGTGGGAGCGTGGTGGAGGCAAGGTGGGAGGGAGAGAGATGGGTGCCGAGGAGGAGGGGGGGGGAAAGACGGGCTATGGGCGGGGGGTGTAGAGAGAGAGAGAGATTTTGATCAAACGGTGAGAGAGAGGGAGAATGAGGGGTGGGGATGAGCGAGAGGGAGGAGGTATGAGAGAGAGAGGAGGAGGAGGGGGACGGATGAGATGGGAGAGTTGAGGAAAGAAGAGGATGAGTGGAGGGTAGGCCCTTGGAGGAGGAGGGGACGGCGTGGTTGGGAGAGGTCGGGAAGAGGGGAGTATTGCTTGTGAGTGGGGGAAGGTGGGATGGGAGGGGAGATAGGGGAGGTGGGCCGAGAGTGAGAGGGGAGTGGAGAGGGGGGGCCGGGAGAGGGGTAGGAGAGGCGAAGGAAGGGGAGAGGTAGAGAGGGTGCGGGGGGGAGAGAGAGAGAGAGACGAGAGAGAGAGAGAGAGAGAGAGGGGGAGTGGGCGAAGGGAGGAGCGTGGAGAGTATGGGGGGATGGTGGGGGGGAAGGATGGAGAGATGGAGGGAGTAGGAAAGGTGGGAGGGGGGAGTTAGACGCTGTGACCAGGTGTATAGGGCTAGGGGTCTGAGGGGAGTGGGGGTGGGAGAGGAGGTGAGAGGCAGGGTGGAGGAGGGTTAGGTTGATGAAGGGGGGTGAGGTATGGGAGGGGCGGGGGAGGGGGGGTGAGAGAGAGAGAGAGAGAGAGGGAGAGCGGATAGAGGGGGGTGGGAGGGGAGAGGATAGAGTTGTATGCGAGGGGGAGTGGAGGGGGGGGTGGTGTAGGGCTATGAGGTCGAGGGGGGAGATGAGGAGAGGGGGGAGGGAGGCGGGATGAGATGGAAGGTGAAGAGAGAGAGGGGGAGACGGCGTCTGGAAGGGTTAGAGAGAGAGGGGATCGAGGCGAGGACGTGGAGTTGAAGACAGATGAGGGCGCGAGAGGAGAGGGGCGGGAGGGCGGGGGGGGGGAGTAGGAGTGATTGAGAGTGATGAGAGAGAGAGAGAGAGAGAGAGAGAGAGAGAGAGAGAGAGAATGAGGGTAGGAGGAAGGGGAGAGGAAGAGGGTGATGAGGAGATGAGAGAGGAGAAGGGGAATGGTTTAGGCAGAGAGACGGGTGGGGGGAAGTCGGTGTCAAAGAGAGGGATAGAGAGAGCATTTGAGAGAGAGAGAGAGAAAGGATTGGGTACTGGATGTGGGGAGAAGAGAGAGAGAGAGAGAGAGTAGAGGGGACCGGTAGGCGGGTCGGCGGGGAGAGGAGGAGTGAAGAGAGGGAGGGGTGGGGGAGAGGGGAAGTCTAGGGCAGGGTCGAGAGGGAGTCATTAGAGAGAGAGGAAAGAGATTTGGTAGACGCTGTGGGGAGGGGGGGTTTCGGCAAGGGAGAGGGAGGCTTGGCGACGAGAGAGAGAGGGAGAGAGAGAGAGTGTGGTGGAGAGAGAGAGACGATAAAAGAGAGAGAGAGAGAGTCGAGGAACAGAGAGAAAGTGCCTGAGAGAGTTATGTTGAAGAGAAGGGGGGAGAGAAGTGAAGGAGAGAGAGTGGAGGAGTTGGGGGCAAAGGGTTTCAATACGGACGTCCGGAGAGAGATTGGAGGGAGGAGGAGAGAGTGGGGAGAGCGGAGAGAAGAGGGAGGAGACCCCTAAGGGGGGGGATGGGGGGGCTCGGGGGGGGGGAGAGAGAGAGGCTGATGAGAGAGATAGAGAAGTAACGCAAGAAAGGAGGGATTATGGTCTAGCTGGTATAGCCGAGGGGTATTGAAGAGGAGGGGAGATGAATAGCAGGAAGGGGGAGGTGGATTGCAGTGGGGGGGGGGGGGGGGGGGGGGGGGTAAAGAGAGACGGGGCAGTGGCGTGTAGAGAAGATAGTGAGAGGAGAGCGGCGGGAGTACGAGGATGACGAGGGGGAGAGAGAGGAAGTAGGACTAGGGAGTGGGATGGAGGAGGGAATGGAAGAAGGGTGGGTCTCCAGAAGAAGCATTGGATAGAGAGTGGAAGACGGAGTGTGGGTGGGGAGACGTGAGAGGAGGCGGATCGATGCAAGAGGAGAGGGGCGGGGAAGAGGCAGATTTGGGTAGTGGGGATGAGAGGTGGGGGAATGTGGGGTGATGGGACAGGAAGGAAGGAGGGAAGAAAAGATGGGACTGGGTATGTGGTGGGAGGAGAGGCGAGGGAAGATTGCGGGGGAGAGAGGGGTGCAGGGGCTGAATTGCGGAGTAAGACGGTGGGAGACAGGGAGGAGGGAGTGATAGGAGGGGCGGGAGTGAGGGGGAGGTGTGAAGAGTATGGAGGAGGTCGGGTTGGGGTAGGGGGAAGGGATGGGGACGATTGTGCAGGAATAGCTGTGAGGAGCGTTGGGGACAGGGATGTAGAGACGGTTATAGTGAGGGCGAAAGGACGGGGGTTCGGATGGGAGGGGTTACGGGAGATAGGAGAGTTGGTTTGCGTGGGGAGTGGGAGTGGCGGAGGTAGGGTGAAGATGGGGAGGAGAAAGAGGAGACGGAGGGCGGATAGATGAGTGGTGACGAGAGGTACGGGGAGCGTGGTGGGAAGCCGGGGGGGTGGTGAGTGGGGAGCATCAGGATGGGGAGAAGAAAAATTAACATCATTTTACGGATGGTAGAAAAGGAGGTGCAATTCGCAGTTAGATAAAGTATAAGAAAGTTAATCAATGGAGATAATATTAACAGATAAAAGAAGAGTACGAAAGAATAGAGGTCAGACAGGGGGTTGGATGAAAAATTTAGAATTAGAGTACTATGATAAAAGGAATAGATAGAAAGACTATGAATATATGTCAAGAAAGAGCGAAATTGTACTAGATTCTTGGAGTAGAGTTAGGCAGACAAGGACTATCTTTAAGCAAGTTGTTATGAGTGTTTAACGATAAGTGTGTGAGAGAAGATAGGTGATAGGAATAATGTAAAAATGAGTGAAGGAGATGCCACTAGATTAGCAAAGGTAGTAGGTTAAGAAGCAACCAGTCTATGACAGCGTAAGGGTGATTAGGGGAAGTGAAGAGATGAGAAGTAATAGTACCATATTATGAAGAAGAAGTAATCGGTTATGTTTCGTAGGAAAAGAAACGTCCCGAGCCAGAATAGGTTAAAGAAACTTTAGAAATACTATATTTAAGAGAAGGACAAAGAGCATTGTAGAAAGAGAAAGTTGGAAAGAGAAAAGGGAGGATCATATTTTAAAATAAAAGAGTACGTGAGTCAGAACGTAGATAAGGTAAAGCAGCAGGTAATATCACTCTAAACAATAGATAAATGAATAGAGAAGTGTAAAGTAGAGGTAATGTAGTGACGGATCTATATAAGTCGAGGGATGAGATTGATTGTTGTTAAGGATTGAGAGATAGAATTCTAGAATGTACATAAGATGTTAACACAAAAGTGGTAATATAGAGATAGTGTAGGTTAAGATACTTAGATACCCAGTATAGGAGATATGGCTTATAGAAATATAGAGAAGCACGGGAGGGGGTACAGTTATTTTTAATATATAGTGATTGTAAGTAGATGGAATGAGGCAGGATAGGGACGGGGGCGAGGATGAGGGAAGAGGAATTGTGCGCGAGGGGGACGGATGTGAGATGAGAGAGTATTTAGGCAGACTGTTGGGGGTGGGGAGCGGGCGAGATAAGAATGGGAAGGTTTTGTGTAGGGGGAGGCGTATTGTATAAAAATTTTCGGAGTGAGAGAGTTTTATTAGAAAGAGCAAATTTGGGGAGTCCAGGGAGGAGGTGTGGGGGGGGGCTAGGGGGGGAGGCAGAGGTGAGGGGGTGACGTGGGGTAATTAGTATGAGAAATTTTATATATAGAGACTTTCCTGAGTTCAACATTTTATCAAGTACAGGGGGGTCGGCGGGGGGGAGGTGAGGGGGGGAGATATAGAGTAAGTATATGGAGTTGGAGGGGTGATGGATAATAGATAAGGTTAAGAATGTTAGATCCAATGACAATATGTTAGGGGGAACGAGGATATGTTTTGGGGAAGAGGAGGGGGAGCGTTAGAGAGGGGAGGTAGATATATTAGAATAATAGGTAAAAGAGAAAAGCTAATTATGAGTAGAAAGCATATGAGTAAGGTTAGTTTGAATGGATTATAATTATTAAGGACTCGTAAGGGGAGGGGGGAGGGAGGGGGGCGAGGTGAGAGAGTGGGGGAGAAGTGGGAGGGTATATATTTAATACTACGCTTGGAGACATAGGGGGGGCTAAGGAAGAGTATATGGGGTGGGGGCGAGTGGGAGCAGGGATGGTGGGGACGCGGGAGAGGGGGAGGGGGGGGGGGTGGAGAAGTGTTGTATTAAAGAGACGCGGTAGGGGGGAGGGGAGGGGTGGGGGAGCAACGTCGGTGGGGGGGAGGATTAATTTTTGCAAGAGAATTCTGGGGGGGGGGTGGGGAGGGGAGGAGTTTTCATTAGATCAATTTTAACATGGGGGGGGGAGCGGTAGGAGGAGTGGCAGGGATGAGACGGGGGGGGAACAATTTTTGACCATTATATAAGAGAAACATCAAGGTACTCAGGTGCGTGATGTCATTTGTAGAGATAAAGAAAGGGGACGAAAGAACAAAAGAGATTATACGTAATAGATTATTGATTGAGACGTATGAGAAGTATTTCAATAGGTTATAGAGAAATCGAAAGTTAGAATTCAGTACAGCTTATAGCAGGAGAAGTATATTTGATATGTAAAACAACGTGAATAAGAAATTTTACAGTAGAAGAGTAGATTATTCGAAAAAGGAATAACTCGAAGAGTAGAAGAAGAGACAAGGAGAAGATACGGATAGGAATGAGCCGACGGTACTTAGACGAGTAGGCTAGAGAGAAGATCAGTTTGTAATAGAAAGAGTAGAGACAGTAAAGGTAAGAATGGTTCTAGAGAGAGAGGTAGTAATGGTAATTGAGAGACAGTGAAGAGGCAGGAGATTAGAGAATGTGATTAAGTGATCAAATACAGATCCGATACCACAGCGAATTAAGATGAGAGACGAAGTGTAATATTAGATATTGAGTTTATAACGATGTGAGATGAAACAGTTGACAGAGGCAATTAAGGAGAAGAATCTGATAATATATCGCAAATGATGTTTATGAAGACTATGGAAGAAGTAATAGAGAGTGAAGAGAGAGAGAGAGAGAGAACTTTATCTAAATTAAGCAATGCCACTTCACATATGGCTGGTAATCTTACAATTGCAGAACAAGACGTATCCGAAAACAATGTTAAAACTATATCTAGCGCATTTCTGTTACTTCAGTCATATGAAGAAATATATGTATTTAGAAAGATAACATTTCTGAAGAGGAAAGAGATACAGAAGATGGAGTTAATTGATGATTTCATATATCTATCGAATGTTAAATAATTTCAAGTTTTAACGAAATAACGTTCAAATTAAATGTCGACATACATTTTGAACTTTTCTATCCTATGAAAGGAACTTGTATTAGTTTTTTTTTTGAATGCATAAGGCTTGAATTTCAACCAAAAATTGGTTTTATGATAATTTTCCCTTGGATTCAGTACGTGAATATTCATAGATGAATATCAAATGTTCAATGAATTAACCAATACTATCCCAGATAAGTAGTGACATAGATAAACATGAGTATAAACACATCTTACTAAATGTGAAATAACATTGCCTAATGATATAACAAAATAGTACTATGTTGACATTTAATCTGTCGAAATGTATCAACATGTTACATAAACAAAATCAGCCGTTCTACGGATGTTAAAAACGACGTCGACCTGAAATACAATTGAACCCCCTTAAAAAGAGATCATAAAGTCTGATTAAAGCAGCCTTAAGGTTTCTAGATATGTTTCACTCACGGAAATTTGCAGGAAATTTGATGGTTCTTTCCGTAGTGAGGAATTCTCCAGGAAGTAGGCGCCTCGAGTTATTCCTTATAGTTTCCGTTGGCTTTCTCTTTGTTGTTTTGCTTGGAACAAGCATTTCTATGATATCCATTAATCACTCTTTTGCGATCCCATATTGCCACAACGTTCGGTTTTAAAAAAGACTACTACTACTACTACTACTACTACTACTACTACTACTACTACTACAACTACTACTACTTCTACTACTACTACTACTACTACTACTACTACTACTACTACTACTACTACTACTACTACTACTACTACTACTACTACTACTACTACTACACTACTACTACGACTGCTACTACTACTACTACTACTACTACTACTACTACTATTACTACATCATCATCATCATCATCATCATAATAATAATAATAAAAATAATAATAATAATTATAATGAAATGAATGAATAATAAAAATACCATTGATTAAACAAAGTCTTATTATTTTGTAATCAGTTGTTTTATTCATATCATTCAATGAATATTATTTGATGATTCTAAAATGTGTATAAAACATTCTTTTAAAAATATTTTCCATTTTCAGCGAACTAAGATAGGGTTCTCCGTAACCCAGTGTTAATAGTATCGAACAATTAAACATGCATTTTCTCACCTTCGGTCAACTCAGGTGCAAGTTCTGCTGAAACCTAAGTTGATTAAAAGTTACAATGCTCAAGACGATATCGTTTCTGTCAATTAGACTTCATCAGTTGAGCTCCAATTTGAAAAGTATGTGTATTTTCTAAAGATAAAGTGGTATCATACAAGGCCAAATGATATCTCTAAAAGTACAGCCGAAATCCGTCTAAGAGTAACCACTGTAAAAAAAAAAAAATGACTATCTTAGCTTTAGAAGATTTTCGAATTTAAATGGTGTTAACAGTGCCAAATATTACTTTAGTATAAGATGAACAGCTGGTACCGAAATACCAGATACTAGGTTTATGTATACCCTCGGGGACTCAAACGGTCCACCAGCAGTGGCAACGACCTAGTGGTTATAAATATATTATAAACATAATACCAAAGTTACAATGCTCAAGACGATATCGTTTCTGTCAATTAGACTTCATCAGTTGAGCTCCAATTTGAAAAGTATGTGTATTTTCTAAAGATAAAGTGGTATCATACAAGGCCAAATGATATCTCTAAAAGTATAGCCGAAATCCGTCTAAGAGTAACCACTGTAAAAAAAAAAATGACTATCTTAGCTTTAGAAGATTTTCGAATTTAAATGGTGTTAACAGTGCCAAATATTACTTTAGTATAAGATGAACAGCTGGTACCGAAATACCAGATACTAGGTTTATGTATACCCTCGGGGACTCAAACGGTCCACCAGCAGTGGCAACGACCTAGTGGTTATAAATATTTATAAACATAATACCAAAGTTACAATGCTCAAGACGATATCGTTTTTCTGTCAATTAGACTTCATCAGTTGAGCTCCAATTTGAAAAGTATGTGTATTTTCTAAAGATAAAGTGGTATCATACAAGGCCAAATGATATCTCTAAAAGTATAGCCGAAATCCGTCTAAGAGTAACCACTGTAAAAAAAATGACTATCTAATGAGAAATAATGCTATATTTTGCCAAGTACTTTATAATTGGAATTTCTCCTCGACCAACACCATTGAATCAAAACATGTGGCATATATTGGATACATGGCAGGGTCAAATTGTTCATGAATCAAAATAGTCCAGCAAGAGTAAAACAGAAAGTCAAGAAGTATCAGTAAAACAAACTATTAAATGTAAGGCAGTAACAAAGTAATTGATGAAAAATTTTCTAATGAGGAAAGTTAATTTCAAATTTTGAAATACCATCAAATATTAAAGTAAAAATTGGTTAATTCGAAATAAAGTAATTTAGATACTATACTGAGGTTTGAAATATGTGTTTTGATTATATTAATGTCAACTTTCACAGATGAATAGCAGCCAAAGATTTATTTTTAAAAACTGTACCCGTAATTAAAATTAATTTTTGTTACACTTTGTGTATTATCTAAATCCGACAATGCTGAACTTTAGCCAGATTTGAATTTTTTATATAAACCCGGCAATGCTGAACTGTAGCCAGATTTAAATTTCCTATGTAAACCCGACAATGCTGAACTAAAGTTAGATTTGAAATTTCTATTTAAACTCGACAATGCTGAACAAAAACCAGTTTTGAATTTTCTATCTAAACCCGACAATACTTGACTATACCAGATTTGAAATTTCTATCTAAACTCGACAATGCTGAACTAAACCCAGTTTTGAAATTTCTATATAAACCCGGCAATACTGAACTATACCAGGTTTTAATTTTCTATTTTAACTCGACAATGCTGAACTAAAGCTAGATTTGAATTTTCTGTATAAATCCGACAATACTGAATTAAAGCCAGATTTGAATTTTCTATCTAAACCATACAATGTTGAACTAAATCCAGATTTGAATTTTCTATTTAAATCCGACAAAGCTGAACTATACCAGATATTAATTTTCCATTTGAACTCGACAATGCTGAACTAAAGCCAGATCTGAATTTTCTATATAAACCATGCAATGCTGAACTATACCAGCTGAAGGTTTTTAATTTTCTATCTGAACTTGACAATGCTGAACTATAGCCAGATTTGAATTTTCTATATAAACCCGACAATGCTGAATTATACCGGGTTTTAATTTTCTATCTTAACTAGACAATGCTGAACTATAGTCAGATTTGGATTTTCTGTCTAAACCCAACAATGCTGAACTATACCAGCTGCAGGTTGTAATTTTCTATCTAATCTCGACAATGCTGAACTAAAGCCAGATTTGAATTTTTTTATCTAAACCCGACAATGCTGGACTATACCAGGTTTGAATTTTCTTTCTAAACCCGAAAATGCTGAACTATAGACAGTTTTGAATTTTTTTTTATCTAAACCCGACAAATGTTATAATGATTATAGCCGATTTTGAATTTTCTATATAAATCCAACAATGCTAAAAAATAGCTAGTTTTGCATTTTCTATATAAACCTGACATGTTATAATATAACCAATTTTGATTTTTTTTATCTAAACCCGATAAATATAAAAAATTTCGGATACCAAAGTATAAACCAATAGAATGTCCAGGACATAGATACAAATCCGGTAAAATTGGACAAACACGGACCTCTGGAAACCAAGAGGTGGGATCAGGTGCCATGGAGGAGTAAGCATCCCCTGTCGACCGGTCACACCCGCCGTGAGTCCACAGTCAAGTGAGGAGTGTATCCTCGTCACAATTGGTACAGACGTCTCAACAACCGCCAACGAAAAGGCAACTCAACATTTCACTTAGTGAAACAGAGTAGTCGCAAACACGACTATTATACCGACCGTAAAATATGCGGAACGTTGACATTAAACGCGGTTTTCGATATTCCTGTGTCAATAATTTGTCAGTGAGTAGTTTATCTCTGTATATGAAATCTTCATATGTTGTACACGCCCTTTGAATTTTTTTGTATAAATCCGACATTGCTGAATTATAGCCAGGTTTAAATTCTTATATAATCCCGACAAATGTTATGTTATTGCCAGTTTTGAATTTTTTATGTAAACTTGACAATGCTGAATTATAGTCAGTTTTGACTTTTCTATAAAAAAAACCGACAGCGCTGTAAAATTGCCAGTTTTGACCTTTTTATAAAACCCGATAATGCTGAATTACAGCCAGTTTTAAATCTAAACCAGACAATGCAGAATTATAGTAAGTTTTCACTTTTCTAAAACGGGTTAATGTTTAACTCATCAAATAATTATCTTAAACACAAGTTTACACGAAAATGATATTGCGACCTTAGAAGAACATTTTTTTTTTATTGTTTTGGGTTTCTAATGCAATGTCATTCTGTCGGTGTTAAATATAAAATATATTTCCCAATCAAGGCTTTTCCATTCAACTAAAATGAGCAATGATAATGTACTTTGATAAATATTGCTTCCTTTTCGAATAAATGTACATAAATGATTTACTTTACATTAAGAAAAGTCATTGTGATACTCCTTAAATTAACATTGTAATTGGTAATACTATATAATCTTGTAAATTAATTAACATGTAATACTCCTTGGATTAACATCTTTATTGGTAATATTGCACAGTCTAATACTCCTTGGTTTAACATCTTTATTGGTAATATTGTATATTCTTGATAAGTAATTGTGGTACTCCTTGGATTAACATCTTAATTGGTAATATATATATATATATATATATATATATATATATATATATATATATATATATATATATATATATATATATATATATTATTTACACAACATTATCATATTGCACACAATGTAATCATTTCACAATTTGAGATGTATTTTTTCAGGATAGAGAGAAGAAAAAGAACTGCACTTATACACACTTTCACACACACATTCATACTTATATTATGTTATGTATAATTTATGTTGTGGAAATATATGATATTATATATTTGATCAACAAAATAGCATATGAAATCTGTTGCATCTTTTTTCAAATATATTGATTCTTCATTTAGGTATAAAAATGTTTTTTTAAATTTTGTAATAACAATTTAAGATTTTGTTAATTTCATAACTCTAAGAATTTTATCATCAAATCTTTTTCTAAAAATGTATATCTTCATAACAATAATCATAATATTTAAACCAAAATTTTGTTTGTTGTTTTTAAAGAATAAAACATCTAATATTGACAGTTTTATTTCTTCATTTGTTTCTTCTACTTTTTATGATCAATTATAAAACAAATGTTCAATAGTTTCATTTTCATTGTTGCAAGAAAACCATAATTGACCATTTCTTAACTTAATATTGTATAGAAATGTATTTGTTGCTATTGTTTTATGTACATTTCGACCCCTGTCACAGTAGGTGTCGGCACGTTAAAGAACCCTCACTGCTCATTGGGCGTAAGTGCCGAGCATAGTCCAAACTTTGAAGCCCTTCACCGGCATTTGGTGACGTCTCCATATGAGTGAAATATTCTTAAATGGGACGTTAAACAACAATAAACAAACAAACAACAGACATTTCGATATTGGAGCCAAATTAGTCTGGTATTTCTTGTGGAACTAAAACCAAAACTTCCCAATCAACCTCATTCCCAAAATATATTGCTCCCTACTATTTCTTTTCATAATTAGGTTTTGAATATTTTTGTTTAAGAAAAAGTTGCAGTGCTCTTGACCCCTTAGTATCATTAAACAATAGGTCAATATATTTAGGTCGAATGGGAATTATTTTTTTCTGCTTACATCCTTTAATACTAGGCCATTTTTCTTAAATTAGATTTTTAACCCATAGAATAAAGTAAAGTTATATCTTTGACTAAAAATACATTCTTTTTTTATATTCATCTATCAGGCCTCGATCTGAGATAGTACCTTTTTGAATCCAATCATCATATTTAATACATTTTCTTCCTATTTTAATTTCTGAATCTTCCCAAATCGGTTTCCTTAATACGTCAAATAAATTATCTGTACTAGTAATATTTCTCTGAAATTCTGCAAGATTTTAAATAACTTCTCACCAAAATGTATTTGTCATATTTTTAGCAATTATCTACTAGTTGTGTCAAATAATCAAAGTTTAGATTTTGTTTATCATAAAACAAATTAATCCATTTATTTGATTTCTTATCTTTTAGAATTCTCCTTATCCAAGTTAATTTTAGACCTTTGATGAAATTTTCAATATCTGTCATACTACTCCCCCAGTTTTCTGGATACCCTATTATTTTTATCAGTTTTTTTATAAAATTAAAAAATAAAATATTTAATTTTTTTTATAAATTCTATTGAAAGTTTTGGTAATGAAAAGAAAAGATGTGTTGGTTTTGGTAACAACAGTAATTTAATAACTGCTATTCTTCCCAAAAGGCTTATATTTCTTTCTATTCCAATGATTTATCTCATTTTCAATCATTTTGATTTTATCTATATAATTAAAATGTTCAATGTTTATAAGGATTGGATTTAATTTAATGCCCTCTCCTACCTGTTAATCTGTACTACCTGGCAATCTCTCAGATCTGTTAATCTGTACTAGCTGGCAATCTCTCCTACCTGTAAATCTGTACTACCCGCAATCTGTCCTACCTGGTAATCTCTCCTACCTGTTGATCTGTCCTACTTGGAAATCTCTCCTACCTGTTCATCTGTACTAGCTGGCAATCTGTCCTACCTGTTAATCTGTACTAGCTGGCAATCTCTCCTTCCTGATAATCTCTCCTACCTGTTGATCTGTCCTACTTGGCAATCTCTCCTACCTGTTAATCTGTACTAGCTGGCAATCTCTCCTACCTGTTAATCTGTACAAGCTGGCAATCTGTCCTACCTGTTAATCTGTACTAACTGGCAATATTTCCTACCTTTTAATCTGTATTATTTCCAATTGCAATTTTCCCAATCTCTCTTACCTGTCAATCAGTACTACCCGGAAATCTCTCCTACCTGGTAATCTATCATACCTGTTAATCTGTACTACGTATTAATCTTTCCTACCTGCTAATTTGTACTCCCTGGCAACCTTTCCTACCTGTTAATCTATCCTACTTGTTAATCTGTACTATGTGCAATCTCTCCTACCTGTTACTTTGTACTACCTGGCAATCTCCCCTACCTATTAATCTATACAAGCTGGCAATCGTTTTTACCTGTTACTCTGTACTACTTGGCAATCTTTCCTATCTGTTAAACTGTACTACCTGACAATGTCTCCTGCCTGTTAATATTTACTACCTTGCAATCTCCCCTACCTATTAATCTATACAAGCTAGCAATCTCTCCTACCTGTTAATCTGTACTACATGGCAAACTCTCCTACCTATTAATCTGTACTACCTGGTAATCTGTACTACTTGGCAATCTTTCCTATCTGTTAATCTGTACTACCTGACAATGTCTCCTACCTGTTAATATTTACTACCTTGCAATCTCTCCTACCTGTTAATCTGTACTACCTGGCAATCTCCCCTACCTGTTAATCTGTACTACGAGGCAATCTCTCCTACCTGATAACCTGTACTACGTGGCAATCTCTATTACCTGTTAATTTGTACTACCTGGCAATCTCTCCCACCTTTTAATCTCTCCCAATCTCTCTTACCTGTTAATCTGTACTACCCGGAAATCTCTCCAACCTGGTAATGTAGCCTGCTTGTTAATCTGTACTATGTGGCAATCGTTCCTCCCTGTTAATCTGTATTACTTGGCAATATTTCCTATTCGTTTACCTGTACTATCTGATAATGTCTCCTGCTTGTTAATATTTACTACCTGGCAATCTCTCCTACCTGTTAATTTGTACTACATGGCAATCTCTCCTACCATTAAACTCTACTACTGTCATTCTCTTAAACATTTTAAACTGTACTACCAAACAGACTCTTCTACCTGACAGTAATCTGTACTAGCTGGTAATGTGTAATACCTGGCAATCTCTCCTACCTTTTAATCTGCATTACCTGGCAATCTCTCCCGTTGTCTCGTACCTGTTAATCTGTACTACCCGGAAATCTCTCCTACCTGGTAATCTCTCCTACCTGTTAATCTGCACTACTTAGTAATCTCTCCTAGCTGTTAATTTGTACTACCTGGCAATCTCTACTACCTGTTAAATTATCATGCTTGTTAATCTGTACTACGTGGCAATCTCTCCTACTGTTAATTTGTACTACCTGGCAATCTCTACTACCTGTTAATCTATACTAAGTGGTTATCCTTCCTACCTGTTAATCTGTACTATTTGACAATCTTTCCTATTTGTTAATCTGTACTACCTGACAATGTCTCCTGCTTGTTCATATTTACTACCTGGCAATCTCTCCTACCTGTTTACCTGTACTACATGGCAATCTCTTTTACCTGTTAAACTCCACTACTGCCATAATCTTAAACCTATTAAACTGTACTACCAATCAGACTCTACTACTTGACAGTCTGTACTTCCTGAACATCTTTACTACCTTTCAATTTGAACCACCTGACAATCTGTACTTCCTGGCAATCTGTAAGCAAATGTTACCATCCATCTATCATAGTATAATGTAATGATGTAATGGATGATTTTTTCCATTGATATTTAATGTTTTACATTTTCTTAATCTACAGGTGAAGAATAACACATGCTAGTTCACATTCTTTCGTATGTAGGGTCAAAATTCATTTCAAAATTTATTTCGTTTAAATGTGTAAACTTATGTTTTTGAGTCGAAAATAATCGAATAAAATACTACATCGGGTAATTAATTGAAAACCCGGTAACTCGATATTTTTATGAAAAGTTTCAAATACACATATATTATATGAAAATCACATAACATCTCGGACGGCGCAGCGTTTTCTATCACGGTATACAATCACTTGCTAAAGATGTATATAAATATATTCTCATGTTGGAATTCCAAATGTTTTCATATTGCAATTTCATATTTATTGGTTCAGTATTGAAAGGGAAATAACTCTTATTTCATCTGCAATACTTTCACTTTAACTAGGTCGTTGCCACTGCTGGTGGACCGTTTGAATACACGAGGATATACTTAAACCTAGTACCTGGTATTTCGGTACCAGCTGATAATCTTATACTAAAATAATATAACAGATAGCACCATTAAAAAATCTAAAGTCTTTTAAAGCTATATAGCAAAGAGATTTGACGGATTTTGACTATACGTTTAGATACATTTTTGGCATGTCGGATACCACTTTCTCTTCAGAAAATCTATTCAAAATTCAACTGATGAAGTCTAATTGACAGAAACGATCGTCTTGAGCATTATAACTTTGGTATTATGTTTAAATTATATGAGACATATATGCATAATATTTAGATGCAAAAGACTTCATATTTTATTCGATTCCCTTCCCAGAACTAGTGAAAAGTGTTTCCTAACATTCACTTTTTATTTAAGGATTGCTTTTCATTTTTTGAACATTATCAGGGTATAAAAGCAGTTGCTCATGGAAAAAATTCTGAAATGAATGAATTTTTTCTTTGCGCAATTGCTTTTATACCCCGATGATGTTCAAAAAATGAAAAACAATCCTTATATTTATAAATATTACAATTATTCACTGAAACTGTAGTCCACTGAATACTAAATTCATTCCAGAATACTGACTTTGCGGGTGGTGTTTTCATATGAAGTAATAGCTCAACAGCTGTTTTGAAATGAGGAGTAGTTCTCTTATCTGATCGCAAATGCTAAATGAAATTAAGGTTTAATTTCCTTTTTTATATCATTTTGAAAGAAACTTGTAATATGGACAATTTTGAATACTTATTCTCAGATTTAGTTCGCGATTATTAATATTCGACCATTTAGCAGTGGTGGGTTAAATGTGTCAGAAGAGAATTGCCCGAATGGGCTGTGTTCAAATGGCTGATACACCTACCATGCGCGATTTGGATAGCAACATATGATCGTTTTTACAACAATTGTTCGTTTTAATTCTGATATTTTATCAGTGGAATATACCACAGAAAGTTTGAGTGTGACTGCTAACATTCATTCATGACAACTGGAGGTGGTAGCTATTCTACTGTACTTGACATTTTTACCAATCGCTGAATCAGCTGGGAAATGCCGTATCGGTGATGTGTTCGTTAGTATTTCAGTATACTGTATAGGCTAGCCCATTAGCAAATCCTTCAAATCAATTGAAACAAGACAAATGCAGATTATGTTGTGAAATAACAAACTTTAATTTGTCTGTTTAAAAGATAATAATGGACACTTTTTATGGAAAATCCGCGTAGGCCTATAAAGTATAATAGGTCCATATGTTGTTATGTAGGTCAATTCAGACTTCAGTATTTACTAGCTGATAATATATTTTATAAGGCAAACACGATAGGTCTAACTATATAATGCAGAGTATCCCGTCAATTTACTGAGAAATCTATGAACACTACTTATGCTCGGAATTAACATTACAGGTTGTGAAAAACAAGATGGACCTGGGAAGTAGCCTAGCAATTATAGGATATGAGGTGAAATGAGAGCCGATTTCACACGATGCGAGTGACGAATTGTTTCTGACAGGAATATCTGGTGACGGCATTAGACCTAACTCTCTTTTTTTTCTTTTCAATTACAAGCAACTCAACTACGAAGCGAATTTTCATTTTTGTAGCCTGTGTTTCTTTTGATAACATGATCTAGATCTATTGCAATATTATATGGGCATGTACAGTGTGTTACAGATGCAGGCCTTGTCTTGTGTTTTCGATTTCTTTCTGTGATTTTTGTTTGTTTTGTGGCATTGAATGGCTTTTAAGATTAAATAAAAAATACTAAATGAATGTGTGTTATTTTATTCTTTATTGATTCATTCATATATTCAGAGAAATGAAAGGTTATTTATGTTCAACAAAAGAAGCATCGACATCAGTTGATATTAAATATAAACATTGACAGTATGTGAATAAAACCTACTGGTAAAGGATAATGTCATTCATACGTTTCCTGATTGTATTGACATCATTGCAATTTTTGTTTGTTGCTTATCTACAGTGTATCGTTTTACCAGGTTTCCTCCCTGATCTTTCAATTATATAATATATACTATACTATATACCATACTGTATACTATATCAGAGTACAATATATGAAATAAGAAGGGTAAAAGACACAAATTAATGCATAAAAACTAATCAATTTTAATCATCGTCGTATTACTGACAATAAAGTTTGACACGCTTTAATTTAACTAAAATCAAATTACTGTAAGCGTGATGGACGTTGTATAGGCTTTTGCCTCTTTTCTATCCATCCTCTTTTCTGTACATTGTCTTTATCGTCGTCGCTGTCCTTTGTCCCCAAACAAAAGCAGCGATAGCAAAGACAGCCCAGTCCTCCACCGATTATTACAACGATACTGGCTAGAACTCCGTATTCCAATCTCTCGAACCATGGTGGCAAGTTTTTCCCATTGTCTTGTTTTTGTTTCACCGTACCTGTCCCATTCATGTAGTTCTTATTAATTTCTTCTAGCTGAACGTGTATTCCAGGAAGAACTGCATAAAATTTTTTGATTTATTTAAGATTCTAAGTACTTAAATGTCTGAATTAATAACATACACACACACCTACACACACACACACACACACATATATATATATATATATATATATATATATATATATATATATATATATATATATATATATATATATATATATATATATATAGTCATATTAGACATTTTTACAGAATATCTTCAAATATTTCACTGCTAAAATTTAAAAATGTGATCATGTATTATACTACGAAATCACAGTTCAAGGATACATACCCGTTTCACAGTGGCGACCGGTGAAGTTGATCGGACACTGACATATGTAAGACGTCTGTTGATCTGAACAAATTCCATGGACACACGGAGATGTGTGACATTCATTTATATCTGAAATGAATGAATAGATTTGCTGCTTCAACCATGTAAATTCATGTATTAAACATTTATACATATTGTTGATTGTGTTATACAGTAGTTCTATTTCTGAGTATTATGAATTATAAAAACATTACCTTGTTTCTCCTGTTTACGATGAAAACGCAAAATCAACTGTTATTATTAAACTTAATTTTGGTATTAGATAAAAAAAAGTCTTTTAATTTTTATTTTTATTTTGATTTTTAACCTATGGGGTAGATTATTCAAAACGGTTTTAACTTAATTTATTATAGTTGTGATGCATTCAAACACTTAAAATAAATCCAAAGCTTACGTTCCTCATCTATCCTGAAGACAAACATCCCTGGTACATGGACATTTGATAACGATGTAAGGTTGAGAATAGCTGGGGTTCTAGAACCATGTACTGAGTAAAAACGAACTCCATCACCAGCGTTAAACCCAACCTGAAGTTTTAAACAATACATATTAACATCAACGAAATAAGAGAAAATTTTTCATGAATTACAGAAAATGTTATTTCTTGCATTTTTTGTGGCGAAATATAAAGATTTTCCATTAAATAAATTTGTTTTAACTGTTATCTTTTACAGTGTGTAAAACAACACTCCACGAAAATCTCAACGCAAACTGTGTCATTTTCACTCGGCCAATCAAAATACACATCACCTTCACGACACCACAAAACCAGAACCAAACTACATCTCAGACATCAAGTTAGATAAGCATGTTTCACGAGACTCGCGCTTTGTCACCACTTTCTTCGCCGATTATTAATAAATCGTATAAAAGGTTTAGGGTAATATCCAGTTCTTCTGATAGCGAATGTTCACTTTTTCAACGGCCGACAATGAAGCTTGTTTAGATCTATCGGCTTTTATCTTTTAGCATAATCAAACTCAAACTTACTTAAAAATTCTACCATTGTCAAACGTACCACATCGACCAGTCCCGAATCACAAAACAATGCAATGTCCTTAACACAATTTTATCCTGGTATAACCAGTCTTGTTAATAGCTAACAATATATCAAAGGATTATAAAACATTACCTGTGCTTCAATGCCCCCAAGTCCAGTATCTGCATCCCCTTGACTTGCTGTACCGCTTGTCCATTCAATAGTATTGTAGAGAAAAATAGCAAATGAATTTCTTCCATCTGTTGTAAGAATTGCTTGAAAAGTATTTCTCTACAAATGTAATCATGCATATTAAAGTTTAAAGTAAAATTGAAGAAGTACCAATCAATAATCAAAACTCAAGTCCATTATAACACGCGAATTAGATGTGAAAATGGTCTCAACATCGTCGCAAACGTTCCATGGAAACCTCTCTAGTTCGATGAACGGGTGATGAGGTCAAGTTCGGTGAAAAGCATGATTGGTGAAACGAAGTCACTGTTTGTGGCCGTGATCCAGAATACTATCTAATATCTCGGAGAGGCGGACTTCATAATGTTTAACAAACATTAGATAAAAGTATACATTGATGAATCACACGCACAAACACACTTTTTGCAACAACAATAAAATAAATAACCCAGCTTCTGATACTAAGGACGTACATAGAGTCACCTAACGTGTATATCAAATAACATGAAAATCAAGCATCTGAAGCACACGAGAAGCTTATAATCGCAGGAGCTCAAATTATGAAAGCTACAGATCAAGTCTATATATATATGGGTATTAGCTGTGATTTTTTCAAATCAATTTCGTTCCTGTTTTTCGTTTTAGATTGTGATATATTATAGCAAAAAAAGCTATACACAGGCATGAAAATTCTTAAATTCCTACATATTTTGCGAAAATTGCTTCGCTAACAATTGATTAATTCAATCTTACTATTTGTGTTACGCTTACTGGACCTGAGCTTATTTTCACAAAATATCTAGAAATATAAGATATTTTATGACTGTGTACAGTTTTATTTGTTATTGTTAATCAAATAATAGTAGAAAAAATAAAATAATAGTAGAAAAACCGAAATGATTGTTTTAGTAAACACAGTTAATGCCCTTTTAAGAGAAAATGACATTAAACTAGTGTTACATAGATACATATATAATAGTGAAAAGACAGTGACAGATGACAATAGTATATAACCAATTCACCCTCCTTGATTTTAAGTATCAATTACAAAGCTCCATTACAGATATTGTGACATTGATTTACAAAACAACAGCACATTCTGTTATGATTGCTACGACATATTTTATGTTAAAATAATTCTGCTTTTACCTTACTGTTTCCAACCTCAGAGGTGCCATAAAATGCTACGTTGTCCCATGTTGATATCAAGGCCCATTTAGCCCTATAGTTTTGTATATCAGGGAATACACGTTTGATGTCATCAGAAACTCTCTTGAGAATACTTGCATTTTTGGACTCGCGATAAAATACGTTTCCGCCGTACCTTGTGTCAACATCTGCCCAGAAAGGTGCAACAAGTCTGCGGTCTTCACTTATTGGGAATGGGTCTGAGGTATATTGTTCAACTGCGTTATGAAACGACAGGACTCCATTGGTATTTACCTTCAAAAACATCAAAGATGATAATAAAAGGAAGTTAATATATTTTATACATTTAAACTTTGTACTTATACTTTGTTACATTGGTTAACCCTATTCTTAAAGTATAAGAAATTGCTGTACTTGGATTGAACCACCACAAATACACCCACAATACAGGGAATTACTCTTAAGTATTTTGTTGCCAAATAAAACTTTGAGTATACACTATATATTTTCTTTCGTATCAGAAGGGGTTTGTGGCCGAGTGGCTAGAGCATCGCACTTTGGACATGAAGTTTCTTACTTCTTATCAGCGCAGGTTTGGGTCCCGTTGGAACCTAAGCTGATTTTTGTGAGATTTTTACCAGTTTACTTGCGGAAGGCCGACGGTCTCTTCCCGAGTACATTGTAAACGGTTTACTCCCCCGCCATCAAAAACTGGCCGCCACCATATATCAGAAAAAATATTATTTTCTAACTACTCAAAATTTAAAATTCGTATCAGAAATTCTTCCTAGCAAATGTACAATCACTGTGAGTCGGTTCAGAAAAAAAAGTTGAATTGAAGGTATTCTTTGACAGAATGTCGTTTCTATGGGTTAAAATATTCACGACGACATTACAGTGGCTTGATAAAATGGATATAGCAACATCTACAAGGAACTAACAAAGCATCTTAGACCGTTAGATCATTCTTATTCATAGCTTTAGGATGATAACCAACAAATGTTTACAAGTTTATACATGGCATGCACGTGCACTATTTTATCTGTTGCCTTTTCACTTTAATTTACTACGGCTAGACAGTGGTAGGAAATTAACACATTTCAACTACTGAGTAATTTATTTAACTCAATAATAATTTCCTAAATTATATTTTAGCACAATTTTGCATATTGCATTCATAAAATTATTTGTTACTTACAATTATTGATCCATGCGGATGTCCGAAAAATGGAAATTTCATAGATATGTTTATCGGAACGGAGCTATTGTCATCATTCACTGGAAGCAACATGTCGCCGTAACGTGTGCCATATGGATAAAACTTCTCCAATGGGATGTAACAGAAAGCTGAAATATGTAAAACAAAATATATTTGTTTTTAATATCAAAAGGTGTCTGGGATGATGTGATAGGCACACTGATATTGTAATTTGACCTACCTGACTTCCTGTTTTATAACTACTATCGGTTTTCAGCGACCTAATTGACATCTATTCAAGTATCGACTTTATTCTCTCATTACGAAACTCCGATATAGCATTGATTTAGCGACTTTGATGTTGATCTTTTGTTCGTACAATATACAACTTCCATATAATGCCCATTACATATAATCTTACAAGAATTTTGGAAACCAATTGCGTCCCTTTATTTACCAACTTGTTCCTTTATTCACATGAAGTAGACTTCATTCAGAAACGTTTGAATCAAAAGAAGAAAACAGCTACCTGTGACCTTTAATTTGACATTAAGATTATCGACATAGTTTTGTCAATTGATACTGACAAATCTCATACATACGCCAATGCAATATATCCCGACGAACAAGAAATTGAAGACACCACGCTTATACTTTGAATTTTAATTTCTATAGATACAGACTGGAAAATAATAACTAAGCTATAAAAAACGTGATGATTTTAGTTTTGTATTGTGAACTTTCCACATTTAAGTCGTAATCTTCATTTTCGCCTGCATGGTGTTTTATATCTCGCAGATGACCCGATATGCCGGAGCGTTTTAATTTATTTATGAACATTTCATATACAGGGGAAAACTACTTACTGATAAATCGCAAAAATATCAGGAATTGGCCTTAATGTCAATATTTTGCAAATTTTACGGTCGGTATAATGATCTTGTTTGTAATCTAAAATTTCACTGTGTTGAATTGATTTAACTTGTTGAATTGCTCGTTAGAGAGTGGTTGTTAAATCGTCTTTACGAGTTTGACGAGGATTCATCCTTCAATTATTTCATTCGAATTTAACTGTGAATGTGACCCGGTCAACAGCGGAAACTAACTCCACCATGGCACCTGATCCCACGACAAGATTTTGAGAGATCTTTTTGTGTCCAATAGTCACCTGATTTGTATATGGTCTCATGCATTTTCTTTCGATTAAAATTTTAATATTGTAAATATAAAATTCGCATTCTTCAATGAAAAAAACCCAATATCAATATATGTAAAATTGTGACGATAATGATTTATAATGATGATGGTAATGATATTGTTGATGATAATTATGATAATTATGATAATATCAATTTAACCTGATTTTTGTAGATCTTTGCATACTGAATGTTTTGCTTCTGATACTGCTTCTCTATCTCTGAAAGACTTAGACGTAGCCAATATAGCCCAAAGCACACATAATCCACTTAATATAGGAAATACCTACCTTATGGGGCATCTGAACATTTGTGTCCTTGCGATGTATTGTTAGTCTTTACGTACTGATCATTTTACTACTCACACTTTTTCTCTATCTCTGAATATTTCGAGTCAATGACCACGAAAAATCCAATTAAAATGAAGGCCTTAAACGTCTTCTCACCATTATTGATAGTTTTCAAGATATAAGTGACAAATAGCAGAAAACAGAGCAAGCAATTAAAGAGGGAAAACTCCTAATAGGACATTATAATCATTCTGATGAACTGAAAATTATACTCAGTTTTACAAACACTACACCTGTCCTTCGGATGAGACAATAAAAACCGAGGTCCCGTGTCACAGTAAGTGTCGGCACGTTAAAGAACCCTCACTGCTCAATGCCCGTAAGTGCCGAGCATGGGCCAAAATGTTAAGCCCTTCACCGGCATTTGGTGACGTCTCCATATGAGTAAAATATTCTTGAGTGGGGCGTTAAACAACAATAAACAAACAAACAAACAAACACAAACACTACACAACTTTGTAATCTTGGGAAATATCTGTCACTTGCGTTTAAATATCGAAATAATTTACACACATGAAATATCATAGTTATATATTTTGTTTGTATTTCTTTGTGTATTCATATTATAAGATAAGTATTGAAGGGTTAAAGTGCTTGAAAATGTAATTCATGTGATCTACATATTTTATACCTGATCTTGTTACAACTGTCTTTGTGAATGATCTCATTGTATATAAGCTATACAACTTTTGTGTCACCTGGTACCACAGGCTAAAACTTCCTGTACTTATGTGTTAGACAACTGTTAATGTGCTTGAATAATAATAATAATAATAATAATAATAATAATAATAATAATAATAAGAATAAACAAATATAAATTTGCGACAGCCCGCCGTTACAACTAGACGCCGCATTTAATTGCTTTAGTACAATTCAATGACACAATGATTAATGTAATATGATAAGCATGTAATTGCAATTTAAATATTCGTTAAATCCACTAAATACAGCCTCAGGAATAACTGAATTTCTCATGTTTGATTCGCTTATAACAACCCACTTTCATGTTCGTGCAATTTATATCAGATCCAGGGGAAACAGAGATAAAAACTTTAGCCATAGGTAAAAATTGTTCTGAAACTGGGTAGAATATAAATTGATGATCAGTGATCAAAATTAATTTTACTAGCAAAATTTGATTCAAAATATAATTAACTACATGAAGTTTTGTTTTGTACAGCACAAAAGACGGCTAGAGAATGACCACAAACATCAGACCTTACGGAGCCTCCCTACGATTCTTACATCTGATTGGCTACAGCCAATAGATACATCACAACAACTTATAGGACCTTCGGAACATCAATACAAAATTTTCTCGCTATACAACGCAACGCGGGAAAATAATACTTTTTCATTTTTTGGAAAGCATTGAGTATAAATGCAATGGACTATGGGAAAAGTGCTGCACATTGAATTTATTGTCATAATCCATTGCACTTATAGTCAGTGGTTTAAAAAAAATGAAAAACAATCCTTTTATTTATATATATTACCATTTTCTGTGAATCTGTAGTCAACTGGTTACGAAATTCACTCTATGTAATTGGCTTTGCGGTGGGAGTTTTTTGTATGACGTAACAGCTAAATAGCTATGTGAGATGAGTTTCCCTTTTCTGTCTGGAAATACTAAATGGAATTAAGGTTTACTTTCTTATTTTTATATCATTTTAAAAGAAACTTGTGATATTGAACATTTTTGAATAAGTGTCAGATTTGTTTTGAATTTATTTTAAAATATTCGTCTGCTTGATACCGGAAGATTAAATGTGCCAGAAGAGAATTGAAAATGCAAATGGCCGCGCCCATGGCTATGCTGTATAATGTATTTAAAACGAATTTGCGTTTGAATTCTGATATATTATTAATGGGATATACCATAAAAAGTTTGAATGTGACTTACGAGAAGGGAGATATTTATTCATGACAATTGACAGTAGCCATTTTATTTGACATTTTTTTTACCAATCAATCATGCTGGGAATCATGATAATTGATTGGTACGTAACTTACGAAAGTATTTCACACGGCCTGATTTTACACGATGCGAGTGACGAATTGTTTCCGATATGAATATCCGGTGAAGGCAAACAAATTGACCTGTTTATCAGAGATGTTTGACAAAGTTGCACTAGGCCTAACTCTCTGTGCCCGACTGTGGTCTTTGGTTCTGGTCATAACAAGACCTAGATATATCGCGATATGGGCCTGTAGGCTTTACAGAATTGCAGTCGGTATGTAAATATTTTCTGTGGTTTAAAGTTTACACTAGAACTATATATTTTTATATTTTGACCAGTTAGGATTTTGCCCTTTGTATGAAAACACGTGTTCCTATTTAGGAATTTCCTGAATCCGCCTACTCTAGTTTTAATAATTTTAGCTATGAGCCAAACACCTACTCTGACCTCTGTCTTATTTATAGCAACAGTAGCTGCCCTGGTCGATTGGCGAGCATGACGTTATCAAATTACAAACTAAATTTTGATAACTCCTGTTATTTACTATAAGGCAACGAATAAAATCGAGCCGGTCTGGCTCAGTTGGTAGCGCGCTCGATTCTTGATCGTGACGGTTCGTCAGTTCGAGTCCGGCCGGCGGCAGGTCGGATTCCCGTTCTTCGGATGAGGCAGTAAAAAACCGAGGTTCTGTGATGTCCGTACGTTAAGAACCTTCACTGCTCAATGGCTGTAAGTACCGAGCATAGGCCAAACTTTGAAGTCCTCCACCGGCATTGTTGACGTATCCATATGGGTGCATAGGGACGTTAAACAACAATACTTTGAGTGGGACGTTAAACAACGATAAAACCAACAACCAACAAATAAAATCATTCCAAATATGATAATAGGAAAATATGGTGGCATATTTCTGCCACTTTGCCTTTTCGCGTTGCTTTTTTATGCCAAAGACCGCCGTGCGGTGGGTAGTCGCCTTTAATTATCTGTGCGAAGAGGCGGGAAAATTACCTTTTTTACTCTAAAAAATTTAAACTTTGAAAAATAAAACCTTTTCGAGTAACTTCTGTCGCCTTCTCGCCTTTTCGTTTCGTTATTACCAACGCAAAAATCCGTCGAACATCGCCTTTTCGCTTTGTCCATACCCGAAAACCCGCCGTACGTCGCCAATTCGCTTTGTTTAAAATGCAAAAACCCACCAAACGTCTCCTTTTCGCCTTGTAAAATAAACATGAAAACTCGCCGAACGTTGCTTATTTCGCCTTGTAAAATAAACGCGAAAACCCGTCGAACATCGCCTTTACGCCTTCCGGTATGCATGCGTATACAAAACAGAAATCGAAACTACATTATGGTGACAAAAGTCTCTCCGTTTTCCATCATTTTCTTGTTGTTGCATTTTAAACAAGGCGCCATTTGGTGGGTTGTCGCGTTGGTCATAACAGCACGAGAAATCGAAAAAGCGACAAAAGTTAAGCAAAAAGGCGATTTTTTAAAAAGTCTAAAACGGCGCCTTTTCGTGTTAATTTTCTGGCCTTTTTCTCGACTTTTTCGCGTAGATAATTAAAGGCGACACAGAAAAGGCGGAATGGCAGAAATCAGCAACCATATAAAAAGCAAACAGATCACTTATTTTTTTCATCAAATAGAAATTTTAAATGGAATTGAGATATTTACAGAAAAATATTTCTGTAAAGATTTAGAAATAAAAGAACCAGAATTAAGATTAATGAAGAATTTTGAAGTAAAAGATTTAGCTGATAAAATGAAATTAGGTGTGTTGTTTAGCCTTGTATGAAACTACTTTCTGTTTAAGAACTCTAAGTATATTTTCAATTCGAGCTCAACTGATGAAACGATCATCTTGACCATTTGTTTTGTCCCCTTTTTCGCATAGCTATAACTTTGGTATTATGTTTATATAACTGCCACGGGATACATTTGGCGAGAATATTCTAATAATGTGCATGTATTTCTTTGTTAACCACCAGATAATTTCTTTTAAAGATATATATTTGAAAATACATAAACTTTGCGCCGTCGCATTTTATTTCGATCTGATGTATAAAATATTTCGACGACTTTATTGGTATGTCATGTCTTTGATTTTTAAAAGACTAGTTGACGGCAAATACACGGATTTAGAAAATAACAGGTAGCTGATGATTCTGTATGCCATAATTATAGAGGCGATGACATTTTAAAGAATACTGCTCTTTAGGTCGGAAAGATCATTATCATTGTTAATTGTACATTGAAGTTTCGAATCTCGAGGAAACATCAATTTCAACTTCTCTATTAGGTTGGGTCATTACATCGCAATCTCTAAATTCGGTAAATGACGGAACAGAATTGCTTGGTTGCTAGTGCTGGTAATTCAATGCAGGAGAGAATGAATACATGAACAATACACATTGTACTTGTTACTTATCCCGGTCTTTACCATTCAATTTCATTTTCTCTATCTATTATACTTCAGTCAAGTTTATTTATTTTCTTATCACTCTGTTGAAGTAACAGGACACTCTTTGCATATTCTGTTTGATTTAAATACTATCAAATGTCTTAACCTGGATTTTGATATAATAGAAAACGTATTTAATATTATTTTGTTATCAAGCATATGAAACTAAGCAAATCTCATTGTCAACAATATACTGGATACATAAAAATGTGATTAACTTTATGTAAGGCAATTTCAAAGCTGGAGTTGAACCTATCTTAATAAACACCAAATTATCACATGGGTAATAGCATTGGCTTTCTCTCTTTTTTCTGACAGAGGACAGATTTTTCCGTGTAACAATGTATTGGACTTTAGAGAAAAGTACAGCATTATTTCGTATATAAAGTCCATAAGCAAGAAAAGGGTCACGAGTTCAAACTGTGTCGAGTCAGAGATATATTCCATAAACTAATACTAAAAACTGTATCATCACTACCGAGGTTCCGTATCAAAGTATTGCACATCTTAGATCACCCACTTCTTTTTTACTTTGATAAAGACGATCTAGTCGAATGTTGTATGTATATATTGCAGATGATAAGCGGTCCATCCTTTGCGGGATGTAAACCAAAACGCATGGTAATGCTGAATAATCTGACAGTGGTGTTTGAGATGATGTGGCTTTATCTATGCCTCCATTGAAGTCAGCAACCCATTCACGTAAAAATCAGTGCAAACCAGAAAAAAATTTCGATGTTTATTATTGAATTCGTTTGTGTGCAAACTGTTTCAAAAACTCGGAACTGGATTGATTTATAGTAAGACAAGCGTGTACATCCCGATACATAAAGACATTTAAACACTGGTTTTTCATTTATTAGAAAATATGTTAGATCCAATTTCATTTCTCTAGACGGAAATATGAATTTAGAAAAAAAACTTAATACATGTATGCATCTACAGGAGAAGAAGAATTATATACCAGCAGAAAGTTTGGCCCCAAAGACATTTTAATGACAAATACCTTGGTGGAATATGCTTTTAGCTCCCCTAAACCTAAATGATAATGTATATTAATAACGTTACAAAGATGTCTTCGAATGTTTTGTGTTTGGTGTGATGAATGACATATTTCTCCTAGATTCAAATTAATTTGGTGGATGGACGTAATAACGTAATAAAAACAATAATATATCCTAATATTCCATTTTCTCATAAAATTATTTATAGATATTTGTTGATGACATTGTCTTTAGGACCGGCGTATCTTTAATTAAATTTTAAAGATAATGAAAGACCTTTGTGTCACAGACGTTATGAACTTCGGAGGTACTTGATAACAACTAGCATGCAAAGATTTGTGTTTTGTAGTAGTAATTGTTTTGCACGAATAAAGTTATTATTGAAAGGAAAATGATATTTCGGCACGTTGGTACTGAATTCCAAGTTTTTGCATTCAATTTTCGAGGAATTACAATTCAAAGTAATCAATAATATGCCTTGTTTTGTTTAAAATAGCGCCCGATATCGTAACAAATTTTCATTAGTACAAAATTAATATTCTTAAAACGGAAATATTTTCTTAATTTCTATATTTTATGGATTTAAATATGCATCTTTACAACATAGAATGTTCATTTCCAAATATCACTTCGTTTTTATATATCGGCTACTGAATTAATGTCAATCATCAGTTATGAAATTCGCGTCACCAAAATCCAAACACTCTTCGTCACTTTTTCTGAACTAAATTTTTCCGACATTTTAATTTTGCTCGCGTAGATATTCCAAGTAAATTCAGATTATTTATATTAAAATGTATTTGTATCAGCTGAAGCGATTAGAAGTGCAATGACTGAGTAAATGAGAAATTACCGAAGGCCATATATAAGAAGCATACATTGATTTTGATAATGATAGTAATTATATAAGTAATGATAATTTGATCATCATCATCAGCAGCAGCACTTACATCATCATCATCATTAGTCATGTTATTTTTACTATTCAAAATCTGACCTCAATTCACAGCAGCCATGATGCGTTTAAGAGTCCTTACTTGCATTGGCATAGGAAAATGATAAAAAACGTTACATATTATGGCAAAAACCAATAGCAAAAAGTTAAATATTAATAAATATCACACCCGCTGTGAATCGACAGTCAAATCCAAATGAAATAAGTGAGGAACATATCCTTGTCACAATTGGTACAAACGTCAACGAAAAGGCAACTTAACTTTTTACTTAGTGAAACAGAATAATCGCAAACAAGACTATTATACCGACCGTAACATTTGCGGAACGATGACATTAAGCGCGGTTTTCGATATCCCTGTGTCAATAATTTGTTAGTGAGTAGTTTACATCTGTATATGAAAAGTTCATATGTTGAACACGCCCTGGCATATTGGATCATTTGTGAAATATAAATTCCATATGCGGGTGACTGTGGGATATGTCAAAATGTTAAATATCATGGCATAAGTCAATAACAAAAAGTTAAATATTGTGGCATAAGTCAATAATAAAAAGTTAAATATCATGGCATAAGTCAATTACAAAAATTTAAATATTATGGCATAAGTCAATAAAAAAGTTAAATATCATAGCATAAGTCAATAAAAAAAGTTAAATATTATGACATATTGCCTATAGCTGGTGATATGTTTATATTAGTGAAAATTCATGATGGAAGAGAAAGAATGAAATAAAACGATTATAAAACGACTTTTCATTAAATGCTGGAAATATAAGTCGATGCATGAAATATATATTGTCTATTTTTTTCGATTCGTGCTTATTAAATGTCATTATTACTCCTCAAACACTTTTTAAAATCTAATCCAATTATATATGCTGTAAAACAACATTTCATTGCTTATGTTATAATATCCCTTTTAACATAAAGTCATAATTTCATATGCAAATGAGCAAGTGATAACGAATACAGTGTAATTGATCACGTAAATGTGGTTAAGCTATATCTAAGCTGTGCGAAAGTGGAAACGTTTTATGTTGTCAGTTTCAGTCTTACTGTGATATGAAAACTCAAAACATCATATGGAGAATATTATTTTCGGTATGATTCTTTATGATTTATGTCATTCATCATAAATTAATGTTTTACTACAACTATCATATATAAATGAAAAATATAAATGTCAAATATCATTATCTGGAAATTAATTCAAAATATAAATTACATAGAAAATAACTCACCTTCAACGATAGCGGAAAATAAAATTAATATGACAAACTGCATTTCCGTCGTTTTATCTAAAAGTAGCAAAAAAGAAAATGAATGATGTAATTACTAGGAGTTTTTCACATTAGTAGACAATCAATGGTGTTCCTAGTTTAAATGGTTTATTTATTTAAATGGTTTATTTAAGTACACTAAACTTTTATTCATATCAGGGTATGTCAAAACAACGTTTATATATTTTCGTTGCTAACAATCGTGAAAATGAAGGGCACGTGTCTGTAGATTGTTTTTGCATAAGCCATTTTAAATGACTTAGATATTTTCTACCAGCTTCGAACATCAACTATCTCTATCGATCCATACCCGTATGTATATGATAATAATAATAAAGGTAACTGTATACATGTTTTTAAGTGTTAACCGCATGAGAGTTCAGAACATGCCAACAATAAAAATATTGGCAAAACACGAATCTCTTGAAAAATCAGAAGAGATCAGGTGAGATCAGGTGGCAAAGAGGAATAGTTATCAGTTGCCAAACGGTCAGAACTACCCTGAGTCTTCAATCAAATTGAAATATTTGTATTTAAGCGCTGGGCACAATCAGTATAAAGTAAAATTGAAGTAGTACCAATCAATAATCAAAACTCAAGTCCACTATAACACGACGAATTAGATGTGCAAATGGTCTCAACATGAAGAACAATTACGAATCCCAAACGGGATAAGACCAGGTGTCCGGAAGAAGTCAGAGTCTTCTGCTGGCATGCCACACCCGTCGCAAATGTTCCATGGAAACCTTTCTACTTCGGTGAACGGGTCAAATTTGGTAAAAAGGTCAAGTTTGGTGATCAGCAGTGAAAAGCATGATTGATGAAACGGAGTCACTTTTTGTTGCCGTTATCCAGAATACTGTTTAATATTTCTGAGATGGGGACTTCATAATGTCTAAATACTAAAATTGCAAATGTTTCAATGTGATAAAAAGTTTGTTTATAATTCGTTTATTTTTTCGAAATGGTCTTTTTTACGTTTTCTAATCGATTGATTTTTTTTACTTGTGAAATATTTCTCTTCGGATAATAATATTACTTCATTCATTATTTATTCATTTAAATTTGACAATGAAAATGTAGCGATAATAAGAATATAATTTAATCAGGTATGCGCATCTATTTCTCGTGGCACTGATAACACAATTTCCTTTGAATTTCCCGATATATATCACACCATGACGATAAGATTCAGTGTCTGTACATTTATATTACCAAATTAACGCTTCAGACCTTAAAACAAATACAAATATTAACAATAACAAAGTTATCATTTTACAAAAAAGCCAAAACAAATACTAAAGATGATCCTTTCTGTGAATAAGCTAAAAGATTAAGTTGACTTAAAATATTCTCCGTAAATTCAACAAATAAAATGATGATGATTTAAGTTTTCAATCTACAAGGTTTGTATTGGCGTCACTGATTATTTTTAATGTTTCTTCATTTTTTAAAACTCCTTCCGATATTTAACGTTATTGCGCAGTAGTTTTGGTTTTTTTAAGTTGACAATATCAATAATCGCCATGGGAATCTTTCTGACATGAGATATAACCCAGTGGCCTGAACATGAATGATTTTGTATTTTTGACGACATTAAAATAAAATTTGTATTGTTGTTTATGAACTTGGACTAATTTTGTTCTTGTATTTTTATATTCAAATTCAGCTAAATAATATATCTATCTCAAAGAAATTTTGCGATAAACAACTGAATTCAAACTTTATTTTATTCGACTTTATCTTATACTTTGCTATTTTATTTATTTATTTTCTTATCAAAATTTAATGTCGGGATTATTTCGGAAAACAGGAATTATTTACATACAAAAGACTGTTACATCTGGACTCTAATTAATTTCCATTGTTGTATTCATTTGATTTGTGATTCTGTTTAATCTTCATTCAATCTCATTTCAATGAGTAATTTCCATTTACGTATTAATCCCCCTTTAAGTATTTTCACACATATCGTGCTAATTGATTCTTTTGTACTTCTTATCTATGTACATATGTTTTGTAAATTTTCAGTTAGTTAGACTTTGGGCTTCGGAGTGTACGAGTGTAATTTTGGATATCCAGAATTCACCTAACCGACCTATACAATAAAGTGCTTATTACCAACAGAAGCATCTTATCGTTTTTAATTGTCGCCGGAAAAGTATACTCATTTTCCCCGATGATATATGTTGAAATTTCGTATACAACTGGAAATGAATTTTATTGCTGTGCAATATTCAAATATTTTCAAAAATTTTATAATTTATACTGTGTCAAAGTTTTTTTTATTACTTGTCACTGTAAAACATCTTTGTCAAGGTAATAAAGTAATGCCTCGTGTGTAAAACACGAACAGAAGAATATCAATAGACACCCTACTGTAAGTTTAATGATTTTATTATATTCTATTTGTCGATTTGACAGTATGGATAATAAAAGTCGATGACAAAATGTTTGCAGCTCTAGCGGACACGACATTTACATAGAAAAGTCAACGTTTGAGTTCTGTATTTACAACTTGGAATTAGAATGGAATGATCATCAAACGATCTGTTCAACTTACTTATTACTGCAAGTTAATGTCACATGACATCTTAAATCGCACATCGCTTTCATTATACGGCACCAGCACATTCCAGTCTTACAGTTACCTTTCTTACTATTACAATGCATGTGTCCCTGTACTGTACTCAAAAGACATTTAATTACCTCTCTCGCAATACATTCATTCGGGGGAAAATCTAGAAGAGAGAGAGAGAGAGAGAGAGAGAGAGAGAGAGAGAGAGAGAGAGAGAGAGAGAGAGAGAGAGAGAGAGAGAGAGAGAGAGAGAGACCCAGCTATTTAAAAATAAGAATTTATTTTATCAACAATGTTTTGTCGATACGTTTGAATCATTAAATATGAGTAATTGATTTGATGATATTTCATTGTTTCATTTGATTTTTCAAAATGTATAACTCTTAAACAAGTTTCGATATCAATTTTACTGTAAAACGATAGTTGTATGGTTTAGCATTTAAAGTTTAGCGCCTTTAACAAAAGTTACAAATTAATGATTACTTCAGTATTTGTGGTCAATTTTAGCACACATAAGACTTTATATCCTTGTTCGCAAATGGTAAAAATTTCATGTGCACTAAAATTCCCCTATTAGCAGTTTGTGACATAAATTAACAAATTTTTAATTATGTTAACAGCAATTATGAGTCTCAAAATATGTTTAAATAATATAAAAGTAATTGATACGAATAGATTATGAAAATCATGCTTTTCTCTTTCGCCGTGATAATTAGATACATATACATATACATATACATGATTATGCATATTGAAATGCAACAAACCCCTATTATCCCCATGCATGCAAATGTTATGTACTTCTCCGATGTTTAGACTAATTTGTCAGTCTTTAGGGTTTATAAAGGTAACTTATCATTAATTTCAATATTATAACGGTTTTTACTGAAATAAAAGACAAAGGGTCGCTATATAAGTTAACATTTATTTTCTTGTGTCATAACGTATAATAAAATCATATAATTTTTTCAATTAATAAACAGAGAATAGAATCAGATTAGTTCTGTTTATCACATGAGTAGACGTCGACCTCTCGGATGCTGTATTGATGAATTTATTTGTAAAAATTAAAAAATTAAAATGTCCTCCAAGGAAGTATCGTTCTGCAAAAAAAAAAGATTAACATTTGCAGTGAAGTTGTTAATTATATAAATATTGTTGGTATGAAATCTTATCTTTGCCCTTATCTCTCATACTTCACCGATCAGTAAAAATTGCTATCACCTTACATCATTGTATGCATACCTAAACGTGTACACATTTACCTTAAAATAATAATAAATAGTAGCGCCATCATACTACATAGTACATGTCCATAAACTGAACCACAGCAGTACGTCGAATCATCACAGTAAAATGTAACACTTACAACTATTATACATCTTTATTAGAATTCAAATACAATCTTACATATACATGTGGAATATATAAAGCACTAACGACACGGACAAAAATTAAGTCAAATTTTCGGTACAATCTGTCCCTTCCTCAGGACTAAGATATTAAAATAACATAAATAACACACACACACACACACACACACACACACACACACACACACACACACACTAACACACACACACACACACACACACACACACACACACACACACACACACACACACACACTTACACATACGGAAACGCGAACACACACCCAGAATACGAATGATTGTTGTATCCGTGAGAGGGTGTTTATATACAAGTTTCACTGTATACAATGTACATATATTCTGTAGGTACGTAAACATTGTTTTAATTGTTTTGATAACATTTGTTGCCTCCAGTGGAGCAGATTTCAAATGATTCACGTGATAAACACATGCAATTACATAAATTGTACTTTTCTCAATACAACAATATGGAATGACTAATACCTATACATTTTATAAAAACATAGATACCAAAGTGTTAATCGTAGGGAAACCCACAAACAAAGACAAACACGAATCTGTATCGAACTTTCAATTAACGAACTTTAATTTTTGTGGATCCTGGTGTTTTTTTGTTTACATTAAAGCTGTCCGTTTTGATTTGTTAGTTCTGTGACGTACAATTAACAAGAGTCGTCAACATCCTCTTTTTTCATTTAGTATCATATCAACTAAAGGTATTGCTACATGTATCAAACATTTGCTATACAGAATTGCAGATGAAAGTCGTTTGTCATCAATCTCTTTATACAATAATAATATCATTAATAGTATGTGCGGTACCCACATCACAACAGAGGCAATAAACAGAAGTCCTATACGGGTAACAACAATTTTTATTCTTGGACTATTCATAGATCTGAGAAAACTTGAGAAATATGACAAAACGCTGATTTGTTGTCTATTTTCTGTAGTTTCTCGCGATTTTTGTCCCCGTTATTACGACTGGCAATCTTAACTCGACTCTGGAAAATAATTTTAAGCAAACAGCAGTATAGAATTAGGACTAAAGTAACTGGCATTATCAATAATATGATATTGTACAGAATTTTTTCCAGTTGAAACTTAGATGTTTCAACTTTAAAACACTGCAAGGGGTCACTGTTTAGAGTAAAGTTCGTCGATGTATAATTTGAGCATATACTTGCAGATCTGCTGAAAGGAACAACAACTAAAATCGAACCAAAAACGCTTGAACTCCAAGTGAATACGTTATTACAGCTGAGGATCTCGATACCAGAGCAGATGTATTACACTGACATCTGATAATACGGTAGCGAATCCATGTCACAGTTAGCCATGCCATAGGCAGTGTATCAAACATAATAAATGAAAGCAAATCTGCAAAGAAAAATAAGTTTAATTAGTAATTGCAGTTTACGGTGAAATTTAGGTATAACATCAAATTGCTATAGATCTGTTCATTCGTTTAAAAAATCATTCATGTCAAATGAATCGTTTTTGGGGAGAGAGATGTCATTTTGAACATTCTGCGTGTTTTGAACATTCTGTAGTTTTGGACATCGACAAAAACACGCCCTTAATATAGGAAGTCAAGCTTCATATTATTATATAGACCAAACACGAATTTAGGTGGTTTTATAACTTGAAACATAGATCTTATACACAGAGACATTTATATCTAAATTTTGACAACTCAAAAACTGTAGATCAAAAGATAAACGCAGAAACCCCTACTATATAAAAACATAATCATGATGTTCATGACAAAAATATAAATATCATGTACAATGTTGCCAGGTGCCATCATGAAATCCTAGGAAAAATATTCAAACTTGCTATAGCAGTAATAGTGCAATTTTTAGGAAAATGCTGAAAACAAGGAAATGTGATCACTACACATATATAAAAGACCTCCTTCAACACTACTTTGTATATTATATAATTATAGAAAAAAGAAGCAATAATCTTAATACGATATTTATTCTCCCTAGTTATCATGTTTCCACTTTTTGAATTGTCAGGGGTTAATATGCTAAAATGCGAAATTAGCTCTACGGTAACCCCTGTTAAATAAAAACGTGAAAACATGATAATCAAAATGGTAATCGATAGCAGATCACTCTTGAGTCTGAATAAATCAATTCACCGTTTTAATATTGTAAAACGTCCTATGTCGTTATTGAGTACATCTTGGATTCTGATTGTTCTGAAAAATAACAATACCTGAATCTGGTAAGTTACTTAATATTTCTATAGTATTCTTTTAGTAGTTTTTTCAGTTCAAGTTCAAAATATAAAAGCAGACACCAACGGATTGAAATATCTGTTTATTAATAGATTCGTGACTTTCGATTCAGTGACGTTGGGCCGTGATTATTTTCAAGTCATTGATTATTTGTTTTTGAATAGTGTTTGTTTTAAAAATACATTTCCAAATAGCGATTAGTAGCTAAACCTGCTATCGCAACTATCCAAACTCTACTGACGTTTCACTGCGAACCTTGGAGATTACACTGAAAATAGGATTTACAATATGGCTGTCATGGGACCATTTCGGTTTCAGATCAATAAAAAGTATACTTGGTCTGTATAAGTTACTTAACATTTCTTTAAAAATTAATGTAAATCATACATAGTTCAGTTGAAATTTAATATGCAAAAGTTACGAACGACGGGCATAGCAAGATGTTCGATCATAAAAGATCGTTTTTCCTTACTACTGAAAGGTAGCTAAAACGTAGCATTTTGTTTAAAATGTGTTTGTTATACGTATAACTATATACCTTTGGCGAAATGAAATACTGTAAAGCTCTTTATGAATTTCTTCTGTAATAGAATGTCCACGAACGTCACCACCATCAAACAAACTAAGTTATGGAACGTCCTCAAACTCTCAATAATTTTGATTGCTGTCCACTTGCGAGTTCCCAGCCAAATGCATGCGATATCTAAACTGCTCAGTAATATGCCGAAAATACTCAAAAGTAATTGTATGACCGGAGAAACTGCCATGACAAACTTCAGCTATGCCGAACGTATTAGGGAAGTATCTTTAAGTTGCTTTCCGTAATATAAACTTTAATCGATAATGCATGGCAAAATATTCATTTCTGATTGGCTTATCTATTAAAAATCCTCTGGTCACAATGTAATTCTGATATGAATGTTTTAAAATCTGGAAATTAAATTTACAAGTCACAGATTTACAGAATAAACAACTTCGAATAACACTTTTGGTGTAGACTGTACATTTTCACCGCTTGCGTGGTAAAGCGTTTGACTCTCGGGTTTAATTTCCAGGTCATACAAAAGACTTTAAAAAATGGTAGTGACTGTTACTCGGCAAAAGAAGTGAAAGTCACGAGTCTTTCGGATGAGACTAAAAACCGAGGTCCCGTGTCACGACAGGCGTGGTAAGTAAAGAGCCCTCACTGTATTGACATCAGTCCATAGCACAGTTCAAAATTTGTAGCACCTCTCCTAAAGCTGGCGACACCTCAATATAAGTGAAAAATTATCGACGGGATTTAAAGCAGCAAAGAAACAAAAATACATTCAAAATAAAAAAAGTACTGATACCAAAGTGTTAAGTATAGTCACAAAAATGTTTCGAATCTTGGATTAAATGGATTTCTGGGAAATTTGATGCATTCCATATATTATATTTTATAAAATGCATCTCCAATTAAACGTGTGTGGTAAATCTATCTGGAAATATGGGCGAGCTAGTAATCGATATTTACACTATCTATTTTGTGTTGTATTAATAATTCCCGAGGAGGAAATATTTTCGATTTTTTCTCATATCGCTTGAAACTCAACTGCTGAAGTCTTACTGACAGAAACGATCTAGAGCATATGGTTTCGTCTCCTTTGTAAAACTATAACTTTTGTATTGTTAATAATACTTACAGATATTTCACCAAGACGAACATTTACACGTTTCAATACTTTAAGTGACAAAATTGTTATTTTATTACTCTGTTTAATTACAAACAGGTTTTGCAGTGACTAGATTTTAAAACCACAGATACCAAAGTATCTTCAAGCTATCCAGGTGAAAATATACAAATCTGGTGAGCATTGAACAAAAACGAACCTATGGAAATCCAGAGGTGGGATTAGGTGGCAGGCCCCCCTGTTGACCGATCACACACGGCTTAAGTCAACAATCAAATTCAAATGAAATGTATGAGGAATAAATCCTTTTCATAATTGGTGCAGACGAGTCAACAACCACTATCGAACAGGTAACTCTAAATTTCATTTAGTGAAACAGAGTAATTGCAAACAAAATCATTATACCGACTTTTAAATTTGCGGAACGTTGACATAAAATGCGATTCCCGATATCCCTTTGACAATAATTTATCAGTAAGTTGCTTCCCTCTGTATATGAATGTTCATATGCTCTGGCATATCGGATCAATCGAGAGATATGGATACCATATGCAGGTGATATTGGGATATTACTACTTAATTGTGGAAAATTGAGAATAGGAAAGCCGGAATCATCGCATTTGCCGTATAGCCGGGATGTTCATTTGTTCACCCATGTCTATAGTTAGTTAGAAGTCTAGGAATATAAAAAAATTCAGATACCAAAGTATAAATCAATAGAATGTCCAGGACATAGATACGAATCCGGTAAAAATAGACAAACACGGACCACTGGAAACCAAGAGGTGGGATCAGGTGCCATGGAGGAGTAAGCATCCCCTGTCGACCGGTCACACCCGCCGTGAGTCCACATCCTAGTCCAATGAAACACGTGAGGAGTGTATCCTCGTCACAATTGGTACAGACGTCTCAACAACCGCCTACGAAAAGGCAACTCAACATTTCACTTAGTGAAACAGAGTAGTCGCAAACAAGAATATTATACCGACCGTAACGAAGCATATGTACTTGACTGTCTTCTGTCTGTAATTTCTAGTTCGTTGGTATGTATCGTATTGGCATATATATGACAATTGTCATTATTAATTGACAAAACGTCGTCGATATATCTAATATAAAAATCTCAGATACCAAAGTATAAATCAATAGGATGTCCAGGACATAGATATAAATCCGGTAAAAATGGACAAACACGGACCTCTGGAAACCAAGAGGTGGGATCAGGTGCCATGGAGGAGTAAGCATCCCCTGTCGACCGGTCACACCCGCCGTGAGTCCACAGTCAAGTCCAATGAAACACGAGAGGAGTATATCCTCGTCACAATTGGTACAGACGTCTCAACAACCGCCAACGAAAAGGCAACTCAACATTTCACTTACTGAAACAGAGTAGTCGCAAACAAGACTATTATACCGACCATAAAATTTCCGGAACGTTGACATTAAACGCGGTTTTCGATATCCCTGTGTCAATAATTTGTCAGTGAGTAGTTTACCTCTGTATATGAAATCTGCATATGTTGTGCACGCCCTGGCATATCGGATCATTTGTGAAATATAAACTCCATATGCAGGTGACTGAGGGATATTTTACTACTTAAATGTGGAAAATTTACGATGGGAAAGCCAAAATCGTCGCGTTTATCGTATAGCTTAGTTGCTAATTTCCCGTCTGTGTTTATATTAAGTAAAATGTCTAAGTATGAAGCGTGTGTACTTGATTCTGTTGTATCTTTAATTTCTAGTTCGCTGGGATATATCGCATTGACATATGTATGAAAATTGTCATTATTAATTGACAAAACGTCGTCGATATATCTAAATGTCAAATTAAAGGACACCGCTAACTTTTTCTTCTTTTGATTCAGCAGTTTCTGAATGAAGTCTGCTTCGTATGAAATAAAGGAACAGGTCGGCCAATAAAGGAGCACAATTGGTTCCCATAGGAATGCCGACAGTTTGTTGAAAGACCACGTCTCCGAACATTACAAATATATTGTCTATTAGAAATTCCAGCATGTTTTTTATATCAACTTCAGTATACTTATGTGTAGAATCAGAGTGGTGTTTGACGATCCTGATAGCCAATCACTAGATATTTAAATTTTCGGGTACCACCTTTAGTGAAAAAGCAGTTGTCTATGATGCTAAAAAGGCTTTCTTTTAATTCTTTATGTGGAATAGTAGTAGAGAAATCATAAGTTTTGATACTGTGAATTCGAGAAAAATTGTGTGCCTTCAAATTTTCTAAAAGCTGTTTAGAATTTTTAAGTATCCACATCTGATTTACACCGCTTCTGGAATAAGCAACTGTACAGTATTTTTGAAGTTTCTCCTTAACAGCTGTCAATTTCTTGGTAAGGAGTAAAGATAAAGGTTTGGTAGAACATTTGCTGGATCCTGCTATGTATCTTTGCTTATATGGGTTTTTATGAAGTTTAGGTATCCAGTATAAATGTGGTAGCTCGAAATCGGTCTCCGTTGTAGGTATATCAAATGGGTGTAATACGGACACGTGATTTTGAAGGATCTCGTCCTTTGAAAGTGAGCTACGTGTGTATGTAGGATTTCCAGAATTCGTATTAAACCCAAGTTCTTCTAATAAACAATTATAGTAATGTGCCTTACAAATAAAAACTATATTATTTGAGGCTCTGTCTGCTGGTACCAGTACATATTGGTCATGTAATCTATCCAGTTCAGTTACTACTTCTGGATCATTAAATACAGAGGGATAACGTGTTTTCATAGTCCCTTTAAGTTTTCGAATACGATATTTTATCAACCATCGTATGGCTTTCAGCCATTCAGACAAAGTGTCTGGTTCTACGTCTTCATGTTTGGCACATCGTCTGGCATAATCTTCGACAGAATCCATAACTAAACTGAAATTCTGACGCCAATTAAAGGAACGGGCTTCCCGGTATTTAGGGCCCCTTAAAATAAGATTTTTGAGGCTTTCATTTTCAACAATAGAAACGTCGCCGGTAATGACATGCCCGATAGTATTGTATTTGAAAGGAGATGAAGCACATGAACATGTGACAGTGTTGTGTAGAAGATGGTTGATGTCTAGGCACTGCAAAACCTGTTTGTAATTGAATAGCTTGGATGCGATGCTAGGTGTATAGCTATATGAAATGCAAGGCGTGCTCTTCAGTTTAAAATATGGTGGAATACAGGACTGAACATTTTTGTGATTTAGAACATTGCCAATGTTTAAAGTGCCTATGCCTTTATTTGTAAATTTAAGTTTAAGGAAAAGACGTTTCTGTTTAGAACAGTCATCGTTTGTAACGCGTGCAGGCTTAAACAGCCTGTGATAAGCGATGTCCATTATAATGGAGTTCAGTATGTATTCTGGGGTTGAAGAATCCGTGTAGGGGTTCATTCTTGCTTCTTGAAAAAGTTTATTGAGATTTGTAAAAGGAACAGAATAAAGTTTGCTGCGGATGTGATGAAGACCCAATTTTTTGTTAACGTAAGGTAAAAGAGATGAAAAAGTGACATCATGTATGTAGGGTCGGTTGTATGAACGATCTCCGTGACTTCGTTTACGTCTTACGTTAGAATTAAAAAGTTCCATCACATTAACACCATTACACAGTGGGCTTGATAGATTGCCTACACTTTGGATATTATCGTTACATCCATAGGGATATGCAGTGCCAAGTTGTTTAATCCAAAATTCTTCACGTTGTCTACGGAAGGGGGTACTCAAGGTGGGATTGTTGGTCCAGTGGTATATTTTTTCAATTATACGCACTTTCATAGACAAGATGGAATGGTCAGGAGAGTTGAAATGTCGATAGAGTATCTGGTTACCCCCATTATTAATTTCGAATCGATGGCCAGATACTCTTTTATTTAAGGGCCCCTTAGTTTCGCCAACATAAATCAAACCACACAAGGTACACTCAATGCCGTAAAACAACGTTGGATGATTTGCAGTCTAGATGATCCCAGCTTCTGGTGTTGTAATGCTTATTTGTCAGATTGCTAGTGAACACTTGATCAGTTATTAATATATGACATGTTTTACAATTTTTGACAGAACATTTAGAAATTGTTGGTATATTATTTAAATATCAAATTAAAGGTCACCGCTTGTCAGTAAATGGGCACAATTGGTTTCCATAGGTTATGCCAACAGTTTGCTACCTGTACTTCAACAGAAACGAATATTTAGAGCTATACCAGAAATATCAAGTAATAATCTCGTTTATTGTGTTTATTAATAAGTAAAATCGTTCTGAACATTTACAGTCGGTATCACTGATTCATAATTTATCACAAAGGCCATGACGACAAACCGGAAAACCCGTAGAACATTCGGAACACTTCCTACCAGTTTTATACGGCAGCAAACCATCATTGTACCTACAAATTAAAATGTAAATTATCACATTAACTATAAATGTCTGGACTTTGAATATATATATCGAATTATAAACAAAGAATGGATTCATATTAAGAGAAATATAAACATAACATACTTTCCAAATGTTGTAGGTTTATTGACGTTAGCTGTTGATTGTGAATTGGAGCCTGAGATAGTCCGCAACTGTTTTGTACAAAACGACATTTTGTGTTTTAATTTTGTTTTTAGCTTGTTTGTCTGTCTAATAAATTTGCTATTATTGTTTTTGATTTTAATTAAAGTGCATCCACTGCTACTCACCCATCACCATAGTTACAAACAAAATTATGAACATCCCTGTACCGTCGACCTCTTATCGTTTTACAAAATGCAGCTCCACAACCAACAGCATATGTAGCGTCTCTCACAATCTACAATTTATATACACGACGAATTAGATGTGCAAATGGTCTCAACATGAAGAAAAGTAACGAATCCCAAATGGGATAAGACCAGGTGTCCGGAAGGAGTCAGCGTCTTCTGCTGGCATGCCACACCCGTCGCAAATGTTCCATGGGAACGTTTCTAGTTCGATGAACGGGTCAAATTCTGTAAAAAGGTAAAGTTTGGTGAAGAGGTGAAGTTCGGTGAAACGGAGTCACTGTCTGTGGCCGTGATCCAGAATACTATTTAAAATCTCTGAGAGGAGGACTTCATGATGTTTAACAAGATCCCCGTATCGACAATAAAACTTCTTAAACGACGACTCCAAGCGTTCAACAACATAACCTTGTCTAAGTAGTTATGGCTAGTCGTTTATCTCTCAGAATAAAACATTCATAAATAGAGCATGCCCGGGCATAACGTATAAGTTGTGAAATGAAAACGCCATAAGCAGGAGAAGATGTAATATTACTACTAAGAAACGGGACGTTTGTGATATGGAAATTGAAATCGTCTCGTTTGTCATAGAGGGATGTGTGAAGTTGACCGTCTTTCCCAATCGACTGGAGTAAAACTAGATAAGAAGCAGATGTGTTGCTCTCTGTCGTCTATACATACATACATACATATATATATATATATATATATATATATATATATATATATATATATATATATATATATATATATATATATATATATATATATATATATATATTTCACTCCGATATACCGACATCTATTGATTTCCTGGATTTTGTCGGTATAACGAATTTGGCAATATATCGAGGTTTACTTTTTTCGACGTGTGGTCGTATTCGTCTTGACATGTCTTTAATCCCTGTAGTATATCAATACCTGTTTGCAACTCACTATCGTAAATTTGCATATTTTGTCTCTTGTTTAAGTTCGGACAATTTGCAAACCTATTAAAATGGCCAAAATTAAATCGTCCAAAATATGTAGTAGTACATGTTCGACGGTCGGAAAATCTTCCTTTGCAAGTCGAAGTATGCAGTAAACAAGCTACCGTCGGCTAACAGTTTTACTCACACCTGTATTTTCATCTGGGCCTGGCACCATAAAAATTAAAAATTACTTAAGTCTAAAAGTTTTACTCAACTTTGGCTAATCCTGAAACCTGATTGGCTGAGCAGGCCAAGTTGAGAATATTCTCAGACTTGAGTAAATTCTCAAGGTTTATAGTGCAGGACTAGGTCTTGCAATATGTTCGAGGGATTTAAAATGTATAAATGAACATTTGAACCGGAGAATCGGCGGCGGCTGGCGGTATGCGGATTTTGGCGATACAAAGAAGGAATTATATTGCAGGAAATCCGTTCTTCATAAAATAGCGGCGTTAAGCGGTTTTGGCGTTATAACGGAGGGCGTTATACCGGGGTGAACTGTATATATATCGTATAAGTGCAAAATTTATTATTAAAAAAAGATAACTGTTACCTACAAAAGGAATGAATTGTAAGCGACAATCAATTTTAGCGATCTAAACAACCCAATAATCCCAAAGTTGAGTCCTCGCTATATATGAGAGGGGAGAGTATATGACAAGAATTCATTCCTAACCAAGTTTCGTAAAAGGACACAACAATAATTCTACCAGTACTCGAAAGCACGAGAAAAACTTGCACGTGATTGAAATATTTTTGCAAGAGTGATAATGTTTTCACGTTTGTCATATAACCTCTATAAAATGAAAAGTGGTGATAAACATGATAATATAACAAGGTGGATCTACATAAGTTTTTAAATGGGCAGATCTACCTAGGTTTTTAAGTGCGAACAGATTCTCTGCTAAGCTGCAGTAAACATCGTAATTGTACATCAAAACTTGATGTTAAAGGCGAAGTGTCAGGAAAAATAACATATTTTGGTTGTATATATTTGAAAAATTATAAGTATAACTACCTCGGACCTCTCTCTGAAGGGATGTTTTATCTAGTAAAATTAAAGGTTAAATTGTAGTTACCTAATAACACCCTTGTGATGACGTTACTGACAACACAGAACCCGAAATGGACTCAAGATAGCGACATCAATTGGCGATTTAGAGTGCACACTTTCGACAATGTATGTGGCATAATTTGAACCCCATATATTCGATCCAGAGACATTAATTTTTTTTGGTATAATATTTATTATATAGGTAAAAAACAAACTCTTGCTGTCGCGTATCATTCAAAAAGGAATGAATGCTTCACAATGTTTTTTAGTATTATATAGATAATGGTTTTCATATTAGTATAATGTACATACAGTCTATATACTTCTTGAAATTATTACCTGTAGGTCAACTGATTTACTTTGGATTTATAGGCCTGTTACAAACATAATTTTTCATATCGTACAATTATATTATAAAACGACGTACTGAAAATTTTATTTTCTAATGCCACACACACACACACACACACACACACGCACACACACATACATACACATACATACATGCATAATAATTCCCACACATATACAAACATATATATTTTCTTGTACATTGTTCATTTACTATAACCAAAGGGTACCCACTTATATTTATATATACAGAGAGAGAGAGAGAGAGAGAGAGAGAGAGAGAGAGAGAGAGAGAGAGAGAGAGAGAGAGAGAGAGAGAGAGAGAGAGAGAGAGAGAGAGAGAGAGAGAGAGAGAGAGAGAGAGAGAGAGTGTGAGTTTGCTGGGGAGTAAAAAAAGTCTTAGGGTAAACAAACACTGTCAAGGTGAGTTCGGTAGACAAAAATGTGATTTTTTTTTAAAAGATACTTGCTTTATTCTAGGGATCTTAGTACATAGATGTACAACATATTATTATGTTAGGAGTGCTTTCCATTTTCTTCATTTCATATTAAACTTTTCATTCTCCCTGTTATGAAGAGACCAAGTGAATGCTATTTTTTATGATAGTTTAAAACAATTTAACAGTCCATTAATATGTTTTTCATTCCATTTATATATATATATATATATATATATATATATATATATATATATATATATATATATATATATATATATATATATATATATATATATATATATATATATCATATTCTCTGTTATTGTCACTCACATCTGGTATGAAAGACCTAGAGTTAAGGTTCAAATATATACCTTCTCGTACAGTTATTTGCTCAAACTCATTTAATAATAATTGTGTTTTACAGCAAAACCACAAAAGATGTTCTATTGATTCTTGTTCATGTTTACAAAAGGAACAGAGAGAGTTATTACTGATATTATTTTTTACCCCAAAAGTATAAGTTGTTAGAATTCTATGATTGATACGAAATTGTAACCACTGTAATTTAGTGTTGGTCGTTAGCTTAAAAGGATTACTGTAAATCCTATGTCAAATATGCTCATCAAATTATACATTCAAGTACCCTAGCTAATCTGGTCATTTTGTACAAGCAGTGTGTACATAGGTTGTGTCCCTTTAGGTTTTTCTAATAAAATTCTAATGTTAAGGGGAATAATTGGGTAACATTTTTGTATCGTTGCAAGTCCTTTTAATCTTATTTCTTATTTTTAAGGATTAAACAAGGCCATGATCTGTAAGAAATTAATTTCAAGATCTGTTTGTTGCAGAAACTGCTCATAAGATAAAACTTCTGTAGTATTATTATGTACAAGATCTGACACATAATAAATGCTTTTTTAAACCAAGAATCATAAAAAAGTGTTTATATCTGTCATTTCAAGTCCACCTTCTTTATATTGTTTAACTAATATATAACGTTTAATCTTATCACTTTTATCACCCCATATAAACATTTTGATAAATGATTCATTTGTGTTTGGTATGGACATAAAAAGATGAATAAGTTGAGATGTTAATAAAGTTTTAACTACAGTTATTTTTGCAATAAAACCCCCCCTTTTCCAATTTTTTAAAGTATTTTTTTATTTTAACTAGTTTCCTGTCGTATCCTACACACATATACTGGTATATACACACATTTATGCATGCGTACACATGCTCACACACATGTAATATTAACAAAGGTGTATATTACAAAAGTTGAATCAGACATACTGACATGGAGTAGGAAATAATATGGGAGGGAAGTAATAATCAAATAATTTATATAATTTTATATATAAACATGAATGTAAATTTGGTTTTAGTAATTGTTCATCATCTTAGTCATAAACATATCATTGTTCAAATATTATGTGTGATAGATTCAGTTGTTAGCTTTTACTATCAGTTTTTTTAAAACTAATCTTATTCCATCCTACCTTTTGCTGGCTAACTTCTCTGCTATATTATCAAAAATGTCAAAAATGAAAATTTTTCCTTCAGCAGTTTTCGCGTAGACACTGTTATTAAAACACCCACACTTTCAAACTTTTGACTGTTGCGCAGTCTTGTCATTAGTCCAAGGTTCTTTTGGGTTAAATCATCAAAGAATTGCACACCTTTCTTTAAATCCTTTCGTTTTCTCATTATTCCAACTTTCACTTCTGTGTTTTTTAATTTTATAATAATAGGTTTAGGGGATCCAGGTTTTCCAGGGATGTCATCCACTTTCACAGCCACACCTAGGTCACTCTTCAGTCACACCTACGTCACTCTTCACCAAGTTAATTAATTCTTACTCCAGAGCTTCATCTTTCTTTTCCATGTAATTGAATATTCTTATATTATGTTTTCTAGAATACTGTTGATTTCGATTAGCTAGTTTTAATGCCTCTGTAGATCTTGTCTCAACATCAATTACCTTCTCTTCCAACATTTCTATTGCTCTATCTTTTGCTCTTATTCTTTCTCTCATTTCCTCATTCTCTATACTAAGTCCATCCAATTTGTCATGATGTTTACCAGTTCTTTCTCTTACTTTTACATTTACTTCTCTCAATATATTTATTAGCTCATAAAGGAGCACTATTGGTTCCAATAGGAATAGCAACAATTTGTTGAAAGACCACATTTCCGAACATTACAATTATATTGTCTATTAGAAATTCAAGCATCTTTTTATATCAACTTCAATGTATTTATGTGTGGAATCAGAGTAATAATAATAAGTACACTGTATCATGATAACAAATCACTAGGTATTTAAATTTCGGATACCACTTTTAGTAAAAAAAAACAACAGTTGTCTATGATGCTAAATAGTCTCTCTTTTATTTTTTTTTTGTCGAATTGTTGTATAAAGGGTAGAGCAGACGTATGTTTTGAAACTGTAAATCTGAGAAAAATTGTGTGCCTTCACTTTTTCAAAAAGTTGTTTAAAATTTTTAAGTATTCACATCTGATTTCCACCGCTTCTGGAATAATCAATTGCAACTGTACAATACTGCTGAAGTTTCTCCTTAACGGCTGTTAGTATCTTGGTAAGGAGTAAAGATAAAGGTTTGGTAGAACATTTGCTGGATCCTGATATGTACCTCTGCTTATGTAGAGTTTTGTGAAGTTTAGGTATCCAATATAAACATGTTAGCTCAAAATCAGTATCGGTTGTAGGTTCATCAAAAGAAGATAATACGTACACGTGAATTTGAAGGATCTCGTCCTTTGAAAGTGGGCTACGTGTGTATGTAGGATTACCAGAATTCGTATTAAACCCTAGTTCTTCTAATAAACAATTCGAATAATGTACCTTACAAATAAAAACTATATTATTTGAGGCTCTGTCTGCTGGGACCAGTACATATTGATCATGTAATCTATCCAGCTCGGGTACCACTTCTGCATTTAGCAGAGGGATAACGTATTTTCATAGTTCGTTTAAGTTTCCGAGTACGAGATTTTATAAGCCATTTTATAACTTTTAGCTATTCATCCAAGGAAGAAATACGTGACCCGGAATCTGTAAGCAGGTATGTATGTATGTAGTGTATATTAAAACATAAACAACAGAGGACGCTGTCTTTCTGATTGTTTAAAAAAACAACATAACCGCTTCGTATAACCGTAATTTTATTGTAATAAAACGGCTGTATCTCGGTTATTTGTTGTCAGAAAAACATAATATTTTTCAGAATATATTATGGGAATCATATTCTTTATTTCAAACAAAACTTGTCAAATGGGTGAATCATCCCTTTAATAAAGTCATAATTTGTGAATTATCTAAAGAACAATTGATATGACCTGACTTGTGTTATTTCTTGATTTGTGAATTATCTTATCAACATTCTTATATGACCTGACTTGTGTTATTAGTTATTTGTGAATTATCTTATGAACAAATGATATGACGATTTGTGTTTTTAGTTGATTTGTGAATTATCTTATGAACAATTGATATGACGATTTGTGTTTTTAGTTGATTTCTTATTCGTAAGACTTGAACTAGATGTTGTGTTACATTTACTAGACGAAGCAAACTCGGACTTTCCGGTCGACTTTTTACCTGACACATTGCGTTAATCGATTTGTAAACACACTGAAAAGGAATATCATCACTCAGGATACTATTCTGTATTTCTAAATCTAAAGTACTGTCTATTTTGGTTCCAGATGTACTACGTAGCTTATGCTGTACGGACTGTTCAGCCATGCTTTCTCTGTGAAAAAATTCGTGCAATACGTATGTTTGACTTCCATTCATCACGGTTTTCATCAAAGTCTTTTGTGTATCAAAATATAATGTAAATATCCTATTAGTATAATGAAGTACCAATAAACATATCTAAAAATCATTTCATGCTAACTACGTTAACACCGATAATAATATCAGAAAAGTTACTCAGGAAGAAAACACGTACAATCTTAGAAGATACTACATTAAAGGGTGCGCATGCAATCTCACATAACACCGGAAGTGATTATGAAGAAATAGAATTATCGTTCATTACCGTAAAGATCTACTTTCACTTTAGAAATCGTGAAATATCATAGATTTAATATACTAATCACCATGCCAAATTCAGACACTTTTTATTCGAATTATGTCTGGATTTATGAAAACAAAATTCAGGATTTTTTCAGTTTCAGATAATTAATTCACAGATTCAATTTATGTTTTCCCACCATATGTGCTTAGACTTTGTGTCACATGGTAAATGATTAGATACTTATTTTCCATTAATTAAATAAATTATAATTACAATACGGGAAATGGATTTACTTCACATCTTAATGCCCCCTGTACATGATTATTTTATTACTGTCAAAGCAATTATGCACTGATCTAATTTCTCAATTTTATCCATGTAAATCTATCTAAGATGTTACACGTCACTAGTTTCAAAACTTATATACTAGATATAATATTTACTAACCATAGTATGAATTTTCTTAAAAACTGATATAAAATTCCTACACATCAGTTCGGTAATCAGACGCACACCGATCAAACCGACTGGTCTGTTTGGAGACCACGTGCATTTCCTCGTCCCGTTCGTCACAGCGCAACAGCGGTAACGGATCCAGCCTTATCTACGATACGCGTTTTAAAACACACGTTACGTCACACCCCAACACCAAATCCTGTTGTGATATGCTAAAAATATTCTAACACCTCAGGATAGTGACTGTGTGGCATGTCGTCAATTACGCCATCAAAGATGGGACCTCAAAATTCATTTTAGAAACTATTCTTATTCTTATGTTTTTATCGAACAGACTACTCTTTTCTTTTTTAATCTTTGGAAAATTCAATTCACTTCACCTTTAAACATGTTTGTTCGCATACAGTATTTTTAACCTAAGAAGTAAGAATATACGTTTGTTAGCAAATAATTATACGGATTACTGTATCAGATGAATATGCAGTGCAATAGCGTATGTTTAACCAAATGTGAAAAAAATGCTAAGCATTGTCCTGCGTAGAATGGATCATCATTATAGTTATTTTGGTATACACAGAATTGGAATATGCAGATATACTTCCTTTTATACATTAAAATTATATATTATATGAATATTAATGTAAGCAAGTAATATGTTACTACACAAATAAATAAATGATAAATACACTCATTTCTGTCAAATGTTCGAGATGTTATCGTGATACATAGACATATTTCCAGTAAAGTATGTTCTTTATTACAAACCTGTAAATAATGTCCACACTTAGAAGAACATCCTCCTCCGCGTATGTAGTGGAAGTTCGTCTTCTCTCGCATCCAATAATGAAAAGCAGCAGAGACGTTCAATGGATCTGTCGAAATTCATTATTTATACAATTTTCTTACATATATCAAATAAAAGTATAGATAGCAAAGTAGTACCAATTAGCCGGTAAGACAAATAGACAAACATAGTGAACAATGGACAATCACGGACGTCTGGAAAGTCCAGAGGTGAGATCAGACACCACGCATCCCGTTCAATCGGTCACACCCGACCTGAGTCCCAATTACTGGTATTAGTCTGAATTATTTTATAATATATATAATATACATGATATCTATCACTAATTATCATAACTATATAGCTGCATATTCTGATATTATATATTAATTATCTCTCGGTATTTATTGTTACTTTACTGGTATTTACCTGCATATTCTGATATTATGTATCAACTATCTCTCTGTATATAATGTTACTAATTTCTAATAGACAATATATTTGTAATGTTCGGAGACGTGGTCTTTCAACAAACTGTCGGCATTCCTATGGGAACCAATTGTGCTCCTTTATTGGCCGACCTGTTCCTTTATTCAGACTTAGACATTTTACTTAATATAAACGCAGACGTGAAATTAGCAACGAAGCTATACGATAAACGCGACGATTTCGGCTTTCCCATCGTAAATTTTCCACATTTAAGTAGTAATATCCCTCAGTCACCCGCATATGGAGTTTATATTTCACAAATGATCCGATATGCCAGTGCGTGCACAACATATGAAGATTTCATATACAGAGGTAAACTACTCACTGACAAATTATTGACACAGGGATATCGAAAACCGCGTTTAATGTCAACGTTCCGCAAGTTTTACGGTCGGTATAATAGTCTTGTTTGCGACTACTCTGTTTCACTAAGTGAAATGTTGAGTTGCCTTTTCGTTGGCGGTTGTTGAGACGTCTGTACCAATTGTGACGAGGATACACTCCTCACGTGTTTCATTGGACTTGACTGTGGACTCACGGCGGGTGTGACCGGTCGACAGGGGATGCTTACTCCTCCATGGCACCTGATCCCACCTCTTGGTTTCCAGAGGTCCGTGTTTGTCCATTTTTTACCGGATTTGTATCTATGTCCTGGACATTCTATTGATTTATGCTTTGGTATCTGAGGTTTTTATACTTTATCATTAATTAAAAAGTGTTTACCTGCTTATTCTGATGTCATATATTAACTATCTGTATATTATGTTACTTTATCATTAATTACCTGGTAATTACCTGCATATTCTGATATCATATATTAACTATCTCCCTGTCTATCATGTTACTTTATCATTAATTACCTGGTATTTACCTGTATATTCTGATATCATATATTAATTATTTCTCTCTATATTGTGTGACTTTATCATTTATTACCTGGTATTTACCTGCATATTCTGATATTATATATTAACTATATCTCTGGCACCTGATCCAACGTCTTGGTTTCCAGAGGTCTGTGTTTGCCCATTTTCACCAGATTTGCATCTATATCCTGGGCATCCTAAAGATTTATACTTTGGTATTTCATATTTTTTTTTATATATTAACTATCTCTCTGTATATTAGATAACTTTATCATTAATTACCTGGTATTTACCTGTATATTCTGATACTATATATCAACTATTTTTAGGTTTTTATGTTACTTTATCATTAATTACCTGGTATCTACCTATATATTCTATAACTTAATGGTCAACTCTCTCCCTACACGTACAACACCTTTACCATTAATTATCTACCTATATTTTCTATGAAAATCAACTATCTACCTATCTATTCTGTGACTTAATGATTCAATATCTAGAGTACAGTGTGTAACTTTATATCAACAATATCTACCTTTATGTTTTGTAATTCTATAACTCACTGTAACTTTATCATCAGCTACCCACCAGTATGTTCTGTAACTTTATTATTCGCTACCATCCTTTATATTTTGATATTCACTTTCTCTTTTTAGCTCACCTGGCTAAAGCCAGGGTGAGCTTTTGCCATCACTTTGCGTCCGTCGTCCGTCCGTCTGTCCGCCCGTCTGGCATAAACTTTCATTCAAAGATCTTCTACTCTGAAACTACTGAGCCAATTGGAACCAAACTTGGTCACAATAGTCATTGGGTTGTCCCCTGTAAAAAAGGTGTTTTTCAGGTTCGCACCTCATTCAAGTTCGCCGCCAACAGGGAACATAATATAACACTGGACCCTATGGGAATCACATTTACAGATCTTTTTCTCTGGAACTGCTATCCCAAATGAAACCAAACGTTCCATAATGATCCTTGGAAAGACCTATTTAAAGATGTGTCCAGCAGGTCCAGGTCCTATCCAAGATGGCTGCTAGCAGGAAACATAGATTAACATTTGACCATATGGGGACACTTTCAAAGATCTTCTAACAACGTGGTCACAATAGTCTTTGGGTGGTCCCCTGTATAAAATGTGTTTTTCAGGATTGCACCTCATCCAAGTTGGCCGCCGGCAAGGAACATAACTTAACATTGAGACCTATGGGAAAACATATTTACAAATCTTTTTCTCCGGAACTACTGTCCCAATTAAAACCAAATTTGGTCATAATGGTCCTTGGATAGACCCATTTAAAATATGTGTCCGGCAGGTCTAGGTGCTATCCAAGATGGCCGTCAGCAGGAAACATAGATTAATATTGGACCATATGGGAACACTTTCAAAAATCTTCTCCTCTAAAACTACTGAGCCAATTGGAACCAAACGTGGTCACAATAGTCTTTGAGTGGCCCCCTGTATAAAATGTGTTTTTCAGGTTCACACCTCATCCAAGATGGCCACCAGCACGGAACATAATGTAACATTGGAACATATGGGAAACCCATTTTAATTTTTTCTCTGGAACTACTATCCAAATAAGAATCAAACTTTCTCACAATGGTTGTTTGGATGGACCTGTTTAAAACATATTTCTGCCAGGTCCAGGTCTTATTCTAAATGACAACCAGGTGAGCAATACAGGCTCTTGTGAACCTCTTGTTTTAATAGTCGTTGGCACTGCTGGTGGACCATTTGAGTCCCCGAGGGTATACATAAACCTAGTACCTGGTATTTCGGTACCAGCTGATAATTTTATACTAAAGTAATATCTGGCACATTTTTACAGTGGTTACTCTTAAAGACATAGTATCTACGATTTCCTCAATATTTCAATCTCAATTGTTTGGGTCAAATATGTTAGTATTTGGAGATAAAAAACGAAAAATTGTTGAATTAAAACACATAGAAGTATTTTTATTGTATTTCACAACTTTCCACGTTTTTTTTATTTTTTTGACGACAAAAATTCGTTTGCAAGCCCGCCCATATTCTATGTGACCTGTATTTGCGCATTTTCCATTGTTGATAGTGAAAAGCATGGCGTCCAAAGCAAAAACAAATCGTGGCCGACCTGTTAAATTGACAGATTCAGCTAGAAAAAGAAATCGGAAAGAAGTTCTGGCGAAATACAACAAGACCAAGATAAATATTGGAAAGGAGCATGATCGATGGATAAGCCTCAAGGACCGTCTAAATGTAGGATCTCACGCCGAAGTCGAAATTGTAAATAAATCAAACACGTGCTTACCTCAGCATCCATTGATTGATATCGATACGATCTAGGTCATTGCGGTCAAATGGGATATTAATGAGTTTGATTCTTACAGATACGACAACAAATCAGCATTTATCCGTTAATTACGCTAATTATACAAAAAAGTGTCGACGTGGAAGATCATTATTCAGTCATATCTTCGATATTTCCGCAAAATTGCCGACTAAAAAAAATAACCATTTTCGTAGATACTATGTCTTTAAACGGAATTTGGCTGTATGTTTACATTTATTATTTGGCATTGTCTGATACAACTTTCTTTTTAGATGAAGTCTGATTGACAGAAACGATCGTCTTGAGCATTATAACTTTGGTATTATGTTTGTAATATTTCTGTAGTTTATCTGAAAATAGGTCAAATATAAAAACCACAGATACCAAAGCATTTTTCTTTAGGATGTTTAGGAGTCAATACTAGGTATATGTATATCTATTTTCCAGAGTTACCATCCTTCGTAGAAGGTATCGATTGTGATTCCATTTGTTTGTGCGTTAAATGAGAAAAGTTATCAATTGTGAAGTCAAATGTTTGTGTGAAAACGACATGTTTTCTCACGTATAGACATGACGTCACAATCGATACCTGCTGACATGGGAGATAACTCTGACTAACAAAGACAAAATACAAATCATTTAACAAACACAAACCTTCTCTGGGAATCCAGTGATAAATTTGGATCTGGGCCCAGGACCACAAAACTATTCACAGACAAATATTTTACTCAACTTCAAGATTTTACTCAAATCTTTTTTTCGATTTGGGTAAAGTTGTGGACCATAAAGTAATTCTTAGACAAATTTCTTTCTCAAATGATAAAATACTTAAGTACGGCATGGAGCTGACTTAAGGTGAGCACCAGCCATCTTAGAAGGACGACACCAAAATATACAAAAAGCCTTACCAACACATTTACTTGTCAAATGTAATTATTTAGAAAACAGAAAACCATTGTGAGCACTACACTAAAAATGAACAAATTTATGTTTAAATTGAAACGTAAAAAAGGCACTTACATATATTAAAACTGTCTTTTAATATCCTTCCACGGCGTCCACTTTCGTTGTTATTTATAGAAAATTTTAAAATTCCAAAAAATGTAAATTAACTTCCTCAACACCCAGTCTACATGTAGAAGAAGAGAACAATTTGTGAAATTCAAAACCAATGTCACAATGCTTCATTACTGTTCCATTCACAAAACGATAAATCAAAATGGAAAAAAAAATTGTTCCCTTGGGGCTCAAGAAGGAATCGCCCAAAAATGAAACTGTTTATTAACATTAATATTTAAGTTTGTACACATAATATTTGTTATGTGTTTTAAAAGGAAAGTATGAATGATTATGTTTGTAAATTCGTGTTTAATAAGCTAAATAAATCATTCAAAAGGATTACAAAACCTCTGGGAGCACACAGTAAGACATACGTGGACATGTATGTAGATGAAATAATGATAGTTTAAAATTTATTCAATTGTTATGACCAACTTGTGTAAAGATCGAATGATGTCATCATGTTTTTTATATACTTTTTTGTCCATTCAACCGGACTGCATAATAATTAATGCCCAGTCTTTTAGATCCCATGTGTAATCAGGACTTACATTTGTAAACACTGTCGAATGTAAAAAATTCATGGATGTTTTGAATGATCAGAGTTGGATATTTTTTATTATAACCACTTAATCGATATTCGGAATTCTAATACGTGAAGCTGGATAACTCACGGATATAAATTATTAGTTTCATATACAACTGTAATTCACATTAAGATGCGCAATGCACCAATTAAAATGATATTAATATCTTATTTATTACGTAATTAAAACCATCTTTTGATTTCTCTAACCTTGGTTAATTGTTTTTTGTTCTTGTGGACCTGCAGGCCATGTAAACCCTGTTCAACAATGTCTATATTGCATATTAGAGGAGTTCTAAATATTGCAGTTCATTTTCAAGATGGCGTGGATGCTCCACCTTAAATAATTCTTAACAGCGAAAATGGCTGCCCCCATGTTCGCCTCGGAATAAATAAACGTAAATGTCATTGTAATTGTTCGAGTATTTCGGGACATGTTTAACCCTTTGGCTTTCGAAAACAACATGTTATTCTTTCTCTGTTGCTTGTTTTGGCCATACGACGTTTTTTTCACTAACAATAGGGACGGTGTAAATCTAGTCAAGTACACATGCCCCAGTGTATGTTCCGAGTCATTTATCTAATCTAATGTACTAATTTACTTGTATCTTGAATATCGTGTATTATATTCATTGTACATATTATATGTATAAATTTCTGACTTTTGTCATTTTACAAGACGTTTTTAATGTTTTTAAAAAGGCATATATATCTTTTCCCTCTTTTATGCCGCAAAACGTGCTGCTTACTTGATTTTCAACGCGTTTGTATACTTCTTGGTTGGTTATTAAATAATTAATCATAGAATATGGTAAGAATAATCTTCAAACATAGAAATTAAGTGAAATGGGACATAAACTGGGACATATGTCCTAGAGATTTACACTGCCCCTTGACAATCTTATCTCAGTTGAGAAAACTCTAAAGTAGTTTTATGGTCCGCAAGTTTTCACTTTTTACTCAGATGAGTAAATTCTTAATTTTTGAGAATAAAATTTGTCTCAGAATTTTCCTTGTTTATGGTCTCGGGCCCAGATGTTATAATGGAGTAAACATCCCCTGTTCAGCGGCAACATCCGCCACGTGTCCATTCAAATGAAAATTAACACGAGGAGTAAATCCTTGTCACAATTAGTATAGACGACTCAACAATTGCCATCGATGAAGGTCAAGTAGCATCAAGTAGTATTCAGCTTACACAACAGCGGCTACTGAAAGTTATGAGTTATTTGCGTGGCAGTTTAAAATCTTTTATTGCATTAGTTGTGTGACACTTGACCTATAGTTTTCATGAAAGTGACATAGTATCTACAGTTCGTAAAGTTATATGAAAACAAAGTCATTGGTCGAAAGGCTGAACCTCTACAAATTCACGGTAATGCGTAGACACATTTAAGGAAAATATTTTATGTTGCTAGGGGTCCATTTCGCCTCAATGTTGACAAATTATTACGATAAATTGTCCTGATTAAAACATTGACAAATACATTTGAAATATAAAAAATGTATAGTTACAGGTTATTTTCTTCCAATGAGAATCCACTATCTTCATATGCCAGTCCCATGTATGGTAAATGTTCTCACCGACACTTTGAAATGTTTTCTGTTTTCCATGTCTTGCCGAGTTGTGTCTTCCGATGCATTTTTCAGCAAATGATTTGGCAATGTTGGCTAGCTCGTCACTCCAGTACTAGATGTGAAGGTATACATGATATATTTATTTTTGTTCACAACTTTTTAAGCTTCAGATTTCGTTTGCAAAATTGATTTAAACATAACTACATTAGCAATTTTTTCAAACCTGTTGATTAAAAAACATTTTTCGTAAAAATGTAGATGGCAGTTTTCATTAACAGAGTTTACGCTGTTCTAGTGCGAAATTCTGGGTTCAATTTCTGGCACCGGATCATAACCAAGAGTTTGAAAATGGTGGCAACTGTGAAAGTCACGAATCTTTCCTGTGACAACGACTGAGATGTCCCGTGTCTCAGTCAGATGTAATAACTCTCATTGCACTGACATTAGTCTATAGCACAGGTCAAAATTTCTGGCAATTCACGTATATCTGATGATATCTTAATAGGACGTTAAACAAGATGAAACAAACAATGATATTAAAATACTGTATACACAATTTTGTTCTTCGGAAAATAAAGCTACAATCCGAAGTTCCAATGACCGGTATTCATTATTCGTTAGTGATTACATAGCAGTATAATTTTCATGTCAAACCGGTAATTGAACATATTACTGATTAATAGGTGAAAAAGTGAAAAAGTACAGTTAAGTTTCCGTTTGTGCAAGCAATCCGATTCTTCTGATAATACATATGCTACCAGGATTAATAGTTTCATATATTTATATTCAAATGTCAACCAGTCTGATTAGTTTAGATATGGTCTTAAAGTGATCTTTACGTCAATACTAAATTATTGATTACTTTGAGGGAAACACTTTATATTGAAAGCCAGGACAATCCTTATATCATTTATAGGCTGAATTTCAGGGCAAAATGGGTTCGCCTTATGGAATAAACCGATAATGGATGCGTCCTTACGCTTACGTTTTCGTAGATTGTTTTTATTTCTTTTTTCCCCGTAGGTTATCTCAAATGAAGAAAACCTTTATCAAGTACACTCTTGTAAAGCAATTCAAATTCATTTGACAACATGTATTCATTATTGTTACAACAACACAAATCTAAACAAGTCCATACATTTGTCTTCCTATTATATTTGTCTATACACATCATAATATAATTCAATACCCTTTTATCCTAATATTCATTTACAGGTTGACATTTGGTTTATATAAGTCTCAAGGGAGCCTCCGTGGTCGAGTGGTTAGGACATTGCGCTTTGAACCATAGAGTTTCTCACTTCTGGTCAGCGCATGACCGGGCCCCGGTGGGACCTAAGCTGATTTTTGTGAGAAAGTTTGCTGTTCACTTGCAAAACTTCCCGGGTAGAATTGTAACCAGGTTCTCTCCTCCAACATTAAAAACTGACCGCTGCCATATAACTGAAAACTTTTTGATTCACAGTACAAATTGATTACCAAGGTTATTAATCATTTTATCTACGCTTCTATAATTCAATCGAACAATTTCAAATATGGTCTTGATAGATTACTTACACCCGTTACATATAGAAAGATAAATATCACACTTACAAAAATAACTCTACGCATTACCTCCTAACTGTAAAACTGGTCGAATGGTGTGGGCTTAAGTCTAAGAATTACTAACTTTCATAAAATGGACCCCTGATCGACGAACATATATATTTTAGAGAAGCTTACAAACTTTGTGACAGTCAAGTTTAGTGAATACATACCACGTGTTTCATGTTTGATGCATGAGGAGTCACATCTCGTCGAGCTTGGTTATGGAGTTTCACTATCAATATTTTGTCCTCTGATGTTAGGCTATCTCTAAATTGTTTGTGATGATTCTTAGTGTGGTGTGAAGCTATAACGCAGCCAGATATCAGAAGTAGCATAAGGAAGGAATACATTATTTATGGTTCCTTGGTCAGTAAGCGTCTATAAAAGAAAAATATGGAATTTCAATCATGTTAAGACATTTGTTAAACTAAAATATTATAGTTAATGTTAAATATTAACATAATACCAAAGTTATAGTTGTGTAAAAATGCGATGCCAAAACAAATGGTAATAAAGAACAGACATACAGATAGAGCGTTAGTGGGAAGAGCTAATGAATCGAATCTCTTAAACCATACTTATATTTACCTTCAGCTTAATTTGAAAATTAATGGATAGGCAAGCTTAGATGTTACTATACATATTTTTCATTTATATAAATATATGGTAATAAATCCTGTCTACAATTTGTACATACTCCCCAACAACCACTATATTCTGTTTATAAATATTACATCCAACAAACCATCAGAAATTCCGGTTGAGGTAAGATAGAATCTTACCATACAGAGAAAAATAAAATTCGGATGAAAGTGTTAAAATCGAAAAAGAGTGTAAATAACGGAAAGAACAACTGCAAGTACATTGCATTATGAAGTATTTTGAGTGTATTAAACAGGCATCGATCTTGACGTTACGTATGAAATGTAACTTTCAATACTGTTGAAAAGAAATAAAAGGGGAACAGGACGAAATAATAAATGATTAAGAGATATTAAAGGCATACAGGCCTTTTTTACAATAAAATAAAATATATCCCGCAAATATGTGATTAAAAATGATAAAAAGGTATATTGTCATAGAACATTTCAACATATCATGCATACATTGCCTGAATGAATTAAATACGCCGACGATTGATAATACCTACCATCCATTTAAGAATAGAATTGTGCACTCGCCCATTATTCACATTCGATTTCTTTTCACAGATACGACGTTATAATAGTTTTCTTGACCCGTGATTTTCAAAAAACATTTTATTTGTATAAAACGTCGAACTTTTGATACAAATAAAAAATCGATTTTTGACAGCTTGTTAATATCATCGAGAATATTTGGTTGCGACTAAAAAGAAATTTGCAGTCCGTGAAAACACCATTACAACACGTGAACAGTTGATTAATATATATATATATATATATATATATATATATATATATATATATATATATATATATATATATATATATATATATATATATATATATATATATATTATTGTTTTTTTTTTATCTTAATATTTTGTGAATAAATTAAATACGCCGACGGATGATATACCTACCATCCATGTAAGATATATAATATACAGTATATGATTATTTTGCAGGGGGAAAATGTACAATTACAAATAGAATACACTGATGATAAAAGCTTGAAAAAAAGATGATTGCGAAGAAACAACTGTATGTTTTGGCTCACTTCGAAAATCGGAAAACGGACTTTTAGTCAATTCGTCATTGGGCTGAATAAATGTCCAATAGAGCATAATCGATTTGCTGCATAATATTTATTGATAATCTTTCATTTTTGACTCTACTTAATGATGTGGAGTTGGACAAAGTCCATATACATAGACTATTGCAATGTTAAAACATGCCGGTGTTGTAGCATTGACTTTTCCCCGCAAAGAGTTTTTCCTTGAAAAAAACGAGCCTGGGCCGAACTTTTGCCCTGGTAAAACGGGTCCAGCATAGAATTTCCCCCAGGAAGAATCGACCCGGGCCCAATTTTCCCCTAGGAAAAGGCGTCCCAGTGTAGAAATTCCCCTCAAATGACATCACTCTTCCCCGCTTATCGCAGGTTTAGCTATCTATCCGTTTCCAATTGTATTACAAGAAATCTATCAATCCATATAAGCCAAAAACTAACGGATCAAGTTTAAATTTTTATTAAAAAATGAAATGATTAAAATAATGAAATCTGGTATTCATTGAATACATTCAAATCTCTGTCGATTTATTTCATTGATACATGAAGTTGAGAATAAGTAAATATTTTCAAAAACATATCTCCGATTTGTTAGTGTTCGATCTGCTTGACTAATCCATAAACAAAAATATTATAATCATTATTATACTTCTATTTATGAATATTATACCAATATATATATATATATATATATATATATATATATATATATATATATATATATATATATATATATATATATAATATCATCACTCATTATGACATTTCAGTCGACTTATCACAAAACATATTTGATAACACCTATTAACAACCAAAATTAAAATTCTGTTGATGCAGCGTGGATACTTTAGAACCTCAATGTCTATAAAAATGAATATTTCACTTTTTTCAAACGTTCAAGAATATCAAGAATTTTCATATCTAGACTGCATTATATCAAGTAATTTTAAAAGCACATATATTTTCTATTTTTAAATCCGGTAATAAGAGGGGGAATTCTATCCCATGGCGGAAGGGGGTAGCTCTGTACTGACTCCTTGTATGGGGGAATATTATGTTGGGACACTTTTTCTTCCCATGGGAGAAATTCTAACCTGGGCATGTTTTATATCTGATATTTATATCTTAATTCATAAAAGGTATGTTTCTGTAAATAGACACAATACTTTTTTTTGTTATGCAAAAACGTCTTTAACGATTGCTTCTTATTTGTTTTTTTCGATATTTTGTGAATAAATGAGAAAAAAATTGAGATTGAGGTGAACTGTGAGGACAGTAGATACAATTGTGGAGCATAAATCTAATTAAAAAAGAATTCACTCACCATTTGCTAAGAATGATCCTAACTGAAAAAGCCTGGAAAAGACATACTTCTGTACACTGAAGTACAAACCAATGTAAGTGGGCTGAGAGAAGCACTGTGAAATGATGTATCAACAAACGACTTCTCCATACACCGCTAAAATCCCGGATGTTATAATTTTAAACATTTTATTCAACAATTTAAAAAGACTGAGGGTGACCGTAACAACTTCTCATTCTTCTTCTTAAAAATTCTTCAGAAACATAAATGCATTCCTTAGAATTAACTTTAGTAGAATACTATTGTTACGTGACTGGTTTTAGTGTAGATATTTATTACAAGTCAAATACTTAATTAAGTTTATGTATTGGTTTGAGAATAACTCGAGACATATCACATTTACTTTACAAGTCCCAAGGGACTTTGTCAGATTGACAAAGTGTTATTTTTATAATTATGTAATTTACAAACCATCTTTACATCGACTTGTTGACTTTTATATATAAATATACATCTTTAAACGTAGAACAAAGGGGCAGTTCGACCGTCTATTTTAGTGCACTGAAATAAATTAATTGCATGTCTCTGGGATATTTTCTAATTAAAAAAGCAAAGTGGAAAAGCGTCCTACTATTTTACCAGAGGATTTAAAACAAAATTGTTGTTTCTGTATGTTTCAAACATGTATAGTCTTGTATCAATTTTTTTTTACCGCTGTGGTATTTCTGTAACTGAAAAAATATAGAAAGATGGGACCAATGAAACAGACAGTAACCTATCAAAATGCAAACAACAGCATGTGGGTAGTGAAAAGGGAAACATTACAACACAGGTTTATAATTACAGAGAGAGAGAGAGAGAGAGAGAGAGAGAGAGAGAGAGAGAGAGAGAGAGAGAGAGAGAGAGAGTTCACAATCTTTCGACGATACCCAGAGGACTAGCGGCTGCAAGGAGCTTACATTACCTACCTTCTCTCTATACATTGTACACATTCATTATGTCAATATATATATGCACAATGATCTCGATGCATTGGTTAGTTATGCTTTCTAGAAATTAAATCTATGTTTATAGTTTTTAGATTACAGTCATAGACGATTTATTATGGTTATTTCTATAATCGATAAGTCTTAAAAGTTATTCCAGAAATTTAACATTCATATTGATTTGTTAATAGGAAATGACTCGCTGACATTTTGATATTCTGAACTATTATCATTATCCATTTTAAGCGCAAAACATTTAAAATCGTTAAATATTTTATTGGTTGTTTGGTGAGCTTAGTCATGATAGTTTTTCTGTATATTTTCTGGTCTATTTTCTTATGTCAGAAGCTCAAGTAAAACTTGAATATACCACGTTATCCCCGGAGCTGGATAGATTACATGACCAATATGTAGGCCTACTGGTCCCAGCAGACAAAGCTTCAAATAATATAGTTTTTATTTGTAAGGCACATTACACTAATTGTTTATTAGAAGAACAAGAGTTTAATACGAATTCTGGTAATCCTTACATACACACGTAGCCCACTTTCAAAGGACGAGATCCTATAAAATCACGTGTTCGTATTACGTTCTTTTGATATACCTACAAGCGATACTGATTTTGAGCTATCATATTAATATACTGGATACCTAAACTTCACAAAACCCCGTATCAGCAGAGGTACATAGCAGGATCCAGCAAATGTTCCATCAAACCTTTATCTTTACTCCTTACCAAGATACTAACAGCCGTTAAGGAGAAACTTCAGCAATACTATACAGTTGCTTATTCCAGAAGCGTTATAAATCAGATGTGGATACTTAAAAATTCTAAATAAATTTTAGAAAATTTGACGGCACATAATTTTTCTCAGAATCGCAGTATCAAAACACACGACTTCTCTTCTTTTTACACAACAATTCCACATAAAAAACTATGAGAGACTTTTTAGAATCATAGACACATAAATACACTGAAGTTGATATAAAAAAGATGCTAGCATTTCTAATAGACAATATATTTGTAATGTTCGGAGACATGGTCTTTCAACAAACTGTCAGCATTCCCATGGGAACCAATTGTGTCCCTTTTGTTGGCTAACCTGTTCCTTAATTCATATGAAGCAGACTTCATTCAGAAACTGCTGAATCTAAAGAAGAAAAAGTTAGCGGTATCCTTTAATTTGACATTTAGATATATCGACGACGTTTTGTCAATTAATAAAGACAATATTCATACATATGTCAATGCAATATATCCCAGCGAACTATAAATTAAAGATACAACAGAATCAAACACGGACGCTTCATTCTAAGACATTTCCTTACTATAGACACATAAATTAACAACTAAGCTATACGACAATCACGATTTCGCCTTTCCCTTCGTAAATTTCCACATTTAATTAGTAATATCCCACAATCACCCGCATATGGAGTTTATATTTCACAAATGATCCGATATGCCACGGCATGTTCCACATATGAAAATTTCATATACAGAGGTAAATTATTCACTGAAAAATTATTGTCGCAGGGATATCGAAAACCGCATTTGATGTCAACGTTCCGCAAATTTCACGGTCGGTATGATAGTCTTGTTTGCGATTGCTATAATTTCACTTAGTGGCATGTTGAATTACCTGTTCGGTGGCGGTTGTTGAGACGTCTGTACGAGTTATGACGAGGATTCGTTCCTCACGTATTTCATTTTGCTTTGACTGTGGACTCACGGCGGGTGTCACCGATCGACAGTGGATGTTTACTCCTCCTTGGCACCTGATCCCATCTTTTGATTTCAAGAGGTCCGTGTTCGTCCATTTTTTTTTTACCAGATTTGTACCTATATCCTGGACATCCTAAAGATTTATACGTTGGTATCTGAGATTTTTTTATCATTGTACCTAACAAAACTTATCAAATGCAGTTCTAAATAAAATCGTAAAATGAAAAATCACATTTTAAGTGGAAATAAATATAAAAGTGGTGATTTCCGGTGAGTTTGTACGAATATACAACATATACGAGGATAATTTACTTGACCATTTAGATCAGCTATCTGGTAATAGTCAATAAATAAAATGATGATCAACATGGCTAAATAGATTTGTAGAAACATGTTAACTCAATATATTTGAACCAAACAGATGTTACATTGTCATTTTAGAAACATTCCACCAAATTTTATCACATGTACCAGTTACCTCAATAATTTTACTGTTGCAATTAATCTGTGTATTTAAATTTTCGAAACTTGCCAAACTTTTCTTTTTTTAGAGAAACACAGCCAGTGTCGCTTTGAATTATTCATCTTACAGACTTTGACATATGTATTGCCGCTTTTACAGATTTTGTTTTAACTATTATATTTATCTTACGCGGTGACTAAAATGTAACCTGTCTCCAATAGGAAATATAAATCCTGCAAGAACTTATCAAGATGACAACGATGGCGAATGACTAGAGACAAACATTAAAACTGATTACAGCGGTGACGGACACCGAATGATAGTGCAAGTGTATTCTGTTTATTTTGTTATTGCATTTGGTGATGTAAGATTGTGTATTTTGAATATTTACGTTTCCAGCTTACCGATAGCTTGACGATTCAAATGTTCAAAATATGTTATTGTTGTCATCTATCCCAGTCATTTTAGATAAAAAGTAAATCAAATGTTTCATTGAATACTCTTGAGTTTAATCCATCTGTAAAGCCTTTTGAATTTTCTCATAATTCCAAATATCACGTCCAAATCCAATGGTGAATTAAGGTGTAAAGTGGATGCATTTGTTAGATTATTACACATCAAAACAAACAATGCATCACGTACAAATATGTGGAAAGTACGGTTTGACCTGTGTAACTGATGTGCACCGCATACGTTAATCTTTTTGTACTTTTAAAACATATGTCGCTGGGCGTAAACATAATAGTACGCACTATTGTGCGGGTCCAAAATATCAAAGCATGTGACTTCATTATGCTTTGTATGATTTTAATAACAGATCATCTTTACTCCTAACCAAGATATTGACAGCCGCTAAGGAGAAACTTCAGTAATACTGTACAGTTGCTTATTCCAGAAGCGGTGTAAATCAGATGTGTATACTAAAAAATTCTAAACAACTTTTATAAAATTTAAAGGCACACAATTTTTCTCAAATTCACGGTATCAAAACATACGACTTCTCTACTCTTTACACAACTATTCTACATAAAATATTAAAAGAAAGACCTTTTAGCGTCGTAGACAACTTTTTTTTTTGTTCACTAAAGGTGGTACCCGAAAATTAAGATATCTAGTGATTGGTTATCATGATACTTATTTTGTCAAACACTACTCTGATTTTACACATGCTGGAATTTCTAATAGACAATATTTCTGTAATGTTCGGTGACGTTGCCTTTCAACAATCTGTCGGCATTCCTATGGAAACCAATTGTGCCCCTTTATTGGTCGACTTGTTCCTTATACGACAATCACGATTTCCGATGTGCCAACGCGTGTTCAACATATGAACATTTCACATACAGATGTAAACTACTAACTGACAAAGTATTGACACAGAGATATCGAAAACCGCGTTTGATGTCAACGTTCCGCAAATTTTACGGTCGGTATGATAGTCTTGTTTGCTATTACTCTGTTTCACTGATTGAAATATTGAATTGCTTTTTCGTTGGCGGTGTTGAGACGTCTGTACCAATTCTGACAAGGATTCGTTCCTCACGTATTTCATTTGGACTTGACTGTGGACTCACGGCGGGTGTCACCGGTTGACAGGGGATGCTTACTCCTCCATCAAGTTTGTAGTTTTCAGCAAGATCGGTTCAGGGATGGATCTGAGGTGGGGCAAAATAGGTCCTTTAAGGTATCCCACGTTTAAAGTCTTCTTCTCCGGGAGCGCTACATGAATAAAACAACAGATGGTTTCTGGGTGATCTATATGAATTCAGGATTCAAATTTGTATTTTTCACAGAAATCGGAATATTAATTCTTGACGTGTTTTTTTCATTCATTTCTATATTATTTCCTCAATTATCTCCCCTTGCATTCACTATGATGCATTCATTCTATGTGTTTTACTTGTATATGTGTTTTTGTGCAAGAATTTTGCTGAAATGTAATTTATATATATTTTTATTAATTTTTTAAAAATTCAATATTTATGTTTCACGGCCAGACCAGCTTACATGTACATATTTTTCTTGGTCTCCTTTCCACATTTGTCAGAGATGGTTCTCAGGTGAGGGATTAAGGCCAGGCGCTCTTTGGGCCTCTTGTTTCTTTAAGTGATATATGATATAAAGTTCTCATTAGTTACACTTGCACATATTGGCCTGTTTAAAATGATCACAAATGTAAACATGATAAATAATATTATTGTGCATGTATCAAAACAACAAATGATATTGTGGCCAATAATCATAGCGACCTCAAATTGGAAAGTTCATTTGAATATTGTTCTTCTCAGATTCATTTCAGCTTTACGTTTATTATTTAGTGTGATAAAACTCTCCAGATTAAATCAATTTTGTGGTTTCGAACCATTTTCACATAGTTTTGTTATTTTATTAACATTTTCTTATTTCTTTGGTATAGTAGTTTAGTTACTCACTTTTGATGGACATATAACATGTATAGCGTTTCGTTCGTACCCCGATTGCGTGTTTGCGTGCGAGTGTATATGTGGGTGTTATTAATATGGTAAATTTTTAGTCTCGTGTTTTGACTTTGTAGATCAAATCCATTTTGCAGTCGCTTGTTATTTTCACTTGGATCTAGTTAGATTCACATTTCATTGGTAGTTTGATTTTAGTTTAGTAGTTTTTTAGTTATCCTTTTGTTTGATTTCCATTTTCATTTATGTACTGCGTTATCTCACTGCACTTGTAATATGTAGCATTTCTTTCACTCTCCAGTTATGTGTGTGAGTGGATATTTGCGTGCATATATATATATATATATATATATATATATATATATATATATATATATATATATATATATATATATATATATATACGCATATGCACGAATTAAAAAAGTAGACCATCGTAATCAGCTTAGACCTGTGATTTAAAATGTATAGCTTTATGTAACTAGTGCAATATTTAATCTCCGTCAGTTCCATGTTTTATATTAAAATAATTATAAATGAATAATTCTAACATCGCCGCTCCATTGCCGGTCACAAAACGACTGAATATGTATCACAATAATATTAGATATCATAGACTGGCCACATGACTATCACGTGTCCTGTCGTATTCTTTTCCGGTTTGAACAACGCGATTTGGCGAGAAAGTGCGTTACTTCAAACCGCCAATTTCAAATTTATCAACAATCTGTTATTCATGGACTTGGTGAAACAGAGTTGTTCTCAGTTAAACTAAACACATTATTATTAGGTACTCAGAGAGAACAATGGATCCATACACAGAGGTAAGTTGTTTTCATTTAAGACGGTTGTTTGTTGCATATAAATCCTTATTACTGCATGAGACAGGCTGTAGAAATTAATTTCATTGTGAATTACGTCACGACACGAGTTGCGTTGACTTTTTCCTCCCTCCGTTTTCACCTTTTTGATGAATTCAGTTCTGTCGATGATGGAATTCTTTATAACTGTTAAATGTGAATTCTCGGTCAGTTGGATTAATACCGTCAAGACAGGTTATGTATGAATATTTATGTATCTACGTATATGACCTGCGTCAACATTAGATTCAAAATTTGAGCCAATCTGATCACGTGAGTATAATACACAACATTTGAATGTAGACACCAACCACTGAAAAGAAGTTACGGCAGGTGTGTTATCTATCTTAATTGTACCATTTTCAAATTTCATTCGGTAAAGTTGGATTTAATGTTGAAAATGACTGAACAAACTAAGGACATCGATTCTTCTTTCGAAGAGTTAGCCATGGAATCATTTCGTGAGTTGGAGAAAGTGAACGAAGAAAACATTTCAACCAGTGATTTACAGGTTATTGTGATTTTTATAATAGTTTGCAAAACTCAAAATGACCTCTGTTTTAAATACTTTACAGATTTGGGTGATTTTTATAATTAATTCATAATATATATAGTTCATTAACATAGGCGTCGGAACCGGGGGGGCTTCCCCCCATTTTTTTGCAAAGATGGACATTGGTGTTGAAAATTAGGGCTTAGCCCCCAGACGTTTCTGGCGTATGTGTGTGTTTTAAGTTGCTGTAGCCCCTCCCCACTTTCAGTTTGCTTCCGACACCAATGATTAATAATTAAAACTTTTTTATCTTTTTTCAAACAGTTGTGTTGTTAATAAATATGCATGTAGCAAGTGACACTGCCATTATTATTATGGGGTAGTATGTATGTGGTAGGCTACACGTTGTACAATTCCAGATTACAGTTTCACTAGTAACTGGTTTTAATTTATTTCAAAAAATTAACTTTTTATTGCAAATAATTTGAGAATTTGTGTCAAAATGACTTATTAAGTAGAAATATGTAGGGCTCTCATTGATGAGAAATTCTATATCGATATATCAAAGAATAAAAAGTATCTATGTAACAAATAATTTGGTACTTCTAGGATGATGCTAAATGTTAACTCACCTGGCCAGGTGAGCTTTTGCTAAAGCCAAAGATCCAACGTCCGTCGTCCATCTGTTAACTTTTGCATTTACATTGTATTCTCAAGAACCAGTAGGCCAATTTTAACCAAACTTTGCATATAGCATCCCCATTTGTAGCTACATAAAGTTTGAAAATGAAAAAAAGATAGGAACAATAAGGGTACTAAAAGGGCCTAAAAGGACCAAAACTTGGTATAGCTTTAAAAATCTTCTCATAAACCAAAAATCAGATAAGTTTAAAATTTTGTATGCATGATTGTTAAGTCAATATCTACAGTAGCACAGGGTATATTTGTATTACAAATTGTTTAATAACTCAAAACTGATCAACTTTGAATATGAGAAAGTTGTTAGAAATTAACTGAGGATCATTTTGACAAAATTTTAAGGTTATGGGGTTAAAGATGAAGGTCACAGGCACCTAAGTAAATGGAAAATATATTTTTTTTGGTAAAATTTTCAACATTTTTGACTACTTCTCCCAAAGCATAGGACCAGTTTGAACCAAACTTGACAGGAAGTATAACCATGTAAAGCTTGCATAAAGTTTGCAGATGAAAAAGGGGCTAGGACCAAAAATGGCTGCCATGGCTAAAAAGAGAACGAATAAGTCAGCAGATATTTTTGATTTAATACATTTATCTCCAAAATTATTAAAGCTATAATAAAAACGATTACCTTATATAAGCTGCTTGCAAAAATGTACAAATATTTCATTTTGGTGAAAATTGTGTTGTCGACCCTTATGGGAGTTATTTCCCCTTTTTTGTGAATTTTTCAGAGTAAAAGTGAAAGAAACAAAAATGTTCAGCTTGCAGATCTACAAAAAAGTCAAAGGGCTGAAATTGTCAGGTTGCTCTTTATGGGAATTTTTTCCCTTTTAAGTGGATTTTTCATGTTTATTGCATGCTTTTTGATATTATCTTGAAAAGTATAATAGAAAGAAGCAAAAAAGCAGAGCATGCAAAGATCTACAAAAATGTCAATAGGGCTGAAATTGTCAGGATGCCCCTAATGGAGTTTTTTCCGTTTGAAGCAGATTTTTCATGTTTTTTAATGTTTTTTGACATTATCTTGTAAAGTATAATACTAGATAAAAAGAAAGTGAAAGAAGCAAATATGTTCTGCATGCAAATATCTACTTAAAAGTCGAAGGCCGAAATTGTCAGGTTGCCCTTTATGGGAATTTTTTCTCCTTTTAAGCAGATTTTTTTTTTAATGTTTTTTTGACATTATCAGGGCTCAACATTAACTTTAAAAAGAACAAGACCAGTCGGACCAGTACCAGAAAATTTTACTAGACCTGACCTCAACATCACTAGACCTGACCTCGGTTACATCATATCTATCGATATCTCTCTTCCAGAGTTTCATATCCTACTTAAGAAATTAATGAATTATTTCATGATTGAAAGTACTCAAGCTTACTAACTCTAATACATGTAAGTAGGACTGGAATACAAGTATATTTTGTTACAGTATAAAACATACATGTCATTTCTGAGTGGTGCAATTAAATTATCCTCAATTTGTACACTATTCATGCTGAATGTTCCACTGATTTATAATTTTATCAAGAACAAAATAAATCCTGAATAGACAGTTAGCTTGAATGCTTTGACAATTTATTTATAGAAGTCAAGAAACAAATATGTATGTAAGTTTGAAATTTTCTTTTAGGCCTAATTATTTTAAAATAAATTCTGATTCCTGTTCTTTGATTCACCCTCATCTCTAGTTATGCCTCCACTACTATAAAGAAGCCGTCGTCAGTCACTCAGTGTAAACAGATATCGATAGTTATTGTACGTTGATCTGCTTTATTAGAGATATTGTGACTCAATTCAAACAAAACTATCAAAAAAGAAACGTACCATTCTATATGCCCGGTTAAATTAAAATATGCCTAGGCTAGGCTAGTGAAGCTGCACGCACTTGTGATTTTATGACCGATGCTTTCAGTTTCACTTTCAATCTGAATTTTTGCGGGTCCATAGAATTACCGAAAAGACACCAAATACCGGAATGACGGGACATGTAACTGAATTGAAGCTCCTTTCCATTGTAATGATAATTTTGTGGAATAATTTGCTTTTAAATGTTAATAATATAGGTTTTACATTAAATGAAAAGATATTTTGTCGGTATTGTCCTCGTATTTACTGATCTAGCTTTTCATATTTAAGCCTATCGGTACTGATCGATATTGAACCCGACGTAACTACTCGTACAATTTGTAGAAATATTCCTAGAACACTGTTTCCCCTCTCACATTGAAATAGTTTATTCTTTTTAGTTGTATATAAATAATCTAAAAATGACGAAAACATAATCTGATGTGTCATTCCAGTGCCTTTATGCGTCAACCTGGTAATATTAGGTCTGCTATGTGCTGCGTCCATGTGCAGACGACGTTTTTCTCTCTGTCAAAATTTAAAAACGTGAAGAGAATATCAGACTTTTTCTCAGTCACCCAGAGTTCGAAAAAAACTCAAAATGATATTCAAAACAACCCAAGGTCATCATCAAGTGAAAAAAAAACAGAAATAAAATCAGAATCTGTCTCTGAGAATCAGAAACGAAAGTTTCAAAATCAGTGGTTACACGACGAACGTTTTAAAAACTGGTTGATTTATGATGACAAATCTTGTACCTTGAACTATAGTGTATGCACAAAATTTAGAAAAGTAAATCCCTTCACTACAGGGTGTACCAATTTTTGTTTATTGGTGAACAATGTACATGGGCAGTTATGATGGTTACAGTAAACATTAAACTCATCACAACTGGTAAGTTTTTCTTTATATGTTATGACGCATTCTTTTTGAAAATGACCCCCTGATTTTAATAGCATGGGCCCGTCTGGCCCCCTTGTCCATGGTCCTAGATTGAACACTGTACAATGATTTTGTTTACTAAATGTCTTTGCAGGGGTAGAGCTAAACATTTTTATCCAAAGGCCACCTGTGCCCATAAGATTAAAAAATCTAAATCTAAATGCATGACATGAGACGATGAGTGGTACATGTAGCCTGTGAGTTACTGGAATGATGGGTATATACTTTCAGACATGAAGATATTACAATTGTAATTCAGTAACTTCACACAGGTGTCATAAAATATTTCAGCAACTCATGCTTACCACCTGGGCTACTTCCAAAGGAAATCCATTCGCCCAGCATGAAGATAACTTGTTTTGGGCGAGTGGGCAACCACTAATTTCTACCCCTGCTTTGTACTCACTAATGATTTTATTTTACTTGTACAATGTACTGTATATTTTATTATCTACATCTATTTTTTAGAAATTACTAGAGCGAACTCGCCAGAGAAGAGAAGTCTTGAACCAAAAGTTGGGCAAAACACCAGATGTAACACCAAGAAAGAGAGTATTACATCAACAGAATACAAATTGTGATACTCCAGTCTCACAAAAAGAGAAAGATGGTAAGCAGAGGAGGAGTCAAATTTTGACTTGTCCTGTACGACAGTCTGCAAATATAAGTTGAAGAGTGGAATGTGGTGTTTATACCATGTATGGTGAAAATCCATATTTTTGTGTGCAACAAAAAAAAATACTACCACCTCGCAAAAAATAATGTGAAGAATGGTATCTCAAACTGAATAACATGAGAGGGCTCAAAGTACACCTTGAGTGGCTTGACTTCTAGTCGATAAATGGTGACCCACTTAAAATTTTACTTGCCATTGAAATTTTTTGGTTGCCATCTAGAAAAATAATTCATCTAAGCTAGGCCTATATTCCTGCTTTATGTTGTCACAGGGTGCCACCTGGGCCCATAAGGTTCAAAATCTACTAGCCCAGCTCAGGTTCCAGGGGCCCAGATTTTTTTTTTGTCTTATTTTTAAAAGAGCATTAGCAATGTTTTTTTTTTTATCAAAATCTGTTCTCACATTTTTGACCAGTAAGATATAAAAAAAGATGTTTAAAACAACAATTGCATTAACGAGATACTGAATAAAAATGTCAATGTATCTTAAATAAATCACAAAGAAAGATAATGTGGCTTTGATATCATTTGCCGCATCCAGGGATTAAGCAAACCATGATGATTTCTTGGCGCTTATGTCACCGAAGAAAACAATTTATCACTATCATCAACAATCTTGCCTCTTGAAAATATTTTGATGTTATGGATAAAAGATTTTTTGTTTGTGAATTTTAATGCAACAATAACATTAGCCAACATTTGATTTATTTTAGAATCGGAAAATAGGATTGTCAAGATATTAACCTGATTGTGAATCCATTGACTTCAGAAAGCACAGTAAACATACGCCTATTTAACGAATGCATTCTGAATTTCCGTGTTTAATTCTTCCTTAAGTAAATCATCAGAAAATTGTAATGTGTATGATAGAGTTTAAACATTGACTGTATTAATTTAGGATCACCAGGAAAACGTCAATGTGTACGAGATGCGGAACTTCAGATCAAACCTGATACTCCAGCCATTACAAGTGTGCGGTCAAGGATGAAACAGCTTGGTCAACAACGTGAAGAATGGTCATCATCTGGTTGGTATTTGTTAAATTTAACCATCAGACCTCCCCCCTCTCTCTCACATAGCCATCTAAATTAGCATACAATTGCATCATGTAGAGGTAGAACTTTGGTGAGTCAAACTTCAATTACAGTCAAACGTGTGTGTGTGTGTGTGTATATATATATAAAGACCGCTCAGGTGGAATTACAAAAACAGGCTTTATAGACAGTTGGGTCTTTTTATAAAGGGTCAACTGTTCTAAAACATGTACAACATATAAATAATGAGAATAAGAAATAAATTCAATGTTTTAATTATTTTAATTAATTTATGACAAAATTGTATTATTTACATCGCAGGTACGCTATGATACGGCACATTATTAAAACTGAGACAAATCTCGTGAAAATGGTTCAAAGTTGGTGATCTGTGTTGTTAAGTCATACAGATGTGTAAGAATAGACAGAAAGTTGTAGATAGATAAATTTTATTTAATTTTCATTTTATTAGACATAATCCACTGCAATGAATGCCCCTCATTTCACTCTGGATCAAGATGTTGACTTGCTTATCAAGTGATGTTCCATAAAATAAGATGTAAGATAATTACCCCATTGCATTCCTGAATACGAAAAAACAAAACATCAATCCTTCAGCCATGATATTTATATGCTCCTCAGGGCTCCGGAAAAACACTCGTCCGCTCGTCCATGACGAGTGAAAATTTATTCGGACGAGTGACCTCTGTTGTGGTGCTCGTCCGTCGGACGAGTGATTTTTTCAGAAGGTCGTATAAAAATAACATAATTTCGCTTGTATTGCCGTCCATGTTCATGCATTGTCGGTGGTACATTCTATTAATAGATGCTATAAATAATCTGGTTTCATTTTCGTTTCAAATACATTCCCGATACGTAATTCTAAGATGCTTTCCGAGTGTACCTTTACTTGGTCTACGTCAAATCTTAGTACAACCCGAAAGGCAATATATCCGGGTATTTGTGCTGTTTACACTCGTAACTAGCCTACTTGTAGTTAAGCTACGACCTGACGTTTATTATGGCTGGCAAACAGCTGACTTTGTCAGATTTACTTAAAAGAAAAAATAAAAGTAAAGAGGACACCGAAAAAATTGAAGAACACAGGCCTATATGTAGTAGATCTATGGAAGAAGCGAGCGAAGATGACGAGGCGGGAGATGTTGGCAGTGTTTCACAGAAACGTGAGGGAAGAAAAAGAGAAAGAGCGACAGAGGGCAAAAAGGAAGAAATGCGTGCTAAGAGAAAGTTATACGAAATGAAAAGAGTGAGAGAATTTAAGGAGAGTTGGAGAAAAATATATCCATGGGTTGAACACAATAAGGAAAAAACGTAATGTTTTGTAAATTTTGTCAGAAATTTCCAAGGCTAGCTGACCAAAAGTCAAATTTATTTAACGGGATTAATACGTTCCGAGAGGAAACTTTGAAGTACCATGATAGATCAAAATGTCATTGTAAGTGTGCAGGGGAGTGGGAAAAACAGTTTGTGAGAGAACCAGGTACTGCTGCCTTGGAAATAACTGTGAAAAAGCTGACTGAAAAACATAATGAAGCAAAATTAAAAAGAATGAGAATTTTGTTTAATACTGCATATTTTGTTGCCAAACAAAATCTAGCATTTTGTAAATTTGAAAGTTTATGTGAGTTGCAAGAGAAAAAATGGACTTGAATTAGGTGATATGTACAAAAATGCAGACAAATGTAAAGAGTTTATTAGTTGTATTGCTAAGGTTGAAAATGATAGAATTAAGAAAAACATTGAAAATGCTAAGTTTGTTTACAGTGTTGGCAGATGGGTCGACTGATTGTGCAGTAATTGAGCAGGAGACTGTTTTTGTGTTAGGTATGTCAATATCAAAGGAGTTCCCTGTACTGATTTTGTTGACATTGTCCCCTTGCAATCTGCTAATGCTGATGGGGTTCTACAAGGGATATTAAAAGCCTTGGAAACAGTTGGTATTGACCTAGAATATTTAAAAGGTAAACTTGTTGGATGCAATTTTGATGGTGCATCAGATATGATGGGAAAAGTTGGTGGTGTTGCAGTTAAGTTACAACAAAAAGTTGAACATGACTTAGTCAAGATACATTGTGTAGCACATAATCTTGAATTAGGGGTGCTTGATGCTGTTAAAACTGTTCCCTACTTGAAAAAATTTCAAGACATAGTGCAACAGATCTTTAAATTTTATCACTACTCTCCAAAGAGAAGGAGGGAAATGAAAAGTATTGCTGCAATACTTGATGAGGTGCCAATAATGCAAACAGGTCTCCAAAAAAACAAGGTGGGTTGCATCTCGACATAGGGCAATTGATGCTATTTTGAAGTCCTTACCAACCATAGTAACACATTTTCAGAACTCTTCTACTGGATCAAATGAGGAAAGCTGCAAAGGTGAAGGGTTATTTAAAGGAAATTTGCACTGAGAAATTTTTGCGTTTTGCTCATTTCCTATGTGATGTAATGTCCATACTTGCTGATCTAAGTAAGCAATTTCAGTCAGACACACTAACCATAAATGATGTAGGTACTAAACTTGAGATTTGTTTATCAAGACTAGAAGAGTTGAAGCACCAAAAGGGTTCTTGTTATACTACATTTCTGCAGTCAGTTCATGTTGAAAGTGATACAGGTACATGTAAATTTGTATGTGGTAGAGATTCAACGATTGAAATCTCAAAGTCTGTTTTGAATTTTGAAAAACGAATTCAATTCATTTCTAGATAATGCCATTGGTTATTGTGGTACAAGATTCAAATCTCTCCAAGAGTTTCCAATGATTGACTTTGGCATCTTTGACCACAGAGTATGGCCCTCAAACAGAGTAGATTTGACCAGTTATGGAAATGACAGTATTGAAAGATTGTGTAATTTCTTCAGTCAATTGCTGTCTGAGTCTGAAATTACTGCTGCCAAGGAAGAATGGTTAGAGCTAAAATTAAGATTAAGTAAACAAAGGTCTGTCCAGCCATTAGAAGTATTAGGTTCACTGTTACAGTCAAAACATGCTGGCTTGGAAAATATTCTTCTTCTGGTAGTAATTATGCTAACACTTTCCCCAAGTACAGCTAAGTGTGAAAGGAGCTTTTCCACAATGAAGCGTATAAAATCAACATTTCGAAGCAATCTTGGTCAAGACTCATTGAAAGATCTTCTTCAAGTTGACAGCTTAGAATCAAAAGTCAAAGATTTTGACTGTACTGATGCAATTTCTCATTGGCTACACTCTGCAAAAACTTCTAGCATCTCACAACAGCTACTAGTATAGCAGCCTCTGAGTACGTCTAGACTTGTGTGTGATCTCAGCATCTATACTAATATCATTGAGTTACTCACAGGAACTCTATGCCTTTTTGGGTCTTTGTAAACTTATGGTGTTTTTCTGGACAAACATTTTTTGCTGATAAAAATACTCAAAACAAGCCGCATATTTTTCAAAGCAGATTTATTTACTAAGGAGTAATTGGACTGCTTTGTAATAGTTGAATACTTGAATAATTTTATTTTATAAACACATGATAGAAACTGTTTTGTTTTAATAATTTGTGTATGATTTTCTTATAAAACTGAAGGCTTCCAGATAGAAGAAGGACTGCCATTGATTTAGCTCATTTTCAGAGTAAATATGATAGAACTGCTGAAACAAGCATTGTTTGATGTGAATAACAATTTCAGTATTGAGAACAGTTTGATGTTATTATTATTATTTTGCAATATGACACACCATTTACATTAATTTTGCTGTCTGTCTGTAGTCTTTGGTGTTAGATATTCATAACTTAGGCTCAAAGACTTTCTTATTTTCTGACTAGATATTTACACAAACAATTTATAGATTTGATTTCATACATGTATTTCATATGATGTTAAGTGAATAAATCTTAAGTGTAAACTAAACTTGACTAATAAATATTTGTATTTTTGCACACCTATAATGCCATGAAAAAATCTTTATTTGAAATAAAGTTCTTGTTTTCAAAATTAATTTTTCCTTTTTTATATCATTATAATTTGGACGAGTGGAAATTTTATTTGGACGAGTACTTTCTATTAAGCACTTGCCCGCCGGACGAGTGGTTTCAAAAGTTTTTCCTGAGCCCTGGCTCCTGTTTGTAAAGACACCTCGTCTCAAAGCGTGCCCTTTTTTATTTTTATGGGTTGTAATGTAATTCACAAAATATAGTCCAACTCAAGAATTTAAATTTTACAGAAAAGTCTGATATTTTGGTGTAAAGATTTAAAGTTATTTTCTACTGAAAATCATCAATCTATTTATAAATATTGAATTTTACTATATAAGATTCCAGTGATGTTGAGCCTGTATTACTCCGCCATTCATCATATTGACAGCTAGTGAACTTCAAGCATACAGCGATGTAATTAGAAATAATTACATATCGCTGATACTAACATGAAGCTAAATCAATTTCTATTGAACTCTCAAGAATATGTATGTTTTCAAGTTCATGGAAAAATGAAAATAAAACCAGAATAGAGGGGATAGCATCGAGTAGGAGGTGCTTGTAATGCAAATGGCGCGTGAAAGTTCCTGTCCGTTTTGAAAACTCAAATTGACCTGTTTTTCAACTAGTCCCTATACATAACCTGCCTTTATGAGATTCCCTGTGCATATTCCCTTTATTTATACACCATATATGGTGACAACATGTCTTACATAACCAGCATCAGCTCAATTTCAGCGGATGGTCACTTGTATATACTGTGTACAGGGTTTGAACAATTTGTATAAAAGCACTCGCCCTTTGGGCGAGTGATTACATAACTTCCACTCACCCAAACTCATTTTGCACTCGCCCAAGTATGAAAACGTAGTATTTCAAAGTAAATGTATTAAGAGCGTATAAAATCTTTTTTCAAAGTAAATAGTTCCTATATGACTAAACAGATATGATACTCTTCATTTGACAAATTGTCTTTTTTTCTAATTAAGTACTGAATATGATGGAAATTGTGTGAAAATCTTACCACACCTTTTGTATGCTCTCATTTTAAGTTTTTAGAATTCAAATTCTTGACTGAAATTTTGGTTGCCTGCCATAAAAATCTGGTTACCCATAATGAAAAAAAATATTTTATTTAATTTTGTCTTTTTAAATTATTGTTATTTTAATAGATAAATTTATATACAATATATATTGTCTCTGAATGATGCATTTGCATCTAAATTAACTGTAAATGCATCATTATTATTACTACAATCAATTATTAGTATTACTGTTTTATGATGTTACTACTATGTGTTTAACTAAATCAATATAAATTACAAAAGTAAGTTTTCACTATTGTTAGATGAAAACAAGAGCTATCCATTTCTATATTTTCATTAAAACTTTTATTTATAGTATTGAGTTACTATTTTTACATTTGTCATTCACTTACATTTAATTCAGATTTAACAACTTCTATACAAATTATAGTGTTATGATTATTTTACCACATCCTGAAATTCAGGTCCGTTCGGTATTGGTTCTTTTATTTACACACATCCAACTTCCACTTCCTCAACAAACTGCAAGTATCAGCAGTCAACACACGATGTGTTCTGTGACATCTTTGGCCATGAGGTAAAGACTAACATGTTTAATTGTCAATAAAATAATTATTTAAGTTTCTAATTGTTTATTGTAATGTATTTTGAACTGAAAATAGAAGGAAATGGACCAGTTTCGAAATTTAAAAGGGAAAACAGATTTTCTGTAAGGCGTCAGCACTCGCCACACGGGCGAGTTCATTATGGATATTTACTCGCCCGAAACAAATTTTTACTCGCCAATGCAAAGCGGACGAGTGGATTTTTCGAACCCTGGTGTAAGTTTATGTGTGTGTGTATATATATATATATATATATATATATATATATATATATATATATATATATATATTTTTACATACCGACTGTAATTCCCTTTATTGCAAGTATATAGAGCGATATATATTGTATATTCCTGTAAATGCAGTCGCGTGCCCTGGGTATTTACCACAATACTTTTCAGCGTAAGAAAACATGAACAAATCAATAAAGAATAGAATATCACATGTTAATTTCTTATATATTTAATCTTAAAAGCCATACATTAGGCCTACCACAAAACAAATAAAAATCACAGAAAGAAATCAGAAACACGAGACTACATTTGTAGCACATTGTACAGCCTACAGGCCCATATCGCAATATATCTAGGTCATGTTTTGACCAGAAATAATTAAGGATTGTTTTTCATTTTTTGGACTGCATCTAGTAAAAAGGCAATGGATTATGGAAAAAAATTCAATATGCAGCACTTTGTGCTGCACAGAATTTTTTTCCATAATCCATTGCCTTTATACTCGGATGCAGTCCAAAAAATTAAAAACAATCCTTAATTATTTCTTTAACAATAAACGATGGGTAAACTGTCTGTTTCACCCCGTACAGTTGTTTATATTAATTAATCCAAGATAGAGAACATTGTTGGGTTGTTTATTCAGCAATATATAAAGCTAATTAATATTAGCTTTATATACCGCTGGTTTGTTTAGTCGAGGCAGACTATGTTTTCATGTACCACGGTAATAGATCTAAATAGGATTGTTTACAATCGATATTACAAGCCCTATATGCTTTGAATCACAGCCATTTTTCGCTATGATAAATTTATGTTACCTGTTCCCAGTGTCATCTTTGGTTTAAATTTAAGTAGGCTCCTTAAATGCTCACATTTTATTTTGAAATGAGTTAATGCATGACAAACAATATTTAAAATTGGTGCGGAAGATACAACAAATAAAATTTAGAATGTTAATTTTGAATTTATTTACAGGCTAGAAATTGAAGTCTTTGTTTTTGTTTTAAGATCTACATTAATTTGATTTATTTTCATTTCACATATGTTAGATAGAAGTAGTTTGGCAATTTTGCCAAAATAACAACCCATTTCAGTGCTTTTAGTACTTTTGATTTAGTCTTAGTCGTTCACTGATTAAGTAATTATCACCGGAAACTTAGGACAAAAGGTCTACAATTGATGATCGAAAACAAAACATCAATCAGTCAGCGATGATTGTTATTTCCTGGTTGTAAAAAACCCTGTCAAAAAGCAAGTTTTGAGTGCCTAAATTACCACCGGTGGCGTTAATTGTCACCTCCAGATGTGTTGTGACTGTCAAAACATTGTGTATCGCGCCATGTTGGGAGTCATAATATGAGGGTGGTTGCTAAGGCAAGTTTGACTGTAGTTGAATTTCTCAATGTTTCTACCTATTGACAAAGTCTTGAATAACATTGTTATTTACAAAAATGTTACTGATATTGTTAAACATTTTATAATTCAAACTTTTTATCAGTGAATCAAATTGCTCAATGCTTCCAATATCTTTTTGATCCATTTCTTTAAAAACATATAAAAAAAATCTTACAAATAATTCAAAGTCAAAATTTAATGTGTACAAAATTGCCTCATGGCCATTCTTCTCATAAACACTCCAGTCTCCATGTTTTAATTTCAGGAAAATTAAGCTTATTTTAGCATTAATTATAAAATGTCATACAATATGATTATGTCTTATATGGTTTTGAAGCCCATATAAAACACCAGAAATAAAAAATCGTATGATTCTCAGTTACCATCCATGAGTCAAAGTCCTGATGTTTTTAAATTTTCTAGGTGGTCCTTTGACCTTTGACTCATCAAAGTTTAACTGTTATTGGAATAGAACCAAGGATATTTGGAAAACTATCAGTATATTTTAACATTAACATCTTATTTAGCTTTTGACCTGGATTTGATGAAGACCTGATATATGTAGAAGAAAAACCTAGTGTGGTCAGAAGCTACAAGTAATGTTAGTAATCATTTCATAACAAATTATGGAAAAGTCATCATTTGCTGCATGAGTGTTAAATAGTAGTGAACCTTAGAAATTGCAAAATTTATCCCTTTTTTATTTCACGTCTTTTCTAGAAACTGGAATCTCTCAAGATTTAGACCTTGGTCCTAGCATGTTTTTTGTTATTTTTTGAAATACACTGTAGGATCACTAAATCATGAAAAGAACACATTTGATCGTTCTCCATTTTTTGATAACGACAATATCAACCTCTTTATCCATTTAATATGCTTTTCCAAATCTTTCTTGTCTTTTCCATGTTGTATTTAAATATAATTAAGGTTTAAGAAATATTGAATATGGCAAATTCCAATTTTCTAGAATTGTTTTAGTCTAAAATATGATATCATGACAGAAACATTTCACAAAGATGATGATGTTGTCACATCCTTGATATTGTCGGATTCACATAACTTGGCAGGGTGGAGTAATCTTTTAATTTGATAGTCATACAGTCGATTCTACTCACTTTTTGGTTATGACAGTCTTCAAGGAGAAAATGTTTGATTAACAACATGCTGACAAATAAGAATGATTATTCCTGCTAGTGTAATTTTAATGTATTACTTAAATTCTAAACTCCTCCAGGTCAAGGAAGGGTTCACCAGACTACTTTCCACCAGGTTATATAGATTTGACCATATAATGAGTTTCAAGTAAGAAACTTGTACAGACAAATGAGATAGACACATCAATATATTATCAAGTGTATAGAACACTGCCTCACAAATCTGTACAATTAATATTTCAGGTCAGTAGATTTGTTGTATAGTAAGATTATTAACTGGCATAAAATCTATCTATCCGACTATCATAAAAAAGATTTGTCTTGTGTTATTACATAAAAAATAATATTATCAATTATCTTATATCAAACTCAGCAAAATGACGTTCATTATTCCCAAAATGGCTCGGTGGCATTCAGAAACAGAACAGATTGGTCCCAAGACACTCTTATAACTAAGAGTTAACACAAACTCCAATATATTCCGAGTGATTGTGTAGATTGGGTTGGGTCATTGTGTTGAAGACCCCATTCCAGACATCACACCTAACTCATTCCTATTACAAGATAGATTAAGCACTAGACATATACCCACAAAATATGGAAAAGTTGGTTAAAATGATAACTTTAGACAATGTGAAACATATTTATATAGAATTAATCAGGTAAGTTCTGTCAGGAAAATAATTTAAGGTTTTTTATTCCAAATATTATTATCCAAAAACTTATAGAACCAATACCTGCATGTTGACTGTCTTTGAAAATGACAATTCATATCAGCAATTATAGTAGTACTGAGGAATTCTTATCAGATATATATATAAAAGACAATATTTTAATTCTTCTCAAGATGGAATAGATGTAAATGGTCGTGACCCAGTCCAGACAGAACGTTTGCCAGTGCAGGACATCCCAAGGACTGAACCTAGTTCAACTGGTAATGGTAGACGAGGTCGATTTGCCCACCTAGCAGAAACAATCAACACATGGGAAGATGACTTGAGCCATCCAGTAATTCAGTATGGAAAACTTGTTCTTATCCTTTTAATAGAGTGTCATGTGTAGCATTTTTATAATAAAGAGTGTCATGTGTAGCTCTTTTATAATAAAGAGTGTCATGTGTAGCTCTTTTATAATAAAGAGTGTCATGTGTAGCTCTTTTATAATAAAGAGTGTCTTTTGTAGCTCTTTTATAGTGTCATGTGTAGCTCTTTTATTGACTGTCATGTGTAGCTCTTTTATATTTCATAGTGTCATGTAGCTCTTTTATATTTCAGTGTTATGTGTAGCTCTTTTATATTTTATAGTGTCGTATGTAGCTCTTTTATATTACATAGTGTCATGTGTAGCTCTTTTATAGTGTTATGTGTAGCTCTTTTATATTTCATAGTGTCATATGTAGCTCTTTTATAGTGTTATGTGTAGCTCTTTTATATTTCATAGTGTCATATGTAGCTCTTTTATATTTCATAGTGTCATATGTAGCTCTTTTATATTTCATACTGTCATATGTAGCTCTTTTATATTTCATACTGTCATATGTAGCTCTTTTATAGTGTTATGTGTAGCTCTTTTATATTTCATAGTGTCATGTGTAGCTCTTTTATATTTTATAATGTCATATGTAGCTCTTTTATAGTGTTTTGTGTAGCTCTTTTATATTACATAGTGTCATGTGTAGCTCTTTTATATTTCATAGTGTCATGTGTAGCTCTTATATTTTATAATGTCATATGTAGCTCTTTTATAGTGTTATATGTAGCTCTTTTATATTTCATAGTGTCATGTGTAGCTCTTTTATAGTGTTATGTGTAGCTCTTTTATATTTCATAGTGTCATGTGTAGCTCTTTTATTTTTTATAATGTCATATGTAGCTCTTTTATAGTGTCATGTGTAGCTCTTTATATTTCATAGTGTCATGTGTAGCTATTTTATATTTCATAGTGTCATGTGTAGCTCTTTTATTTTTTATAATGTCATATGTAGCTCTTTTATAGTGTCATGTGTAGCTCTTTATATTTCATAGTGTCATGTATAGCTCTTGTATAGTGTCATGTGTAGCTCTTTTATTTTTTATAATGTCATATGTAGCTCTTTTATAGTGTCATGTGTAGCTCTTTATATTTCATAGTGTCATGTGTAGCTCTTGTATAGAGTCATGTGTAGCTCTTTATATTTCATAGTGTCATGTGTAGCTCTTTATATTTCATAGTGTCATGTGTAGCTCTTGTATAGAGTCATGTGTAGCTCTTTATATTTCATAGTGTCATGTGTAGCTCTTGTATAGAGTCATGTGTAGCTCTTTATATTTCATAGTGTCATGTGTAGCTCTTTATATTTCATAGTGTCATGTGTAGCTCTTTATATTTCATAGTGTCATGTGTAGCTCTTGTATAGTGTCATGTGTAGCTCTTTTATTTTTTATAATGTCATATGTAGGTCTTTTATAGTGTCATGTGTAGCTCTTTATATTTCATAGTGCCATGTGTAGCTCTTGTATAGAGTCATGTGTAGCTCTTTATATTTCATAGTGTCATGTGTAGCTCTTGTATAGAGTCATGTGTAGCTCTTTATATTTCATAGTGTCATGTGTAGCTCTTGTATAGAGTCATGTGTAGCTCTTTATATTTCAGTGTCATGTGTAGCTCTTGTATACAGTCATGTGTAGCTCTTTATATTTCATAGTGTCATGTATAGCTCTTGTATAGTGTCATGTGTAGCTCTTTTATTTTTTATAATGTCATATGTAGCTCTTTTATAGTGTCATGTGTAGCTCTTTATATTTCATAGTGTCATGTGTAGCTCTTGTATAGAGTCATGTGTGTAGCTCTTTATATTTCATATGTCATGTGTAGCTCTTTATATTTCATAGTGTCATGTGTAGCTCTTGTATAGAGTCATGTGTAGCTCTTTATATTTCATAGTGTCATGTGTAGCTCTTGTATAGAGTCATGTGTAGCTCTTTATATTTCATAGTGTCATGTGTAGCTCTTTATATTTCATAGTGTCATGTGTAGCTCTTTATATTTCATAGTGTCATGTGTAGCTCTTGTATAGTGTCATGTGTAGCTCTTTTATTTTTTATAATGTCATATGTAGGTCTTTTATAGTGTCATGTGTAGCTCTTTATATTTCATAGTGTCATGTGTAGCTCTTGTATAGAGTCATGTAGCTCTTTATATTTCATAGTGTCATGTGTAGCTCTTGTATAGAGTCATGTGTAGCTCTTTATATTTCATAGTGTCATGTGTAGCTCTTGTATACAGTCATGTGTAGCTCTTTATATTTCATAGTGTCATGTGTAGCTCTTTATATTTCATAGTGTCATGTGTAGCTCTTGTATAGAGTCATGTGTAGCTCATTTATTGCGTTTCGTGTGTAGCTGCTGTAGCACTTTTATAATAAAGAGTGTCATGTGTTGCTCTTTTTAGAGATGCTAGTTTTCCGGATTTTTAATTCCCATCCCCATACATTGTGGATTTGATTACTATTCTGTGTTCTAGTACAACCAAATTCCAGAGTTTGATTACTATTTCGTTATTTAGTATAACCCAATTTCTCTGGTTCTTTTCGGTAATAAGGCAGACCACTGAGATACATTTCCGGTTCATCGGACGACTTTTGCTATCTAATTATTCATTCATTGATCGTAACTGAATTGACTAATTAGCATTGATGTTGCTTTGACTCATTGCTAAAGCGAGGTTGACAGATTAAAGCACATGGCATTCATGGTGTCAGAGTGAAATTTGAAAATCTAACATGAGTGTTTAAGATTGATTCGCTTATATAAAAATGATTGACCAAGGCCAAGGATTAAGAACAAGTTGCTGGAGGAAAGGGACAGCATGGGTATCTTCATGACATGTCAGATTATGTCCGTAAATTTGATGTAGAGGGGCAGTCATGTGCAGCTCTTTTATAATGTGTCATGTATAGCTCTTTTATAACGTGTCATGTATAGCTCTTTTATAGTGTCGTGTGCAGCTCTTTTATAATGTGTCATGTATAGCTCTTTTATAGTGTCGTGTGTAGCACTTTTATAATGTGTCATGTATAGCTCTTTTATAGTGTCGTGTGTAGCACTTTTATAATGTGTCATGTATAGCTCTTTTATAGTGTCGTGTGTAGCACTTTTATAATGTGTCATGTATAGCTCTTTTATAATGTGTCATGTATAGCTCTTTTATAGTGTCGTGTGTAGCACTTTTATAATGTGTCATGTATAGCTCTTTTATAGTGTCGTGTGTAGCACTTTTATAATGTGTCATGTATAGCTCTTTTATAGTGTCGTGTGTAGCACTTTTATAATGTGTCATGTATAGCTCTTTTATAGTGTCGTGTGTAGCACTTTTATAATGTGTCATGTATAGCTCTTTTATAGTGTCGTGTGTAGCACTTTTATAATGTGTCATGTATAGCTCTTTTATAGTGTCGTGTGTAGCACTTTTATAATGTGTCATGTATAGCTCTTTTATAGTGTCGTGTGTAGCACTTTTATAATGTGTCATGTATAGCTCTTTTATAGTGTCGTGTGTAGCACTTTTATAATGTGTCATGTATAGCTCTTTTATAGTGTCGTGTGTAGCACTTTTATAGTGTCGTGTGTAGCTCTTTTATAGTGTCGTGTGTAGCACTTTTATAATGTGTCATGTATAGCTCTTTTATAGTGTCGTGTGTAGCACTTTTATAATGTGTCATGTATAGCTCTTTTATAGTGTCGTGTGTAGCACTTTTATAATGTGTCATGTATAGCTCTTTTATAATGTGTCATGTACAGCTCTTTTATAGTGTCATGTATAGCTATTTTATAGTGTCATGTGTAGCTCTTTTATAGTGTCATGTGTAGCTCTTTTATAATGTGTCACGTATAGCTCTTTTATAGTGTCATGTATAGCTCTTTTATAATAAAGAGTGTCAGAGGAGTTTGAATAAATTAGGGGTGTCTTTTTACCAAGATATGTTTGTAGAAAATGACTATAAACATTTTGATGTTGATTTAGATCTCAGTGTTTCTCTATTTACCACTGTAGAACAAAATGATAGTGAAGTATCAATGAAGTCGTTCAAAATTTATTTGACTTTGTGACACTGGATGGTGAATTAAACTGACACAAAACTAGGTTTTCCACGAATATCTCTGCAATGATGGACAGATTTACATTTATAGATAATGGACTGTAATTATTGAAAAAGAGTTTCATCAGTATTATCGGGATACTCGTAAAATTTACAAATGATTATGCCACATTTGATATGGAATACACAATAAAAATTATCATCAGTGGATGCCAGTTACAAAAGCCGTAAAGTATTGACAATATATACAATGTAAATGAAACCATATATTTTTGTTTCAAATTCTAATTGTTATAACAAGTCCTTCTTCTTCCAAATCAATAGATATAAGTTGTTATTTTTTTTTATTATTTCTATGTCTTTATAAAAATCCATTGCACTGTAAAGTTTCTAAAAAAGTCTAAACATTATTCATTGATTAACTTTTATGTTTCATATTTTCTTGTATGTATTAACAGGAAACCTACAGAGGAAAAGAAACCAAGATGGCAGCCACCTAAAAAAGAAAACACATCAGAGGGTCCTCCGAAACCACCAAGAAGTACAGAAGTGCCTGATTTAACAGGCTCTCCTGTAAAAGCTTTTAATCCTGGAAAAGCTGTAGCCCCAGCCCCTCCACCACCCCCTCCTGTTTTATTCACATCAAACACTGCTGTACCATCTCCAAAGAAAGCTGTAGCTCCAGAACCACCAAAGTCACCAGTAAAGTCGGTCAGTTTACACAGTATTATCTCAAAACCATCAAATTCAGAGCTGAAGTTTCAAGAGAGGCAGGTTGTTGAGCAGATCCCTGTTAATGCCAAAGGTCTGAATGAGACTGTGGCAGAAGAAACAAATGAAGAGCCTACAGAGAAGCCAATATCTGAACGTCTAGCTACCTGGAAAAAAGTTGATACTCCTTCAAAAGTAAAACCTGTAGATCCTGCAGAACAACCTCTAGCTGCTAAGTTAGCATCATGGGAACAAGTTTCTAAAACCCCCAATAAAGCAAGTGTTACAAAGGTTCACATGCCAACCAAACAATTTGCCACTCCAGTAAGTGAGAGGCCACCTCTGCCAAAAACTTCAGTGTCATCTGCAACTTCCTTACCAAGTTCAGCCAAAGCAGAGGATAAAAATGACCCAGCCTCCCAACCAGTTTCCTCAAGAATGGCCACATGGCAACAGAGGGCATCAAAGGCCACCCCTCAAAAGGAAGAAGAACCGACAGCTTATCCAGTGAATGCTAGGATGTCAGCCTGGGAAGAGATGTCCTCCTCAAATAAAGTGTCATATATCAAAAAGGTGGATCCTGGAAGTGCCTCAAGTTCCTCACCAAAAAAATCGCCTGCGAAATTCAGTCAGAGTGTGGGAACTCCGAGCAAAACTATGTCATCTCCTGTACGGTCTATTGGACAGAGCAAGACTATTACACCGAGTAAGTGTGTGAAAGACTGTATCACAGAACGAGCAAATTTGATAAAGAATTCTCTGTCCACCCCTGTCAAAACTGACTTGGTTTCAACTCCTGGAAAAGTGGGAAGCTCCACCAAAATGATGCAACAGAAGCTAATGGAACAAGCTCAACACAGTAAAACGGATGGTATTGCTGAGAAGCTAAGAAAAGAGAGAATGGCTGAATTGCAGTCCCTGCAGAATAGATACCAAAATGGTGTCCTGAGGGAAGACAAATTGTCCAGTGCACATGAATCTAATGCAAAGGTTTGTGATACACTTACAATTATAATTTGTTTTTACATTTCTTGAATGTTTTTATTATAGGATTTGGCTTGTGTGTACGTATGTTACGCTTTCTATGTCAGCTCTCTTAACAATTTTATTTCTCAAAGAAATTTCACGAAACTTTATACAAGGGTTTTCTATGGTTATATCTCAGGTGAGTAGGGCTGTGATAGATAGACTAGATATCGATGTATTGATATACAAATTAATTCGATATGATAATCGATACATATTTTAGATATCGATACGTTTCATAATGCATTTCACAGTATGTACTTTCTTCAAATTTTTTCATTTGTTTTACTTCATATTCTCGAACTATGTTATATTTTATTTTAACTGTTCAATTTGTTCAAATTAACAATGTTTTCCTTGCAATGATTTTTTTAATCATCAGATAGTAAAATACACAGTAAAGCACCTAAATATTATAATGAGTCTATATATTTTGAATGCATTATTCATAGAAGTACCATATTATTCAATTTATCAATATATCATACTTTTTACTTCGATATATCAATATCTAATTTCTCATCAATGACAGTCCTACAGTTGAGTTTGTGTTTCATTACCCATTCTCCTTTATTGCTCTTTGTTTATTCCAATGAAATATTTCTCTCAGCGCTCGGACAAGTTTATTTCTCAACGGAATTTTCCAAAATTTGATACAAGGGTTTACTATATGCTAATATCTTGGACAAGTTCATGTCTCGTAACCTGCGCTCCCTTATTTACAGAGTTATTGCCCTTTGTTTATTTCATTGAAATATTGTCAGCACTCCTAAAAGTATTTTCCTTAATGGAATTTCATGAAACTTTTGTGTTGGGGCTCCAGTGGCTTTATTTCTCAACGGAATTTAATGAAACTAACAACATTTTTCAACAGCAGTCAACATCCTATCATGTTCAACAAAACTGGACACAAGTAGTTTGTATAACAAGATTTCAATAACCCACTTTTGAGCAAAAATTTCCCAATTAAATTCACCATGTTGTTCACAATCAGTGTTAATATATAAAAATTTCAGATACCAAAGTATAAATCAATAGAATGTCCAGGACACAATATAAAGGAGAATTTAGTACAAGTATGAACTGCACTTAGAAGTATTCAGATGAAAACCATGTCAGATTGAGAGAAGCTAAACAAATCACAAGTTTTATGTCTGTATTCTTAAGAATTAAATGACCATAGTTACTTTTTTCCCTTGTTCGGCCAATTGCGATGTAAAATTCCCAATTGGAAGGGTACAAGACCCTGTCCCAAAAAAGGGTTTATTAACCCCTGACAAATAAGAGGTTGTCCATGTTCTGTAATTTAAATGATAAAACTTTGGTTTATCATTAAAGTTTGAACTGGTATATATATATTTTTTAGATTTCAGAATTTACTTGCATTTTGACATTGTGGTCAGTTCAAAACACACACACACCTACACACACACACACACACACACACACACACACACACATATTTCCTGTAATGATCACACATTGGAACATTATGTCTTATACTAGTATTACACAAATCTTTTACATGAATGCCATCTTTTACATATATTTATTTTGCTAATATAGGTTCCAGAACTGAAGACTGAACAGCAGCCAATTGTGGGTACAGATAAAAAAGAATCCATTAAAGCTAAAGCAAGAGCAGGTATATATATGTCTATGTATTATACTAAAATACAAAAACATAGACATGTATTTAGATTAAATGTAACATCTATTGTCTGCATGGCCCACTTGGAAATCTTAAAACTGACAATCGCTCAATTTGAGTTTTATTTATTTGGTTGAATAAAGCTGAGTTCAGCTCTAGTATTCAAGTTGTTGCAGAACTTTTATCAGTAATCTTTCATTAATAACTTTTCTTAACATTGTGAAAATATCTTAAAAATTCCATTGAGATGTTAGATTAGGTTTTGTCCATGCTTTTTGTGATATCATTAGGCAATTGTTCCAAGTATTTAACAAAAAAGTAGGCTAGTACTAACCAAAATGTTTATTAGACAAAAAATGAAAATAAAAGTAAAGATTAATGTATAAGTAGAAATGTGAAAACAAAAATACCAATCATTGGCTTTTTTTTAAAATTTGTATATGTAAACTGCTGCAAATACACCTTTCACATTTTTGTATTGGAATGCTCCAGAAGTATGGTGTCAAGATTTCTTAAAAAGAAAAAAAAAAAAATGAAGAATTGTGTTGTGACACAGGAACACCTATTTCTGATATTCAAATATGATGTCACAAAGATATGCTTCTGTTAATGGCATTACACTTATTGTTTTACTTATATCAGAGTTTGTGAAATTCACCGGTCTTACCAGAAAAACCAATAAATTTTACAAAAGTCCGTTGAAATCTATCTGATAACTGGTCCAAATGACCAGTAATTTTCCATTTCTTTTCAAATTTGTATATATACAGACCTTGGCTGACAGGCTGCCATTTTGGATTTTGACCAAAGGAATTTTTTTACCATTTATATTTCTCAAAAAGTACTGTAGGGATCTCATTGAAATTTGACACGAGGGTTGCCTTTGAAGTTTGAGGTCTAGATGTGCATATTACATTTTCAGAGAGATCAAAATCCAAGATGGGACACCTTTCGGCCATGTTGAATTCCATTCTCTCTGAAAATGTAATATGTTCAGTTCAAGTTCAATTTTGCTATAATATTATGAAAAATGTATTTAACAGAAATATGGATTCAAGTTCAAATTCAGTGTTGAGACACAGAATAGGAGAAAAGAACAGTCTGTCTGTTTGTTTATTGTTGTTTAATGTCCCACTCAAGAATATTTCACTCATATGGAGACGTCACCAAATGCTGGTGAAGAGCTTCAAATTTTGGCCTATGCTGGGCACTTACGGCCATTGAGCAGTGAGGGTATTTTAACAGTCTGTCATAGATCAGACATAGAACATTCCATGGTGGGCGCCAAGATCCCTCTGGGATCTCTTGTGTAATATTTTAAGTATTATAAATAAATGAACAGCTTATCTGGAGAGAGAGATCGAGAGATCAACATTTGATTGAATTATACCTGGATACCTGTGTTAAATTACAATCTGTATTTCCTATCCTAAATAGTGGATGATGATGATGTTGAGATGATACCCTCAGAGTTTTGTAAGTGTAATGTTAAAAGTTAATTTGTTCACCCCTAAAATCACCTAAAGACTGACCTTTGTGACTGATCTTAAGGGGAGTCTAATATACAGTCGAACTCAGTAATAATGACATTGTGGGTACCTTGAAATTTATTTCAGATAAACCAAACTCAATGTAACAATTTTGTATGGAGATCATAAATTTCAACCAGTAAGAATAACCCATGACGACAGAAGTGTGAACGGTGGCGCTTTCGTCACAGAGAGTTTTACAAAAAATACCCCTTTTAAACTTCAAGTCTATCAATAAATCCCATTGAAACTTTAAAATCATTAATTCCAAGTTCTTTTGCAAAATAAAATGCTTTATTCATTAATATATTAACGGAAATAGGAATGGTTTTTTTTATGGGTACATTTAAACCATGTGTACAGTGCATTTTTTATGTCCTCGTGCATTCAAATTTCACTTCTTTTTCATTTCGGAGAAAACTCTGACGAATGAACAGCTGTAAATTATTGTGTCCTTTCTATTAACAATTTCTGTTAATGTGCTAGGATTAATTTCATAATCTTTTGCATAATATCTCGTGTATATTTTCGTATCGAGTTTAATGTATGCGAGTTCGACTGTATTTTTTAAGTGGTGGATGAGTTTGGCACCTTCCAGTTCAAATTAATTTGCAAAAATAGTACATTTACTTTATCATTATAACTGAATCTTTTTATGCTTCTTGAAAATTTGCCCACAGTTAAGCTAGTATCATGAAATTTAGTATGTAGTTAGTAGCATAGTTTTGCCCATATTAAGGTCGACATATTCCATATTTTCTGTATTAGAAACCCCTCTACTCCCCCTGAGCTCTCTATCTAGGATTAAATTCCCCTGACCCCTTTTGTCGAACATTGCACTCATCACATTTAATCTACATGTTATCAAATATGACGATATGTCAAATATATCAAAATGATAATGAAATAAATCAAAATATGCCATTTAAACACATGTACATCAGGTTTTTTTTTGCCTTAGAAGCCCTGTCTCTGTTAAACTCCACACAAACAGTTGAAACACCCAGGACTATACTTTAATGGTTGCCCATCGCAGGTATAAGTTGGAACCTGGCAACAAGATTTTAATTGTCAGTTGCCTGACTGGGCAAGTTAAAAAAGCTGAAGTTTTTTGAAGTGATCAATTTCCTTCTAATTTCCTTCTATTGCAGCTAAAAATTTAATTTTTGAAAACCATTGAGAAATATAGATAACTATTTTATTGGTGGGAGTCTATACCTCATGATGGAAATTGTCACAGAAAACAATGTGTGGTGTTGCTTGCAATTTATGGAAGCAGAAATTGGGCTTGTAAACTAATAAAAGAACCACTACCAGACAATTGATATTTCAGGATGTGTTAAGATGAAGTTATAAAATTTGAATTAAATGTAGATGAATAATAAAAGTGAAAATAGTAAATTATGTTTAAAAAGTACAAAAAATAAACTTTTTAATGAAATACATAAGCTTTTTTTTTTAAAAAATACAGTGAAACTTGTGGTCTTATTACACAGGTGGTTGCTAAAGCAAGTTTTTACTGTAACACAAATGAAAGCTTATTAAATTGTAGTTTAAATTGATTTACATGATAACTACATGTTGTAAAATAGTACTTATAGTAATAATGATACATTTACAATTAAATTTAATCTTATAACAAAACTGCAAATGACTTACAAGTTGCTCATTTTAATACTACATTTTCTAGTCTCAAACTGAATTTAGCCAATGATACATTGTGTGTGTGTGTAAATTTTGGTGCCTGTTCACCTGAAAGAAAACATAAATTAAGGTTACTTTTAATGTACTTACAAGCTAGAAAATTTTTTTATGACCAATGTTGATAAATACATGTAACCTCAGAAAAAAATAATGACCAATGTCTAATAAATATCCCTCCCCTATGGAAAATGTGATGCCACAGGGGTTCTAATACAAAAAATGGTAATAGAGAATACATTGATTATTAGTAAAAGTACAAAAAATATGCCCTCACTTTGATGGCTGAAGTATTTGCTATATGTATATTATGAGTTTTCACATTCCAGTAATTGTTTCTTCTTCCAAACTTCCCATTCTAACATATTTTATATATCATTATTTCTCATATTGAAATACAACTAAACCCACAATTCACACACAGGAAAAGCCTCAAATAAAATTGTAGCATAGATCAGTTGCACTGTTATTCTTGTTTTATCAGAATTCATATTAATTGGCACTAGACTAATAACGTTTACTGTTATGTTTTGCATGAACAACCAGTTTAAACAACAATCAACTGTACATATATAGAATATGGATGCTTTTCTGCTAGCTTGCTGAGTTCTGTACATATATAATAATAATAATAATAATTAATATCTCATCACATTACATTAAAAATGGTTTATCATATTTTTTATGATTACTTGAAAATGACATTTTTTAACTTGGGTCAACTACAAGAAATATACCTTGAACTAACAAAACATGTCTTAATGTTCTCATAGTAACATTGATGTAATATTTTCTGTCATATTTTAATCCACATTAATCTTTCGCAACTCTTTGGCTCTTGGTTATGTGTTATCATTGTGTGTAAATACTCTGATTCTACCTATTTTCATAACTTGAGATGCAAAAGGACAAAATTTAGTCTGGGCCCAGCACAGCTTACACTTTTTCAGACAAGGTCATAACTGAATACCATTTGCAGAAATAACTGTATTTTATATCTGTAAGAGAACAGTGAATGTTAAAAAATCAGATGAAAGTGAATGTTAAAACTGTATTAAGATAACATTAAATGTTTATCATTTGATATTCTCATTCATGCCTAGCATGATGTTTTACCTGTTTAAAATTGATGATAACATTGTAGCAATTAGAAATTATTTTTATAAATTGGTCAACAACTGAAAACAAGGTGTTACCATAGGAAGCCTTTTAATTGTTAGAGAAAATAGAAAAAAAGTTGCTGATTCTATCTATAACTAATATCTTTGTTGTAAACAAGGATTGAAATGAACTGGAAATACAAGCTAAATGACATTACAATTTGTAAAATACTGGTCTAAAATATAGATAGGTAATGGCTATGAAGAAATCAAATTTTTTATCCAACTGAGTGATTCACTTAATTTACAAATTAAAATAATGTATCTAGTAATATGGTACTCATGAATTCAGTGATAAGCTATTTGATTAAAATGAAATAATATATATATATATATAACAGTTATCCCCTTATATATAGTCCCATTTTAGTGCCAAACCCGCATAATGCCACTATTTCTTGAAGAACAAATTTCCTTCTATGTAATTCCCTGTTATAATGCAGTGTTTCTCTGGTAAAAATGGTCAATTTTTACATTTTAAATCCTTCGACTGTATCACTAGACCAAGTGAATAAACAGGTGTGAGTAAAACTGTTAGTTGATGTTCACTTGTTTACTTCATATTATGACTGCTATGGGTAATAACTCGAACATCGAGTGTCAAACCAGTTATACAGCCAAAATTAAGAGAAACAAAAGGTGATCGTATATCAGGGTTGAACTGTATTCATTTCTTAATGTAAATAGCTTGTATTGAAAGTGCATTTTATAAGGTTAGCTTCTTGCTTTTGCATGCATTTTAATAAGAATTTCCACCTCCCTGTTTATTAAAATCAGATTTTGAGAGAAAGCTAGCTGCTATGGGATTTGACCTTTCAGATGAACAAGCTGGGGCTTCCTACAACTTCAAGTCAGAGCATCAGCAGAAAGGTAATCAGCTTCCCCCTAGACCCCCACAACCAGCAAATGATCAGTCTGCAACAACCAAGAATACCAACCAATCATCACGTAGTATATACAGACTGATTTCTCAAAAAAAAAATGAAGGGAATCGACCAGCTGTACAAAGTGCACATAGTGATTTTTCAAAGAAGAAGGTTCAGTTTGATGGCAATGATGATAGTTTTTATAGCACGGAAGATGATGAATTAATTCCACCAAAACGATCCTCATCATCTGAGGAACAGGAAAAGGAGGATATGACAGGAGAGGATTCTAATGCCGTTGAGACACAGGATGAGGTCACAGAGTGCAGTAACGTGTCCTCTGATGATAGTGACTCAGAATATTCCGTAGAAAAACGACAAAAGCAAAATGCCAATGTTCCTCCTCAAATTGTAATGTATGACTCTGATGGTGATGATGTGAGTTTAAGTGCATTTGTACCTGCTTCTGTAAGACGTCGGAGTGTGTTACCTGCTGGCCCTCAAGGTCAACAAGAAAGTTCTGATAATTTAAGTCTGGCAAGTGATGACAGTTTTGAGCCCCACCAAAATTGGCAATATCAGCACCAAGTGGCCTCAGTGCCATCAAGCTATAGACATAAGAGCACCACAAATCTAGTGGCTCTCGGACAGCAGTCAAGTGATCAAACTCGGAGCAGCTCCAGTAGTCTTACCAGCACCACTAGCAGTCAGAGTTCTCTTACTGACCCTCCACAGAGGGGCCGTAATAGGGAGGACTTCGAGATGATAGACACAGAAGATGACAGCAGTCAGACAGAAGACATTGACAACTTTTTAGATGAGGCCATGAGTGATGATGAGAGACATGTCAGGGGAACAAATCATGCAGCCAGACCTAAAGTTGCTCCGGTTTGTATTTTTATAATATCCTTTACTAGAGTACTGAATGTACACATAATAATGGATATGTGTAGGGGAAATTAGAAGATACCATAAATTGATTAGGCATCGCTAAAATTTGTCCACTTTGGTCATAAAATGAAAGGTTGTTTTTTGGTCAAATAAATTTTGACCATTTATACCTGCTTCAAGGACCATTTCAGCAATACTCTTGCATGTTTGGTATACATTTCTTCATCTTGTATGGTGATTGCCTGCTCTCTGCAACCCAGATTCAGCCGACAGTCACTTGTTTACTTCATGTTACAACTGCAATGGAGATAATTTGAACACCCAGAAATAAAGTTTTATTTTAAACAAAAATGATGGCTTCAACAAAAAGCAAAGCTATATCCTTTGCCCAAACTGTTGATTTATAAGTGAAATTGTTGATTAAATGTTTTGGCACTTTTGCTACATGTACACTGACTTTTATGTTGATTGAAAATGATTTTAAGATTGCTATTAAGACATATGGTACTAAAATACCAAATATCTTTACCTACATACATTAATTTAGTCTGGATATATATATATATATATATATATATACGTATGAACTGTAGTATTGTTCTTGTTATGAAAGTTAATATTAGAAATGTTAGAAATGCATCCAAATTTTCTGGCTGTCAATTGTGTACATATTTTGGATGGTTTACAATGCAAATTTGGCCATTTTAATAGGCTGGTAAATTGGCCCAAACTAAATAATAGCCAAAATATCCCAATTTCAAGTATTTAAATTGGTAATATTAAAGCTATTATATAGAAGTATAAGATATCTCTCTTCCCTCCTTCTCTCTTCTCCAGTGTTATTGTGCCATACAATAAAGACATGGAGGACGATTTTTACTCAAAGTTATAAATTCTTACAAAATGATGTCTTTGTTTAAATCATGTAGGAAATTTATCTTTCCCTCCATTTCTGTCTGACTTTATATATAGTTAACTTTACAATTTCTTTTATTAATGATAATAATTTTCTAGAGAAAAAGAATGAGTCACATGATGGCGACTGCTGATGATGAAGACATTGATGATGAAAGGAATCTTGTTTACAGCGTCAGTATGTACAGGTCCAGAAGGTAAGCTATATATAGCTAAGCCTGTTTTACCGCCAGAATTAAGAAAAACAAAAGTTGGCGGTATATCAGATCATTTGTTGTAATGATAAATTTGAAGTAGAAGAAATTGTCTAAAATATACATCATCTGATACTTTAAATACAGTCTTTTTTTAAGTAAACAGTACTTGAAAACAGTACTGATTGTTGTTTTCAGGCAATATCGTTCACCTGTAATGCTGAAACCTACTTTTTCACTTAGCATTTGAAATAAGAAATATTCTGCATTTTCATATCGAACTGATTGTTCCTATGTAGTCAAACCTATCTGGTTTATCTGTTTTAAACTGAGTCCTATTTGTTTTTGGCTTATCAAATCAACTAAAGACATCAGAACTTTTGTGACACTGATATTATGCATGCATGGCACATGTAAGTGTAGGGATCTGCCCGTACATACTAGGGGTGCAACAGTTGGGTTAAAAACAGAAGAACTGAACCATTGATGTCGAAATGATTGGTTTAGTTCTTATATTCCGGATTTTGGTTCGGTTCGTTCAAAAAATGGATACACAAGCAAATTAAAATCCATGAGTAAGATATCCAACAGTTTAAACTGAAGTGCATCATTAAAAAAAAACTGCCCAGATCTGAAACTTACTGAAAAATAAAAGACTAAGTGTACTTTTTGTTTTTCTGAATGTATTTAACTGATTATGTATATCCAAGCACTGTACTGTGTAGTGATAAATTGTTTTGCTGAGATGTTGAAGTGTGGACGTTGTACAGACAGTTAAATATATTAATTAGCTGTAATTCAGCAGCCGTGTCATTAGAAGAAAATTGTAGAAATCATGATTTGACAACAGAATTTTGAAATACCCACTTAAATGAAATTCTGTGGATAAAAATACCCAATACATATGGAGAGTGGTGGTTATTGTATCCAGGTGCTCTGAAAGTTATCTAGTGCACTGAATATAGTAAATCATCTCCATTGCCTCTAAAATATGACTGGTTTCTCTTATTCTTCCAGTTTAGATATCATATTACAGATCTTATCAGTGTTACATTTATTGAGGTCAAACAGGAGATTTCCCCTGACTTTTATCATTGTCATCCTGTTATAATCTTTTTAATTTGTTCTTTAACTATTACAGGAATCTCCAACCTATTTCTCCCAAAGCGAAAATAGTGAGAAATCGTGAGTTTAATGATAGGGTTGAGGAGGAAGATATTCAAATGCCATCCAGTCTTCCTCCAGATGTAGAGAGGAAATCTATCAAAGAAAGAATACAGGTACTTTATATGGTGTAAAAGGAAAGTGAATTTTTGTAAAATTTAAGACATTTTGATGTGATTCCTTGTACAAGTAATTATCATGTGCAGGCTTAGTAAGATAAAAGACATTTTGATTAATAGAATCTACCCCTACCTTGAGGGTATGACAAAGAAATCTCAATCCGAGGGTAAGATTCTTGAATGACAAACCGGAGTCTTCAAGAATCTTATCATGAGGATGGAGATTCCTTTGTCATACACTCAAGGTAGGGGTTGATTATTTTGTCCCATGTTTTAAATATATGTATATATAGCCTAGATCTATGCAAATGAAATCTGACATGCACAGCACCCTATACGCCACAGACACCCCACAGCATAAATTATATTGTGACGTGTGTAGCTTGTCAGTACCCTAGGGGTTGACAAGGAAATCATATTCCCAGTTAAAATGAAGGAAAAATCTGAACAGTGGGATAATAGATCTTCTGTACAAGTATTTATTACGTGTAGGCTTTGTAAATTTAGAGACATTTTGATCAGATTTGTTCAAGTAATTATTACCTGCAATTCAAGTCCTGGTACAGATTTTGCAGATATTGTGTGACTGTAGAGCAGTCTGTCAGTAAATGACTTTTATAATTGGATAGTCTATCACCTTATACAGCATCAAATGATAGAGCTAACTCATTTCCATTATCGTAATATCATAATCACCCACATATGTCATCATTGATGAGATGCAACAAAAGGAGGCAGAAAATTCTATTTCATTTGCTGATTGATTGACTTTCTAGCCAATAACATGATTTTTTAAAGTGTTTTCCTCTGGTGAAATTTATTGCGAAATTTATATCTTTTTCTCCAAAAAGATTTCAAGAAAAATTATTAATTGAAACTATTTAGGAATTGTAACAGATCTTAGAAAAAGAACGGTTCAGCCAATAATAAAAATTAAATAATACTGTAACATTGATTTTGCTAAGAGAGTCAACTTTTTACAGTGGTTACTCTTAGATGGATTTCAGCTATACTTTTAGATTTATTATTTGGTCTTGTATGATACCACTTTATCTTTAGAAAATACATTTACATTTTTAATTGGAGCTCAACTGATGAAGTCAAATTGATAGAAACTATCGTCTTGAGCATTGTAACTTTGGTATTATGTTTATAATATTTTTTCAGAAGTTAAAAGAAAAAAATTTTTAATTGCAGCAAACATAGACTTATGATGTCTTGGCTCTTTACTGTTTTTAAATTGTCATAAGATATACATGTTTATACATTTTCTTTTGTATTGATATATTTTGATTATTTTTCAGGAATTACAAGAACTAGTTAGTCAAGAGCAAAATGTTATAATGCAGACAAGTAATGCCCTGAATCAATGTTGTTCAGGTAGTTCCAGTTTCCATGGCTCACCTGAACAGGTGGAATGTAATCGACTTCTGCTTTTAGCTTGTAAGTAAACTTTTCAGTTTTGCATCTGTATTTCTAAAATCATGTAATTGTATTACAATTTATAGATTTTTTATATAAATTTTCCATATGATTTCAAATATGATTAAAACAACTACAGTAAAACCTGTATATAGGGGCCACCCAAGGGACCAGAAAACATTGGCCTTTATGTGAAGGTGACCCTTATACACAGGTTCAATTTAGTTGAAGTATGCAGTCCAGGGACTTTTCAAAACTGGCCTTTATAGACAGGTGATCCTTATATAGAGGTGGCCGCTATAGCAGGTTTTACTGTATATTTATTTAATTTCTTATAAACCTCTATAGTACATGTATGTATACAATAATCATATATTGAATTAAGGGAACTCTGAGGGTTCAAGAACAACCAGGAAATTATGATACAGATATTATAAAAATGGCGCTGATGTTTTGTTTCACATATGAGTGCAAGAAAAACTACTCATTATTCTCACATGTTTAAGTTATAGTCAGAAAATAAAAGCTCCACAGGTACTCTTGATATTTGTCATTTAGGGATGTCTGTAATTATTAACAAAAGTGCACATTTGACATTCAGTTAAATTCTAATCGAATTGAAGTGAACTGCAAATGGACTCCTAAATTACCAAATGGACTCCTAATTTTGTAGTTGTGGGAGTCCATGAACTCCTCATTTGAAAATCCCAGGGAAAACCCTGTTTCTGTATACTCAATGTAAACATTTTGGCTATATATATATGCTCATAACATTGGTCAAACATTTCTTAGGGCTATTCCAGAAAAAAAGTGTCTCCTGGGGGCAGAACACCCATGAAATTTAGGGGTACCACCAAAGAATTTTAAATAAAAAACTAACCCCCACCAGCTACTTTACATTTTGGGTAACCAACCCAACAAATTTAAATTAAAATTAGATCGTTTTTCCATATATTATAATGGATAAGATTAAATCCCATATAGTTTTAGCCTTTTACTGCAAAGCAGTGGTCAAGACAATGCAACATGTGATTTTATTTCTGACAATAAGATAAGCTTATTACCTTTCGTTGTTCCGATGCCATTTTCTGATTTTGGTTTCACTTTCACTTTGAAGACTGTCAAAAAGTAAAACCAAACAACAATTGCAGCATACATTGGCACAGTAAAATGTATACTTTTTCCTGAACATCAAATTTATATTGCAGTGTTCGAAATTTTTTTATCTGTAAACTGTTCCAGGCCACTTCTGGCCAAAAACATTACAACGTCAACCTCCATCCAGGAAGGCGCCATTTTTATTAATCTGTACAAAAATAATATCTATTTAAATGAACTAAGATCACTCTAACATATGTGTTTATCACTCTATAATTTTTAAGATGCCAGTGTTTAATCAATAAAATAATATTATATCAAAATATAACTGTAAAATAATGTAAAAATAGGGATAAAATAACGTGCGTTTTGTCATTTTCATACAAAGTGATCCATAAAATGTAATTACCGACCGGAAAATATGAAAGAGAAAAGAAACAATTATACAAATACGTGACTGGGGACTGATAAAAACACAACGAGATGCAAATCACCAAGGAGGGGCAGTGCTGGGTCGAATGCTCATTTCAAAATTAGTATAAACCCCACCGCAATGCATTTTTTTCTTTATTCACACCCAAACCAACACATTTTAAATGTAATTTTGCACATTTTTTTATCAATGGCATTCTCCCCCAGGAGACACTTTTTTTCTGGAATAGGCCTTATCCACATGTTGTAGCTTGTATACCTAAATTGGAACCACTAAAATAGTTTTCTGTTTACAGTGGTCCCCCTATTTGCGACAACTCCCACAAGCGACCACCCCCTTATGCGACAACATTTTCAAAACATAAGCCTTTTTTAATGATAAATTGCCTGTTATAAAAGACCAATCCTATAAAGTGACCAGCAACCACTTTTCATTGGCCAAATCATGTTGATTCTATAGAAATACCCCCTCACGAGCGACCAAGTGTTTTTAAAAAAGTATAACATTAAATACGAAACTAAATTATTCGCTAGCTATACCACGTAACCAAAATGTGAGCGACCAATTTATTTTTATTTTTAAAATTGAATAATTCAAGCCAGCACCATTTCTGATTCTTTTTATCCTACTAGGTTAATGCAGTAATCGTAGTGAACAAAATATAACGACCGAATAATACAGGTTATTTAAAAAAGTTAAGTACAAAAACATCAAATAAGAAACTCGATTACACGCTAGCTCTACTGGGTAACCAATGTGTTTATTATCTACAAAATTGCATCTTGTGAAAATGAGAAGATTTGAATGAGAAATTACGGGATTCAGAGGGGGCCAAGGGGACATGTTCCCTATGGCAGTACCCTCGATTAAAAAAATGATAGGCCTATAAGTCCCTACAAATACATATTTCCAATCTGCCTGTAATTGACCGCAACACAAGCTGCATAGTCCTTTGTCTGTCATATCAACACTTGTTGAAGTCTTCCGAGTTTGAAATCTAATTAAAGGATTATTAGGAATTAATTATCATCGTGGATGTTGATTAGGGTAACACAAAAGACAGGATGATTTCCAGGTATTTTAAATTAATTAATTGTCACGACAAGTAGCAGTTTACCTATTGTATACACATCGGCGCCAGAGGCCTTAGACTGGATACTGTCACAACAGCGTACAGGTGTGAAATAAACTCCAGGATTATATTTAGTGTTTTTAACATTTTTAATCAAGTTATTAAGTGAACACGTTTGTGTGAGTGACAATGTGAACATTTTAAATCATATGATGCTAATGACTATTGCACCAGAAAGAACCAAATTAACATGGAGATGTAATATCATTGAATAAAAATTGTCTGAAAATTGTATTACTAGATGTCATTTATCATTGACAAGTTATCGGTAGACATCCCCCCCAGGAAAGACCACTTCCATTATGAGACCACATGCCTCTTTCATTTAGGGTGGTCTTATAAGGGGACGACCACTGTATAATTTGAATCTTGTTTCATTTGCTTACTCCCACATTTTCAATCCTGACCAACATGCTTTTTATTTTAATTTTAAACATAATTGAACAACAAAGACAGCCTAGATGTTTGATGTATAAATATTATTGTCATGTGACCAAAAAATGAGTTCCCTCAGCTGACTGTTCCCATAACTTCCCTAATGACAAAGGACAGTATTTTAACTGTTGCCCTAAAACCCATGCAAAAAAATTTTAATTACCCACTAATGAAATGTCCGATGTTTTACAAACACTGTAACTATGAAAATCAAACATGTATATAACACAGGGTTAAAAAAATCCACTCGCCTGCTCACATTGGCGAGTAAAAATGTTTCGGGCGAGTAAATATCCATAATGAACTCGCCGGTGTGGCGAGTGCTGACACCCTACTGAAAATCTGTTTTCCCTTTTAAATTTCGAAACTGGTCCATTTCCTTCTATTTTCAGTTCAAAATACATTACAATAAACAATTAGAAACTTAAATAATTATTTTATTGACAATAAAACATGTTAGTCTTTACCTCATGGCCAAAAATGTCACAGAACAACAGAACACATCGTGTGTTGACTGCTGATACTTGCAGTTTGTTGAGGAAGTGGAAGTTGGATGTGTGTAAATAAAAGAACCAATACCGAACGGACCTGAATTTCAGGATGTGGTAAAATAATCATAACACTATAATTTGTATAGAAGTTGTTAAATCTGAATTAAATGTAAGTGAATGATAAATGTAAAAATAGTTACTCAATACTACAAATAAAAGTTTTAATGAAAATATAGAAATGGATAGCTCTTGTTTTCATCTAACAATAGTGAAAACTTACTTTTGTAATTTATATTGATTTAGTTAAACACATAGTAGTAACATCATAAAATAGTAATACTAACAATTGATTGTAGTAATAATAATGATGCATTTACAGTTAATATAGATGCAAATGCATCATTCAGAGACAATATATATTGTATATAAATTTATCTATTAAAATAACAATAACTTAAAAAAACAAAATTAAATAAAATATTTTTTTTCATTATGGGTAACCAGATTTTTATGGCGGGCAACCAAAATTTCAGTCAAGAATTTGAATTCTAAAAACTTAAAATGAGAGGTGTGGTAAGATTTTCACACATTTTCCATCATATTCAGTACTTAATTCGAAAAAAAGACAATTTGTCAAATGAAGAGTATCATATCTGTTAAGTCATATAAGATCTATTTACTTTGAAAAAAAAATTTATACACTCTTAATACATTTACTTTGAAATACATGTGCAGGGCTCAACATTAACTTTAAAAAGAACTAGACCAGTCGGACCAGTACCAGAAAATTTTACTAGACCTGACCTCAACATCACTAGACCTGACCTCGGTTACATCATATCTATAGATATCTCTCTTCCAGAGTTTCATATCCTACTTAATTAGGGTACGCTACATCTAAAGATTTTAATGAAAACACTATATTTTAATTTTTAATAAGTGGTAAAATATAGCTCACATATTAATTTCATAAATTGCCTGACGAACGGGCAGAAGACTTGTGCATATCTATGTCTCATTTTTTTAGCTATTGCTGCACCATTAAATGCTATTTACTGCTTTAACTGATTTTTTAAACAATATAAAAAAAACAAATAAGAACAGAAAGAAATTAATGAATTATTTCATGATTGAAATAATTCCATATAATCTCTAGAGTACTCAAGCCTACTAACTCTAATAAGTAGGACTGGAATACAAGTATATTTTGTTACAGTATAAAACATACATGTCATTTCTGAGTGGTACAATTAAATTATCCTCAATTTGTACACTATTCATGCTGAATGTTCCACTGATTTATAATTTTATCAAGAACAAAATAAAACCTGAATAGACAGTTAGCTTGAATGCTTTGACAATTTATTTATAGAAGTCAAGAAACAAGTATGTATGTAAGTTTGAAATTTTCTTTTAGGCCTAATTATTGTAAAATAAATTCTGATTTCTGTTCTGCCCTTTGCTTTCCTTGATACACCCTCATCTGTCTCCACTACTATAAAGAAGCCGTCGTCAGTCACTCAGTGTAATCAGATATCGATAGTTATCGTAAGTTGTTCTGCTTTATTAGAGATATCGTGGCTAAATTCAAACAAAACTATCAAAAAAGAAACGTACCATTCTATATGCCCAGTTAAATTAAAATATGCCTAGGCTTGGCTAGTGAAGCTGCACGCACTTATGATTTTTTATGACCGAAGCTTTCGGTTTCACTTTCAATCTGAATTTTTACGGGTCCATAGAATTACCGAAAAGACGCCAATTACCGGAATGACGGGACATGTAACTGGATTGAAGCTCCTTTTCAGTTTTTTGTGGAATAATTTACTTTTAAATGTTAATAATATAGTTTTTACATTAAATTAAAAGATATTTTGTCGGTATTGTCCACGTATTTACCGATCTAGCTTTTCATATTTAAGCCATATCAGTACTAGTGTGATATTGAACCCGAGGTAACTACTCGTACAGTTTGTATCAAAATACCTTGAACACTGTTTCCCTTCTCACATTGAAATAGATTATTCTTCTTAGTTGTATATAAATAATCTAAAAATGACGAAAACATAATCTGATGTGTCATTCCAGTGGCTTTATGCGTCATCCTGGTAATGTTACCATTTTTCCGGTTATTTTATATACCAATCTCTCACCAGAGGGCGTATTAAAATATATGGCGACAAAATTGATGAAATGAAAGTAAGTCTATACGGCACGTAATATCAGCGACATATCTATTATCACAATCACCGGTAATGTAAATAAATGTCCCACTATCGGTAAATAAATTACAACAAGAAGAAAATGGTTTTTCACAACAATTTTTTTTAATAATAGATCTTCAATCTATTTGAAGTGATATTTTTAACCCAACCAGTCGGGCTACTTTGACACAAATTAACTAGACCGGACCAATCTTTTACTAGTCAGGGTCGGTCGGACGTGCCTTAGTGTTGAGCCCTGATGTACTATGTTTTCATACTTGGGCGAGTGCAAAATGAGTTTGGGCGAGTGGAAGTTATGTAATCACTCGCCCAAAGGGCGATTGCTTTTATACAAATTTTTCAAACCCTGTAACACCTCTGTGCTTGTATGACCTGAGGCTCTAATTACTGATATCTTAACTATGCAACAGATCATCGGGCTGGAGTAGAACAGTTAGTTATTGCACAGTTGTGACATTAATGATAAAAGCGTTATGAAAAAGTCCAAAATTATATCTATATTTTTATATAGGATGTTGGGTAATGGTATTAACTGGAAGTTCAGCTTTTTGACGAACCCATCATGGTGATAGTTATTTGGGTTGCCTCTCTTTGACTGGATGATTGATTTCAATTATGATAAATAAGTACAAGTGTTAGAAAAAAGAATAATCGCCATGTTTTGGGAAAGATAAAGAAATGTCAATCTATTTGCCCATGTCAGTTGTGTCTGTGACAAGCCACATCTTATGTATTGATGTTCCTGATGTTACAGATTGTCACTGACTTTTTACAGGTCAAAAGAGACAAGTTTACCTGACAGAGATACAAAGACTTAAGGAAACCGGTTGTTTGGACCCACCTGGCTCCGGACCTAAGGGATCTCTTACGATAAGTGATATAAGGTTGCCATTGAAGAAAGACTTTGTCACAAAGATAGGCTCGGCTCAAGGTAAGTATTTCTAGGATATCTTATGCTGTATCAATACTTAAGATATAGGTTTTTTCTCCTTGAATAAAAGTTGGTGTGAATGTTGTGTTGGTATCTTTGTTCTGTCTACAATTTATCCCTCCTGCTAATAAGTCCATCTTTATATTTCTACCCCATGAAATAATTTAGAAAGGGGTACAGTAAAACCTGTCTAATGAGACCGATATAAAAGTGTCTTAATAGACAGGGTGACTTATTACATAGGTGATCAAAGAAATAACATAACACCAATATATTTGGCACAGCATTGTATAAGAGATAAAACCCCCAGCACCCCAATTAAATACACTTCTAGCCTAATAGAGGTCTGTTAAAATCCATCAGTACATTCTGTGTCAGGATTGGATCCCTTCAATATAACAAGACCTGTGTTTGGGTAGATATTTTACCAGAATAGTCCTTCATAATATGCATTTAATATACTACAGCAGAAATTCTTTTTACACATTTATTAAATGACTCAACAGTGAAATCTTGAACATTGATAATAATATACATGTGATGTATGTACATAAATCAGTCCCTTTTTCACATTACCAGTATATGTCGGAATTTATTTTGCTTAAAAACAGTATATTGTACATTTGAATGAGGCATTAACATAGCCCTACTTTTTCAATTTATATGATTTCTTTTTGTTGAAAAAAAAACTAGTAATTTGCCTACCTACGTACCCACATATTAAAGGCATGGACAAGCAACATCAAACAAACAATTTTTTAATCGTGGCCTTATATTTGTGAAATAAGATCACAGTTTAAGTATTATCCATAGGTACAGGTATTTGAAATCAAATTTGATGACATAAATATTAAAAATGAAACAAAAAATCATTAAAATGTTACCTCAAGTCTCTAAAATTGCAGTTAATGCTTAAGAGTCAATTTGTATATTGCCAGTTAAAACCACTGAAATATCTAATCAAAGTTCAATTTAAAATGGCAATAAAAAATCACTAATATCACTGAAAATTATAATCTTTAAAATGTACATGTATTTAAAATCACTGAAATATTATTCAAAGGTTCATTTAAAATGGCAATAAATGACATTAAAATCACTAAAAAATCTAATCATTTCAGTAGTAAAATTCATTTTAGATGGACCTTTTAGGTTCCATCTAAAACGGCAATAAATAACACCAATATCACTAAAATTATTTTTTAAATCATTAAAATGTACATTTATTAAAAGTCATTTAAAAGTTCACAACTGATAGGTAAACTGGTAATTCCATGTTAAACAAGTGGAAAGGAAATTCTTAATACATGACTGTTTCTTGGCATTATCATCACATGAAAGTTTTGATAAATGTTCTTCAATTTTCAATGCACATTCATACATGTCGCTGACATTGGATTTGGCACCAAGATTAAGAAGTTTTATTTTCCTCCTCATTTGCTTCATGAATAGTGGGTACTGCTTCATTCTCAAGAAATTCGTCTGCACCTTCATCACTATCACATTCATCCATTTGTGGATTTAATTCAGTAAGATTTCTTGAGCTGATGATTTATCCCAGTCAATATTAGTTTGTCGAAGCTCATTGTCAGTTTCGACCAGTTCTTGAAATTCACATCCAAAAATTTGTTTTGCTAAACTTAAAGCGAGAGTGGAATGTCATTACCCTCATCATTATCTTGGTCATCAACATTTACATCCACAGAATTATCACTATTAGATTTAAAACCAGCCTTTGCAAAACATTTTTAAATCGTAGGCACATCAATTTCTTTCCAGCAGCCTGAAACCTAGTAAATAACATCCAAAACAGAAATCTTCTTCAGCATATCGTAACTGCTCAGGGTCACAATTCATTTCACTTACGAGGTGCATCATCTGTAAAATAAAAAGCAGCAAATTTAGGAGAATAGATTTCACAGTTACAATCAACAGCATTAAAGAAATTATTTTGTGAAAATTTACCAGTTATTTTAAGTTTTACTTTATCATACTAGTGAGCGGAGATTGATGTGTCATGCAAAATTGAATAAATTCAACATTTTACCAGTTTAATTACTTGTTTGTTTGCTTTTTGTATAACATTGTACATGTTTATGCTTAGATCGCATTTACAGCATACAGTGACAAATAAAACACAATCTACCTGTCTTTTTTCTGAACTTCAGTTTCACAGCCTGTAGTATACTGGTGGTGTTTGGAGGTAAAAATTGAACACTTTATGTTTTTCATTCGAAAGTTATGGCCTTAACTCAACTGTGAATGTATAAAATAAACCATTTCCAGACAATGAACTGAGAACAGTTTCAGATATTTTCTTTGAACTTTGTACAAATGTCATCTGATGGACGATCATTGTTCTCGATGAATTCCATTTTTTAGTCTTCATTATTGCTATCATAACCAGCAGGTTATGGTCATTCCTTTTAGCGTAACCTGTCAATGGGTTATGGGAATTTCTGGTTTTTTGGAATGAATGTTTGGATTTAAGAGTTTTATCCTAAGTTGATGTACATCTGTCCAGAGAATTTTGACTTTCACAGAATGTTTGTTGGTTTAAATCTTCCTACAATTTCAACGTTATTAGTTTTTTTCTTCACAGACTGTTTATATATACATATGATTATACATGACTTATGTTTAAAGATAATAATGTATTGTTTCTCTTTACAGATAATACCGTTCATTATTTCTTGATTCTTATTCGGAATCATGCTCAAGTTATTGTCACACAGATGCTTTCGACACATGATCCAATGATGAGAGGTAGTCTTGATTTCCCTAACCTTATCAAAGTCCATGGAATCAATGGAAGCTTCAAATTAACTCTGGAAATATACAGCATGGTAATTTCTTGTCTTTAGAATCAGTTGCATATAGCTACTTTAGCCTATCTGCAATGATTGTTTCTCATGAATAAACTTTACTTTGCTTTTAAGTTCTCTTCCACTAATTTGAGGGAGTATTTTGCTATTGTCCTTGTCATACATGTATAGAACATCTCAAAATTGAGATTTTCTTAAACTTGAGTGAAGTTGAGATTTCCTCAACTGAGTTTTCCTCAAAATGAGCTTGTATAAACATTCCTAGAGTAGCTTTAGGAAAATCTCAGCCGAGGGAAAGATTAGGGATTACTCACCAATATAAGTGGCCCAAAGAGAACTCTTTAAGTCAGGATGGTAAGAAAGGTAACATGGAGTTAGCCTATTTAGAAAAGGGATATTGATATGTGTGCAATGGCGCTGTGTATGCACTAATATAAATAATTATAGGAAGAAAAAATAGTAGACATCTTTATAAACTAGATAGGTGCATACTTCTGTAATGCTAGCTATGTCTTAAAAAATATTGATGACATCATCCTTTGTATTTTGCTGAAACAGGGGATATTAATTTGAGTTTTTCCGTCTGTCCCTCTGTCACGCTTCATTTCCATTCAGTAACGGCAACAAATACTATCCGATTTTCTTCAGACTTGGTAAAGAAGTTAAATGCTTAAAGGTAGAATTGAATCTAGAGCAACATAGCATGGTGCGGCGCCATGCCCTTCTTCATGCTCTCAATCACCAATAACGCTAACAAATAAACCCAACTTGTGTTTAGGGCGAACCATCCCTTGAATAACACATCTAACCTGTGTATAAGGCTTTAGTTTTTGTTCGATTTCCAAGCAATACATCTTGTGTCAACAGCATGAAAATTACATGTTTCAACCTAACATTAAAAGAGTTAATATGATTACCCCTTTACAAAAGGGGGGAAAGTGGGGGATATAAATTATACGAATTACTGGTAGCTTACTATATTTTAGGGATGCAACGATACACTTTTCTTAACAACGATATGTATCACGATATTTGGCTCTTGATACAATATGTATTGCGATAAGTTATATTTTACTAGGCTATTTTGAAATCTGAATAAAAATATTAAAATAACGAGAAACAACTTCTGCCATTGTAAAACATTATTAATCCTGAAAAGGAAAACACGACCCTGAAAACAAAACAGGAATATGAATCTATGCAACAAGTATTTATCACTGCACGAAATGCACCTGATTGTACTTGAGAAAATGGTCTCATATCAAGCACCATAAAGTTTGTAATTGATCTTGAAATTTCTTTTGAATGAGGGAAATTTATTTGCATTATTTTAAGTTTTAAAAGCCCTCTGTAAACTGTCCCGTACCTCGTCGTCTGGTACCCGTTAGAGTGTGTATTGTAACAAATATACTGTGATATAGTGTCCCACAGTATGTCATTGCACCACTATTATATTTGCTTTTTAGTCCTTGAAAACATATTATGAGTCCTTGAATTTTGAATTCAAGTGCCTGTATGAACCGTGTTGATATTTCACATGTATATTTCTTATGACCAGAGTCCGAAGTCTGGGACCTGGTTAATTTGGGTTTGGACTTGGCATTTAGAATTACCACAAGTCCGAAGAACTTGCCTCATCTGCAGTTAATTAATTTTACTATATTACTTATTAACAAAGTTCAGCATGGACTTTTAAATTTCTCAGTTGGACTTGCTAGAAATTTACTCTCCAAGTCCCGGACTTGATTGTCTAAAAAGAATTTTGAATCCCTGATTTGGTTTCTTGACTTTTGACCAAGTGAATTCGGACTTTGACCTACTTTTCAAAATTGTTAACCTGAGCTGAAGGAAAATTGTTTTATCAGTCCTTTGACCTTAAAACCTGACAGCTGTGGGTCAAATATCTATTTTGAAAATTTACAGCCATTTTTGTGAGCTTTGTTGTCTTCTGACAACTCTTGTTTAAAGCAGGTTAGCCAGAGGGTCTTATGTTTAGACTAGACAAAGTCGAGTTTTGAAGCCAATTATTTTCAATTCCAGTGAAGTGTACATATTATAAATAAACATGGTAGGGCCAAATCACTAGACATTTGAATATATATACAGTTTTTATTTTATTATTTTTAAGTTTTTTTATATATATATATAAACTATTAAAAAGAAAGGCTTTATCTGTGATGTATGAATTTATTTTAAAGCAATTTCTTTTAGCTATCTAATTTTAATGTGTTATAGAATTCACTTTTTGAGCACGAAATTGGGATAAACATTGATTGACTTCCATTGTCCATTTGGTAAAAGCAGTATTAGTTTATTAGAATTAAATTAGGTACTTAGTAGTATTTATTAGTCCAAGACTTGTGAATGTATTGTCTTCTGTAAAAGTAGTTTTCATATGGTGATTCACATTTGTCAGTTCCTAAAATTTAGCAATTGGAATTCACTTTTCGCATTCTGATTTCTTTTCTTAAAACTGATCTAATTTAAATTTCAGTCTGTTTCTCGAGAAAGTATTGGTAAAGAAAAGAAAAGAAAAACGCCAAAGAAAGCATCAAAAAGTCACCACTTAACAGGTAAAATAGTTAGATATTTGATTAAATCTGTGCAGTGGTGATCAACAAGTAGTGTAGACCTTCACCAACACTTAACTGTTTTACTGTAGTCAGGGATGAGAATTTTCCTGGTATTGGAGGAATTCCTCCATTTTCAAAAGTTTACTGCTATGTAAAATCTTTTATTTTCCATTAAACCCCTACAAATGAGACATTTTCCTCCTTTTTGACCATTATAGAATCAAATCTCTGTGTAGTTCTTCACTTACACTTAACTTATTGTGTTACTGTAGTCCTTCACTTACACTTAACTTATTATGACTGTAGTCCTTCACTTACACTAAACTTATGTGACTGTAGTCCTTCACTTACACTTAACTTATGTGACTGTAGTCCTTCACTTACACTTAACTTATTATGTTACTGTAGTCCTTCACTTACACTTAACTTATGTGACTGTAGTCCTTCACTTACACTTAACTTATTATGTTACTGTAGTCCTTCACTTACACTTAACTTATGTGACTGTAGTCCTTCACTTACACTTAACTTATTATGTTACTGTAGTCCTTCACTTACACTTAACTTATGTTACTGTAGTCCTTCACTTACACTTAACTTATTATGTGACTGTAGTCCTTCACTTACACTAAACTTATGTGACTAGTCCTTCACTTACACTTATCTTATGTTACTATAGTCCTTCACTTACACTTAACTTATTGTGTGACCGTAGTCCTTCACTTACACTTAACTTACACTTACTTACACTTAACTTATTGTGTTACTGTAGTCCTTCACTTACACTTATATGAACCTTCACTTATTATTATGTGACTGTAGTCCTTCACTTACACTTAACTTATTGTGTTACTGTAGTCCTTCACTTACACTTATATGACTGTAGTCCTTCACTTACACTTAACTTATATGACTGTAGTCCTTCACTTACACTTAATTTATTATGTTACTGTAGTCCTTCACTTACACTTAATTTATTGTGTTACTGTAGTCCTTCACTTACACTTATTGTGTTCTGTAGATATGTGGAGGATTGCGAACACTCTTGACATTAAATAAAAATTTATGGTTGAAAACTCTTTTTGAAGTGTCCAAAACTAAGCATTCTTGATTATATTTGATTTTAAAAGTCCATGAAAACATATTATGGATCCTGTAAAAGTCCTTGAATTTGAATTGAAGTACCTGTATGAACCATGTCCTGACTATACAAGAACACACATTTTCCCAATGTACGATGCTAGCGATGATGCATTTTAAGACGTCTGAATGACAAGTTTTTGTTTGTAAAAAATCATCACATGTGTCTTAAAAAAAATTTAAAAAATACATTGACAGTCATTGAAATGTTGGCTTACCCATAGATGATCATAAAAGGATTTTTATTTGTGATCACACAGCGTTTGTCAAAATGTCAAGACGAAAGAAATAGTACAAACCAAGGTGAAATCATTCTAACCTGGCTCTAATGGGGTCATAATGACCTGAAAGTACAAAGACAAGTCAAATTATTTAGTTACATATAATATTTATTCATTTGTTTTACTAATGGACACTTTCAAAACTTTTTCAGTCATACTGTAGCAGTGTTTAAAATGAGTTTTTGAAATAATATGATTAGTTTGATGCATAGCTGCACATTTATTGTTATGGAATTAATCAGCTGTCTGTGCTGTCATTTGAGGTAATTTGTGCTATAAATAGCTTCAAACCAGCAAAGGGAACCCCTGTTATAAAAAGTAATATAACAATTATTCTTATGAATCAGTATATACTTTGTTCCTATAAGAATGTTTAAAAACAATGATTCACAAGTTTGAATGCTTTAAATTTAAAATGGTAAGCTTAAATTGATTATACAACAAGAATTTTATAAAAGTCATGGTAATTAGTTGTTTGTTTTCAAGGAATGGCAGACAAAATTTGTTTTTGTAATCCGTAATAAATACTAATCAAACTAAAAAAAAATTAGCTTTAATGTATCAGAATTTGATTATCATGAAGTACACAATTTATGTAGCATTGTTTAAAAAAAAATTATTTTAGTTTTCAATGTCAGATAACTAGAATAATCTGGCTACTAAACATAGATGCCTTGTAAACTAATGTACAATTATTGTTGCAGAAACCTATTTTGTTTTTATTTTTTTGTTTGTTTGTTTTTGTTATTTTTTAAACAACACTTTATTAGATCATTATTTGTATAATTGCAGCTCCAAGCCCTGGCGGTCCAACAGCTGTTAGAACAACCAATTTTACACTGATCACAACACTTCCCATCACGATGAGATCCCTGGACAAAACATGTTTTACTTTAGAAAAGGTAAGTGTTTTCTGGAAACGCAAGCTTTTATATAAGTTCATATCGTTTTGCTTAATAAAGGACAAAAAAAACTTTTTTCATTGTTCAACAGAATGTACAGTATTGGCCACGCGGCTTCCGCAAAAGTTGCGTCATTGCGGCGGGGTTAGTTTAGAGGGAACAGTTAAAATCACGGCGATTAAAATCTTTGCAAATCACAGGGATGAATAAAATCATCACTAATCACAGCTGTTGAAAATCATTGCAAATAGCGGCTGTTGAAAATCATCGCAAATAGCGGCTGTTGAAAATCATCGCAAATAGCAGCTGTTGAAAATCATCGCAAATAGCAGCTGCTGATCTCCGTACACTACTGGAATTGTCGAACTGAATTCTGTTTTTTTGGTTTTTTGTTTTGTTTGTTTGTTTGTTTGTTTTTGTGTGTATGTGTTGATGCTTGATCAATCTATTCATTAAATATCAAATTACATTACTATTGGCTTAAATGCCACCATTATCTTCCATAGTGCCCAAAATATGTACCTTCAAGTTGATCCCAAGCCAAACAATAACCCCAACTTATATATATATATATATATATATATATATATATATATATATATATATATATGGCTAATTTGAAAAAAAATTGATATCAAATATATTGATAAAACATCGGGGATATTTATGCTAGATGTATATTTTACCAATCTTATAACAAAATACATGTATATCGTTGTCGTTTTGGTACAATGCGCTATTGAGTTAGGGTGGATATAGATATACACCGATTATCGAACAAAATTTTATTTTAAACTTAAAATAAAGCTTGCACTAATTTCTAATGTTTTATTTTCAGATTCGAAATCAATTATTAAATTCTATTTTTGGATCATTAGACGCGCCGCCATTGAACTCGGTCACAAACAAGGGAAACTGCATTTGTGTGTTTCTCTATTATCTTTGGGTCATAAAACGTCATTTACTGCTTTAACTGATTTTAAAGAGCGTAAAATATAATTGAGTACAATAAAATAATTAATGAATTATGATGTATCCATTTGAGTATTTTAGTGTACGGTTACTTTGTCGGACGGTTTCTTCCAGTCCGTAATGGATTCTAGATAGATATACTGAAAGGAAAACATGCGAAATTGGTAAATAGAAAATGCAATAAACTGCATGTAACACTCTGTCTCCTTTCTTATGGGACGTAGTCAATACGTTCAGCCATCTTCCAACCAATCATTTGATAGTGTAGGCAGTATTGTGCTGTCATTGCATATTTCGTGTCATCTGATATATGATTGATGGAATTCAACAGTTTTGATTCTTGAATATGTATGTATTGGGCATGATTTGCAGCTATCATGAATCACTTGTGATTGAAGATTTTCAAAGAGAGGCTGAACAGTCTTGGGCTGGAATACGTGTAATTAATGTCAAACTGATTTTATTATTAAATATAATATACAAGTTTAAATCGTGTTGTATTTTATTTTAAAAAAGAACACCAATCAGACTATTTAAACTCTGTGCGGTAGTTGACGATGGCTAGAATCAAAATTCGAGATTAATTTGCATATGAAAAATCAGACACAACTTATCTAAAATAAAACTTGTTCAATTTTGATCAGCTATCACTTGTTAGAGCACATGTTCAATCGATGTTGAAATCGATTTTTAAACGTAGTTTTACTTACGGGAGGCCTGTGGTCTCTTTCCGGGTACATTGTGAAGATATACCATTATAGAGTTCTTAACATATGCATTTCTGCTCTGAATGAATAGAATATATCCCAACGATTGGTGTTCCTCCCACCTTGAAAGAGTTCATTTGTTGATGTTAAAATAAGTTTTTGAAACCTGGGAATTTTACTTATATAAAACATCGAATGTTAAAAAAAAGACTTGCAAAAAGTTTTACCTGCGTGAATGGATAGTATGTTTTGTATTACAAAATCGGGTACAGAGTTTCTTGAACTTTTAATAATACATGCATGTTATTCGTACCCTTTTTAATCTTCTGAAAAATAAGTAATATAGCTTCGATATATCATAAGCTTATCAGTAATTAAAATAGTGTACACATATACACTGTTATACTTTACTTTAAGTGAAGTTCATGTTAAAGTCGAGGAGATAAATTTATCAGCAACCCAAATTCAATTACATAAGGTTTAGCATATAATAAACATTCGGTAGTTTTAGTGGAATCGTCAGGAGACCAGGAAATTCTATACCTTTGTACTATTATCGCATACATGATAGTTTTATTGATGTAAACCTTTTCTTTGATTTTAAAGTATGATTAAAACAGTATTTTCACAAAACTTATTTTTGGTGGGAAAATGAATATTAAAAAGTAACGAATTTTCTCCTGAAAACAAAATGCTTTCCATATGTACAAGTAAACAGCTTTAAATCAATTCAAATAAGATAATTTCGAGATATAACTTTTTTATTTTACTTAAAAACTGTTGTACTTCACATAGGATAGGCAGGCCTTGACCTTAACTTTTTTACCAACTTGCCCAGCAGGGCAAGTGCTTATGAAATTTTGGTTGCCCGCCATGAAAATCTACTTGCCCGCAAAATATAGTTGAATTCTGTAAAATACGTCTAGAGGAGTAGTATATTATTACTCAAAGATCTAGTTAATCCAACTGACGTTTGACAGACGACGTGATTCTAAAATTAACTTTCTTGCAGTACGCATGCCCACTCCCTCAGATCAGTCGTCTACTTTTTAACTTTCTATTTTAAATAGGGAATTAGGTCAGTGATTATATAAAGCATTCCACCTTTTCATTTTTGCTTTACGTACTCTGCATGCTTTGTTCTGTTGTTCAACAATATTAGAATACGATAATAAAGGTCAACATACCAAATTAATCAGTACTTTAATAAATAAACAAATTCCCCCTACACTTCCGGTTTTGCGATTGAAAGTGGTCATTCTAAACACCACAACAACACAAGGTTGAAAGTGGTCGATGTTTTCGGCATTCTGTGTTCTCGCTGCTTTAAATATTATAATTAAACTCGCTGCTTTAAATATTATAATTAAACACGGGAAATGGTAGTAGCGATGTGTAATACTTACTACAGTTATATCTATTCATTTTTATGTAATCTTTCTGATGAATTTTGAAAGCGATTATTGAGATGAAATATTTTAAAAGGAGGTAATTAAGTTGACCCGTACTTCTCTGAGCACATGTGTTAACAGCAATGACGGATTATGTAAACATGCTTGGAGTCGCTAAAAATAAAGTTCCATTTGTCCGTTTGGACGGGTTGTCGAGGGATTTAATTTTTGGTGGGTTGAAAGACATCGATGAACTTGTGTTTACTATTAACCGTTTGAGATTTTTTACTTGCCTGACCGGGCAACTGACACTTGAAATCTTGTTACCCAGGATCAGCTTTTACTTGCCCCAGGCAACCGTTAACGTCGAGCCCTGATAGGTCTAGTGGTTAGGTTATCGCGTCCCAAAAACCTAGGCATCTCTTGGCCCTTGACAACAATCAGTTCAGGGCTGCATTAACCATGATTTTTTATGGAGTGGAAATTTGGCGTTTACTTTGCGGAAATTTGTTCTTGGGTGCCCTGAACTACGATTTTACCGTTCAATTTTTAACCATTAAAATCATATATATATATATCTGAAGAACTGAATAAAACAGGCATTAAACCATTGAAACAAAACAATGTACCTTTAGATATAGGAATGAGAAATATACCTTTTCACCGAGCAAAAATAAATGTGGAGAGAGAGAGAGAGAGAGTATTACAGAACTTATAATTTTTTAAGGGCTGTCACATATATGCTTGCAGTTTTTGTCTAATATCACGATTACGGATAGTTGAAAAGCGATATACATGTGAAGACATAAAGAAGGTCCCATGTGTCCAACTCTGCAGAGGTGTGATTACATTTCACGCACGGACGACTTGGGTAATCAATTTCAATACTTGACACAGAAGAACTTTGGTATGTGATGCAATTATAACATAACTGTTGAACAAAGTGAATTCGAAGGTACATGTTTCGGGCACTATAGAAGATAATGGTCACATTTAAGCAACATGTATATTTAATGAAAAGATTGATCACACACACACACACACACCCCCAAAACAGAATTCAGTTCGACAATTCCAGTAGTATACGGAGATCGGCAGCCGATATTTGCGATGATTTTATTCAACCCCTGCAATTTGCGAATATTTTTAATCGCTGGATGACGATGACTGTGGTGGACAGCCGCGTTTTGAACGCGGACGTTCACTCAAAACTAACCCCTCGCGATGACGTGACTTTTGCGGAATCCACGTGGCCCATACTGTATATATATTTTGCATGGTTGATTATTTCTTAATTGAAATTTTAGCCTATGCTTGGCACTTACACGCCCAATTAGCAGTGAGGGTTCTTCAACATGCCTACACCTACTGTGACATGGGACCTCGGTTTAACTGTCAGCTCATCTGAAGGACAGGAAAAGCCAGTCATCTCTGGCGAGGCTCGAATCCATGACCCTCCATGTGTATGGCGATATCTTGTTGACTATAATGGCGTAAAGGATGTAGGCCTCCACCCCATTTGAACTACCGGTCGAATATGAAAGGAAACAGAGTTTTACATGCATTTTAACATGTTTTCATTTTACCAATATATTGCTATGTTTTCAGTATATCTATTCTGAATCAGTCTGGAGAAATTCTTTTCTGCAACTTGTAAATAGGTTTTTAAAACTTGGAAAATAAATTCCAAAAGTTCTTAACAGAGAAACACGGAGAATTTTAGTTTTTTTTCATTATTTCATTTGTAATTAAAATTTTTACTTGCGTAATATATTTCACAAGGATGCGATGTTTGTTTGTTTGTTAATGATTGTTTAACGTCCCACTAAAGAATATTTCACTCATAGAGACGTCACCAAATGACGATGAAAGGCTTCAAAATATGGCCTATGTTCAGCACTTACGGCCATTGAGCAGTGAGGGTTCTTTAACGTGCCGACACCTACTGTGACACACACTCGAGTGTCTGAACATGATGGGCATTTAAGAAATATATAATCAAATACACAACATGGAATTATTTGTCATACATATTTGTCAATTTTTTTCAATATGACCTCTGATAATGATGACACATGCGGTGATGTAAGTCCTTACATACTCTTACACCAACCTGAGTTATCTTTTGACAGTGATTTATGACCCTGTCGCTATGGATACCCCATTCAATATTTTGTCCCTGTTATGTAATAGCTTTGATCTGCGGTCTTGATCGAGGAGCCATATTTGTCACTTGGTCAAATTATGTGGATTCTGTTTAATGATAATTTAATTTATTGAGCAAGATTTATATGACACCGCCATGAAGTGACTTTTGCAGAATCCACGTTGCCAGCTTTGTAATAAATGAGTTTTACTGCAAACTTTGTATTAAATAATATATATGACAAACTTTGTATTAAATAATATATATGACAAACTTTGTATTAAATAATATATATGACAAACTTTGTATTAAATAATATATATGACAAACTTTGTATTAAATAATATATATGACAAACTTTGTATTAAATAATATATATGACAAACTTTGTATTAAATAATATATATGACAAACTTTGTATTAAATAATATATATGACAAACTTTGTATTAAATAATATATATGACAAACTTTGTATTAAATAATATATATGACAAACTTTGTATTAGAGTTACACTGCAAACTTTTTATTTAATAATATATATGACAAACTTTGTATTAAATAATATATATGACAAACTTTGTATTAGAGTTACACTGCAAACTTTTTATTTAATAATATATACTGCAAACTTTGTATTAAAAAGTTATACTGTAAACTTGGGTTTGACAGAGTTACACTGTAAACTTTGTATTAAAAAGTTATACTGTAAACTTGGGTTTGACAGAGTTACACTGTAAACTTTGTATTAAATCAGTTATGCTGCAAATCTCTGTATTAAACAAGTTATACTGCAAACTTTGTGTTATAAGAGTAACATTTTATAATGTTGCCTTTTTATTTTATAGATTCCATACCTTTCACCTCTACATGGGACTATTTATATGAGGCTGAAATGTTTAATGGAACAGAATGTTGAAGAGAGAGGCTTTCTGGTATGTATTCGTCTGTACTTCTGATGTAGCTTCGGGGATATGTAAATCATCATTGTGACTATTACATTTAGTTTTAACTCTGACCCCTTAAAACCTATGGCCTGTCTTGTGCATCAATGACTGAACTCAGATCAACTTTGTTTAAAGAGCTGAATAATCAAAATTATTGAGAAGGAAGACAATCCTTGAGACTAAAAATGAGAAGTTTTTGCCCAAATATGGCATCTCATGGAAAAAAGCCAAGATTTAACAAGGCATGACAATTGATACTAATCCCACACAATGGAAATATTGTAAAATGCATGTATACTGGAATGATATGTTTCATGAAACTCCCTTGAGAAATAATTCCAAATTTCATCAAAACCTGACAATATTGAAATTTTGATCAATCAGAAGTCTCAGTTTGCTATAGACAGCAATAAAACCCACATCAATGAAATTGCAATCCCTTGATACCCATTAATTCAAAATTTCTTCAAGATCTGATATTGTTTAAATTTGGACCAATCAGAAGACTCGGTTTCCCATAGACAGCTACAAAACCCATATCATTTAAATCACAATCCCTTAATACCTATAAATTCAAAATTTTATCAAAATCAGATATTGTTGAAATTTCAACAAATCAGAAGCCTTGGATTGTCATAGGTGCCATCTTTTTATGAAGTCATGACATACATTGTGCATATCTGCACATCCAAACCTAAAGTCATATGAAGTTTCTTGAAATTCTGTTGAGAAATAAACTTGTTAGAGTGCTGACAAAAATATTTCATTGAAATAAACAAAAGACAATAACTCTGAGTGCAAGAAAGTGTAACAAACATACAAGCCTAATCCTATATCCCCTCAATACTTCCTTTGCGATGGGGTAATAGATATCATATTTGTCATGCTATTTTGTTTAAATTTAGTACAGTCTCAGATTATTTATGTCCAACATATATTATTGGATTTTCTGAAAACTATTGTTCTGATTACACAAGGGGAAATGTGTTGGAGATGGGGGTGTCACAATGGCGCATTTGCTGTACACATGGTAATTATCATATTGGGCATAGTGCTGTCATCCTTGTCTTTTTTCACTGAGTGTCAATATTTGTTATAGGTAAACTAATTTTTGAAATAAACCAAAATAGTTTGATACAGAACTGTGGCCACAAAATATGGATCACTGATGAGAACTCTGGTGCATTGTGTCACCCTTAAAAAATTTAGCTGAAAATTTTCAATTAAGAGAAGTATACAACTTCCTATGTGCATGTTGTCTTGGCACTGCTGCTGTAATGCTCACACTTGTGGACTTTTACACTAAGAGTTATTCCAGAAAAAAGTGTCAACTGGGAGCAGAACGCCCATGAAATTTAGGGATACCACCCTTTTTTTTATTAAAAATTACACACCCCCCCCCCCCACCACCACCACCAACTATTTTGGTTATATTTTGGGGTAAAACCCCTCCCACCACCAACAAATTTAAATTGAAACTAGAGTTCGTATTGAATACAAATACAACAGGCTGTGGACAAAAATAAAATAACTAGACACTCTTAACATGCATCAGAGTTCTGTTCGTTAGTTATCATGTGATATTGTTTTTCCCATTGTCAATTTTCCACATTTAAGTAGAAATATCCCCACAATCACCTGCATATGGTGTTGAAATTTTGAAATTGAACTGTGACCTTCACTTTTGAACTGATGACCTTGAAAATTGCCACAGATATTCTTCTGAACATTTCTTAATAATATCTTGTATATATCAGTATACAAAATATTTTTACTTTCTGAGATATTTAACGAAGGAAAATAATATGAATTTGGTAGTGTTTCATGTTGATTTTCATCCTCTGTCCGGTTTGGTTTAACTGCCATGATTTAGTTTATACCTGAATCAGCTACATTCTAAAATATTTTTGCCCCTTATTTCTTAATAAAAATTTACTTTCGGGAAGTTTTTACATTAATGATCTAATAGATAATGAATTCTACTATCTATAACCAAAGAATTGTACATGTTCACTCATCTTTAATAGAAAAATTCGTAAAAAGGGCTAAAACAGTTTTAAGGGTCATAAACCCTTGCTTTTCGGTTGAACATCATAAAAATCTAATCAATAAAGAATTAACATATGATCTATCATTCTGTGAAGTTTTATTGGAATCATTTCAGAAATGGGGCCGAAACTGTGTTACGCCCAACCAAATTTTTTTATAGGGATTTATCATTTTGGACCCTTTATCTCGAAAACCGGGCTCTACTATACTAAAAAATTCACTCTTCATTTGGCCAGTGAACTAGAAATTTTACTAGCCAGCCAGGAACTTTTAGTTGCATTTATATATACAGTAAAACCTGTCTATAACAAACCTGGATTTAAACAATTCTTGGTTGTAAGGAACTAGTAAAAAATCCTCTGCAATTTCCCATATAGTTACAATGTTAAAAATTTGTGAGTAACGAAATTGGATGTAAAGAAAAATTGTTAAAAGCGTATCGTTTTCTCATGCCAACCCGCAAAAATTCATTTGCTGACACAAATTTGTTTGTCTTTTGTGCATTTTTATATTGCTGTGACAAATTTGTTCATATTTTGCTGTGACTCTGTACTGTAAACAAAGTATATCTGAATGCGACTACACTGCCTGGGTCTCTATCGGGGCATTCATAGTTTATACCCGTAATACACAGAACTTGGCTTTTACAAGCATTGAATATTTCTGTAAGTACATTACATGTAAGGCCTAAAATAAAATTAAGTTTGTTTGCTGTTTACCCACCGACCCATGGAAATCACTGTGACTCAGAAAATTTTATTGCCGTTTTCAAAACAAATTTTTTTTTATTGACGATCTTTCTGGAACGTTCGATTACCGTCACTACTATATATAATAATATTAGTATTAACTTCGTCTAGATCTCTGAGAATATACATGTACAGTCAAACTTGTATATAAAAACCGCTCAGGGGAAATTACAAAAACGGTATATAAAGGGTCACATGAGATATGAAATCCAAGGTATCAGAGATGACTTTCATTTTTTCCAAATACATATTTCTTCCCTGGTTACATATTTCATTTAGTAATTAAATGTATATTGTATTTATTTACTAAAGGGATTTTTCTCCAGGGTCTGGAAAATTGGAAAATATTTATTTATTTTTTAAAAAATTTCAAATTAGAAATTTTTGCATCTTTTGGGGAAAAAATACAAGCCATTTTTGCATTGGGAAGGGTCCTGTAACCATACCAAAAATAGTCATAGAAAATCCCTGTAGCTAATACATGCATAACATGTAAATAATGAAAAATAAAATAACAATGAAATAATTCAATGTTTTAAATAATTTAAATTAATTTTTGATGTAATTGAATTATACATGTACATCGAGGATATGGCACATTATTAAACTTAAACAAATATCTAAAATGTGCTCAAAGTCGGTGGTCTGTGTTGTTAAGTCACACGAGTCAGAAGTGTAAGAATGTAAAGAAAGATGTAGATAGTTGAATTTTATTTAATTATCATTTTATTAGACGTAATCCGATGCTACGAGCGCCGGTGATTATACTCTTTGGATTGAGATGTTGATTTGCTAATCAAGTGATGTTTGATTAGTTACAGCATTCTAGAATACGAGAAAACAAATCATCAATCATTCAGCAATGATATTTAAATGCTCCTGTTTGTAAAAACACCTTGTCACAAAGTGTGTCTGAATTTTTTTCTTTTAAGTCTTAGTCTTTCGCAGATTAAGTAATCATCACCGGAAACTTTGGTCATAAATTGATGATCGAAAACGAAACATCAATCAGTCAGCGATGATTGTTAGTTCCTGGTTGTAAAAACACCCTGTCGTAAAGCACATCCGAGTGCCTAATTACTACCCGGGACATTAATTGACACCTCCAGGTGTGTTGTGACTGTCAAAGCATCGTGTATTGCCCAATGTTGTCGATTAAGTCTCAAATTGTCCCGGGAGATTTATCTACGAGTTATCTCCCTTCCAAGAGTAGTAAGTGTATAAGCAGTCCCTATACGCAAGTAGGACAACCACAGGCGGACAAAATACAGCGGTCACCAGTCACGTAAGGCAGGTGGTCGCTATATAGGGGCAAATATATAGTAATTCTCAAGGGGCAGTCCAAATATGGTCGTTATGGACAGGAAGTGGTTATATGAGGGGGGTCGCTAAGGCAAGTTTGACTGTATATATTTTGACCGTGGCGCTATCATTCATTCAATGAAACATTGTATATTAACAGTATCTTATCCGAGTAATGTAAAATAATGGCCAGAATGAAGGTAACATGACACTAGGGGGCCTATCAAGGAACTGCAAATTCATTATATGACCTTGTAACTCTTCGATATATTACCAATCCATCTACAGTATTAGGGCATAAATGAGTTTGCCGAACTTTCTTTCCCGATTTTAATGCATTTTATTTGGGGGGGTGGGTGTAAATCAGGGTTTGGGATTCTGTCTGGTGGGGGAACATGACAGAATCTCCAAACAGATTTATTCAGATTTTATTCACTCAAAAAATCACTTAAAATTGAGACATATAGTCAGGGCTCAACATTCTGTCTGACCAGTACCAGAAAATTTTACTAGGACCTCAACATGACAGAATCTCCAAATCTATCGATATTTCTCTTCAGATTTTAGTGGTAAATCTAGAGCTCTTTAAGGGTATAATAAAAACACTATATTTTAAATTTTTAATAAGTCAAAATTAGCTCACATACTTAATTTCATGACTGCCCGACGAACTCGATGACTGGCGGGGGACTTGTGCATATCTATATCTCATTTTTAGCTATTGCTGCACCCACCATTAAATGCTATTTACTGCTTTGACTGATTTTGTAAATAACTTAAAAAACAAATAAGTACAGAAAAAAATTAATGAATTATTTCATGATTGAAATAATTCCATATAATCTCTAGAGTTCTCAAGCCTACTAACTCTGAATAGACAGTTAGTTGAATGCTGTGACAAGTTATTTATACAAATCAAGAAACAAGTATGTATATAAGTTTGAAATTTTCTTTTAGGCCTAATTATTGTAAAATAAATTCTGATTTCTATTCTGCCCTTTGATATCTTTGATACACCCTCATCTCTAGTTATGCCTCCACTTTTATAAAGAAGCCGTCGTCAGTCACTCAGTGTAAACAGATTACTATAGTTATCGTAAGTTGATCTGCTTTATTAGAGATATCTTCACTCATTTCAAACAAAACTATCAAAAAAGAAATGTATCATTCTATATGCCCGGTTAATTTAAAATATGCCATGGCTAGGCTAGTGAAGCTGCACGCACTTGTGATTTTATGACCGATGCTTTCAGTTTCACTTTCAATCTGAATTTTTGCGGGTCCATAGAATTACCGAAAGGACGCCAATTACTGGAATGACGGGAAATGTAACTTGATTGAAGCTCCTTTCCATCGTAATGATAATTTTGTGGAATACTTTACTTTTAAATGTTAATAATATAGGTATTACATTAAATGAAAAGATATTTTGTCGGTATTGTCCCTGTATTTACCAATCTAGCTTTTCATATTTAAGCCATATCAGTTCTAGTGTGATATTGAACCCGACGTAACTACTTGTACAATTTGTAGCAAAATTCCTGGAACACTGTTTCCCTTCTCACATTGAAATAGTTTATTCTTCTTAGCTGTATATAAATATTCTAGAAATTACGAAAACATAATCTGATGTGTCATTCCAGTGGCTTTATGCGTCATCCTGGTAATATTACTATTATTCCGGTTATTTTATATACCAATCTCTCACCGGAGGGCGTATTACATTATATGTCGAAAAAATTGACTAAATGAAAGTAAGTCTATATGGCACGTAATATCAGCGACATATCTATTTTCACAATCACCGGTAATGTAAATAAATGCCCCACTATCGGTAAATAAATTACAAAAAGATCAAAATGGTTTTCCACAACAATTTTTTTAATAATAGATCTTCAGTCTATTTGAAGTGATAATTTTAACCCGACCAGTCAGGCTACTTTGACACAAATTAACTAGACCATAGCAATCTTTTACTAGTCAGGGTCGGTCGGACCTCCCTTAGTGTTGAGCCCTGATAGTTCGGCCTAAGCTACTGCTATATCCCAGAATGACACATGAATTTTCTCAACGAATACTCTTTATAAAACTAGGAAGCCAAAAATCCTGTATGATACATGTTTTACTAAAATAAACAATTCATGAAACACCTGTGTAAATTTGTTTGATATGCTTTCATGAAAGCTGGAGGGAATAATGTTATAACAAACATAAAATCGTGTAGACAGTTACATAAGAGTTACCTCCCATTATCTTTTTAATTTCAAAAATATTATATAACGATATCAAATCTAGTAAAATGAAATAAATTAAATTTATACACCCGTTTTCTTTAACATAACCCTGTGTATTTCTCTAATTTACATTTGAAATATATTGATAAGTCTCAGTAAATTTATCAATATCATTTTAAAACACTGACTCTTGTCACTGCACCATGCACCTAATTATAGACACTGTCTCGCCCTGTAACTGATTGCCAATAGTTGGGTGGTCCAGTTGAGCCTCTGATGTAATATTAGCAAGTCTGTTTAACTTGCAACCAGTGAAAAAATACTATGAGATGACCATTTAGTTTCAACAGATAATTGTTGTACAGTGAAAACTTGTTGAAATTTCACAAACAACCTCTCTCTTCTCCTGTCTGTCTCAAACACTTATGATATGTTTAATGTGTCCTTATTTACAATTATTTTCATTATAATTTGTACAGAAAATGACTGACAGCGCAATGACAGAGAAATTTCCAATAAAGTAAAATAATTTCCCTACCTACCTACCTACCTACCCATAGGTAAAAGGGTAGAGTCGATAAACAGCAAACAGAATATTTTATGTCTGGCCTAATATGAACAGTGTTCTGATGGAAATATTTGACAAACTGACAGATGTGGAGAATTTCATTGAATCAGATGTGCACAGAAAACAACACAACTTTTTTTTTCTTATGTAGTCTATATTGTATGTAATTAATAGTGAACATTAAAAAGTTTAAACAAGTATCATTAGTAATCCATTTTACTAAATACTTATAATATATCTGTAACGAAATATTGCTATAGCAAATTTATTTATAGGTCCCAGGGAATTCGTTATAGACAGGTTTTACTGTATGTGTGTGTGTGTATATATATATGTATATATGAGTGAGTGTGTGTTCTTCAAAAATTTACACTGGATGAAATGAAATACACACATTAATTTGTTTAAGATGACATGACTTTTTATTGTTTCAATCCATTTAAAACAAGATTATTAACTGTTGACCTTTTTGTGCATTTTTTGATAAATCTAGGAGTGTTTATATGCCTATATTTTTCATATTTTTTGCTCTAATATTAAGCTCTGTTTTTGAGTTTTTAAGGCCAGTTTCTTTTCATCAAAATTAAAACACTGTTTCTGCCCACATGAATTGGAAATTTTATCTGTAAGTTAAAATCGAAAGTTAAACACCTGATCGTCAGACAAACATCGATAAAATTCATTATAAGTGTTTGTCTGACAAGTGGGTGTTTGACCCTCAATTTTAATTTACAATTTCAGATAAAATTTCCAATTCTGGCTGTAGTCTGCCTGCCCACCTTAGCCATAACTTGGTTCCAGTATTCCTGTAACCAAGATTGTTTAAACTTGCCAATGTCCAATGAAGAGCTAGATGCTTGTGTTGAAATCAACACTGAAAAGAAAATATTATCTTGTTCTGTTTAGAAAGTTTCAAGTCGAAAAAATGACAGCGCACAACATGTTTTTATGCAGTGATCAGCATGAGTTAGATGCTCTAGTTTATCAAAACTTAATAGTCAAATCTGTTGTAAAGTGCATAACAGATCATGATTTTGATAATGTAATTTCACAGTGAAAAGGGACAAAAAAAATTATTTCCAGTTCAGGAAAAATCTGGTCGCAATATGTTGACTGAATAAGAATAAACACTCGCCACAACCTAAAAAATGGTCAAATTTGCAAGTGATTTGGTCGAATTGTAGAGCGCTGTGAAAAGTTTTACTTTTCAAGGAACGTGTTTTGTATCTATCAACATAACTGTCTTTTGAAAATACATGTTCAAAATATAACACATGTCGAACGAAAAAGGACCAAGTTTATGGTTAAAGGGCCAAAACTCGTCATTGACCTCTGAAATGTCATGAAACTCTTAGAACATGTTTGAAACTTAATGTGACACATATTATGTGAAAATGGTACAAAAATGATGAAAACAAGCCCAAAACTGAATGGACCAAAAAAGGTTCCAAATATGGACCTGGTTCAAAAAGTGGTGTTACACATGTTTGAAACTTAAAATGTGCTCAGTATTCCTTATATGAACTTTGTTTTTCGAAATTCGGCCTTGTTTCAGAAATAATTTTATGGGACAATTCTGACCACTTTGGCGCTTTATATCTTGGAACCCTTAAGAGATAGAGAAAAACGGAGACCACTCTACAGAATCAGCAAACGATGAACTATCTAGTTATTGAAGTGCATCAAAATTCGTCTGGTAGATTTCCTAATCTCATACATCCTCAAAAAATTTTAAAAATGGACTTGGACCCTAAAGGGAACACATGTAAACGTAATTGTGATATGATGTACCAGTTTTTTCGGTATTTTGTCCACACAGATAATAATAATAAGAAACATAACAATAAGAATAGGTCTTTTCACTTATACTGAAAAACCCTAATGAAGTCTTTTTTTCCATACATGTATATTACAATGGATAAGATTTAATGCTATTTAGTTTTAGCCTTTTATTCCAATACCTTGGTTAAGACAATGCATGCTAGTGGTTTAACAATTCATCAATACAACAATATATTGCGATTTTATTTCAGACCATAAGATATCCTTATTAACTCACATTTGTCCAATGCAATTTTCTGACTTTGGTTACTCTTTTAACTTTGGAGACTACAACACATAGATTGTCAAAAAAGTAAAACCAAACAACAACTGCAGCATACATTGGTACAGTTAACTTTATACATTTTCTCGAATATCAGATACACCCTCCTCCCTTTAATAATTTTTTAATATTCTAAATATTTTTATACATAATAAACACATGTTTTTCAATGTGTACATTATTTATCTTGCTTTATCCACAGACAATGTTTGAGGATGTGAGTGGCTTAGGAGCTTGGCACAGAAGATGGTGTGTTCTGACAGGAAATAAAGTCTGCTACTGGAAGTATCCTGATGATGAAAACAGAAAAGTAAGTGTAGAGAAATTTCATATTTTACTGACGAAATTAAATGTAGATTAATTACATGATGTTAAAATATATAATGGTTTGTGAGATAGGGAACTTTAAAATGATTTTTTTTTAATTTTCAATTCTTATAGCCCCAGATCACAGATCGCGGGGGATATTGTTTTTATTTTTTTGCCTTGCAACATTTTTGTTTCCATCGAATAACATGAACTAGGTTCTCAAAATTTTTACCATATTTGGTTTGTTGGTCTATACAGACATGATTTTTTTTCTGATTTAAATATTATCCATTTTCTGAAATTCTGTTTTTGTTTTTGTTTTTGTTTTTTTGCAACATCAGCAAATCTGGATTTCCCAGTATTATTTTACTTGTTGATGCAAAACCTGCTTCCGACTATAAAATAATTTTAGTATCTGATTTGAATAATGATTCTGCACATGAACAAAAAGTAAACCCTTTTCTACGGAAACAGAATCTGAGATAGATATCGATTCTGAATAAGATGTTAGCGGTGACGATGATTTTACGGACAATTTCAATGCAGAAACCTCCTTTGCAGAACACGTGTCGACAAATAATTTAAATCAAAGTGTTAAATTTAACACATTTACAGCTGAAAATATTGGTCCAACTTACAATATGGATATTTTATCAAGTCACAAGAGAGGTAGCATATTTTCATCTGCTGTCAGCTGAGTCTGCTATTGATCAGAGGTTAAGTTCCGCAAAAACCAGGTAATCTTTACTGTAAAGGCAGGCACATTGCAGGTCACAAAACCAAACCTGGTATTAAATTATAATGCTGTTACTCACACAGCTGAATTGATGGAAGATGAATAGAAATATTAAAACTACTCTTACCTGTTTTTGTTATCACATGTATCATGGATTTTCCACTTTCTTTTGAGAATGGGGCCTGGGCCTTTTGAATTTGGAAATTTAGCAACATTTTATCAATTCAGAAATCAAGAAAAACACAGAACTATGTCAAAAAACAAGAATCTCATCATAATTCTTTGTCATTTGACTTCAGTTGGGAAATTTCAACTGCAAATTCAGGAAAATGCATTTTTTTTTTGCATTGGGAATGGCACCATAGTTCGGCCCCATAAGATAGGGTGGAATTTCCCTGTGTGTTATTATTTACCTGCATGAAATTGTAATGCAAGTAGATTTGTTGGTAGGGCAAGTGAATTTACAATGTCAACATGTCCTTGGGCAAGTACTTGAAATTTCTATTTGTCTACCCCAGACTTTAGAGATAAAATTTTTGAATAACTTTCTTGATTAATCAATTGCTTTTTTGTTTGCTTGTTTTTGTTTTTAGCTAACCTCAACAAGGTTGAAGTGAACTTTTTTGTAGAGATTCAAAAGAAAAATTTGGACACGTTTTTGACGCCTTTTTAGACTGTAATTTTCATTTTTGTATGATTTTTTTTATTTCCCCCCAATTTATTCATTTTTATGTGTTTTACCTGTAAATGCTTTCCTGAAAGAATTTTGCTGAAATTTTTTTTTTAATTTTTTTTATGAATTTTTTTAAACTGCAAAAATGAAGGGATTGGGGGTTAACTTTTCACACTTTCAGCTTCTTCAAAATCACTGAAGGGATTTTGATGAAACATTATAGGATGCAAGCCCTTGAGGTCCTCTATAAAGTTTATTCATTTTGGTCAGATCAACCCAGTGATGGATCCAGGATAGGGCAAAAGAGGCCTCAAGGGGTACCATTGTTTGAAGATCTTCTTCATAAATGTTGCATTGACTTAAAAGCTAATTGGAGCTGAGTGATCTATAATAGATATATGATTAATGTTTGTTAATGTCCTAGAAATTGGAAAATAATTTTTTTTTTATGTTTTTGATATCTTTTTACACATTGTCATTTTCATTCATTTTTTGTATGATTTCTTTGATTTTCTCTCGATTTATTCATAATGATGCATTCATTTTTATATGTGTTTTACATGTAATAAGGTAGAGAAATGCTTTCCTGAAAGAACTTTGGTGAAATTTAATTTATTAAATTTTTAATGAATTTTTAAAACTGCAAAAAGAAGGAGGGTATTTTTCACACTCTCAGCTTGTTATTTACAATTGTTGAATAGTCCAGGGTATAACCCTATAGTTGTTACAGAAAATAACAGACGTGTTATTGTGAAAATGTACAGAAGTTATATATTGAGAAAGTGTAACATGTAATAACATATGTATGTTACTGTATAGAGTTTTTCATATTGTTGGGAATTTAAACCTTAGCATATTTTTTTTAAGTGCAAACAAAAATATGGCTAACATTCCATGGACTTTAAAGTGCATGCTTCAGTAAAAATATTTTATGAGCAAAAGCTTTAAGTTTCTCTACCAACAGTCTGAAAGATGTGATTTCATCTTTTGTAATAACAGAGCTTAGTTATTACAGAAAGGTCTTAAATTCCGGTAATAACAAATATGTGATATATTCATTTTAATAAACCTTACATTGGTTTAAATTGTTTGGTCATAAAATTTTTGTTCTAGCTATGAAAATAAATTGATGCCGAGAAAAAGAAATATCAAATTTTTGAATGTCTTCCTTGTGAAAACTACATGATAACATCCAAATGTTATTGTATGCGACACATTTTCCTGATATAACAGATATACGTTATTACAGGTTTGACAAAGAAAGGGGAGATTACCCATGTTTGTCCCACAATAACACACATCTGTTATTTTTCTGTAATAACTGTACAGGGTTATACCCCTGACTGCTGAAAGGATTTTGACAAAGTTTTTTTTACAAGACCAACTCAGAGGTGGATCAAGGTTGGGGCAAAATAGGTCTCAGGGGGTACACCTCTTTAAAATCTTCTCCAGAACTGCTGCATGGATTGAAAAACTAATTGCATCTGAGTGATTTACATGGATACATGATTTTTTTAATTTCTGGTTTTTGGAATAAATTGCAAAATTGATTTTTAACATGTTTTTGACGCCTTTCCTGACATTGTCTTTTTCATTAATTTTTAAGTCTCATCCACTCCAAGGAGTGTTATAATAATGTGTAAATTGAGATTCCCATATATTACCAACACAGTTCAGGTGAATGATGTGGCCCATGGAACTCTTGTTTTTTGTTTTTAACTTTTACTTTGGTCTTGTTCAGGAACCAATGGGCTTCGTTGATTTGAAGAGATGTATAACAGAGAAAGTGGGTTTGATTCCACGAGACATTTGTGCTCGCCCAAATACATTTGAACTGGTAACAGTACGGCAGCCAAGACGTGGTGAAGCAGACACACTAGTCAGCAAGACTTACAACACCATGACAACCACAAAGTATGTTAATATCAATAAATCAATCAGTTGCCTGGTACCAGTCCTTCGTACAGCTAAATGAAAATTAATTAGCATTGTCAGATGAGATATAATCAATAGCAACATCTGATACTGTTGGTTCTTTGTCTGACATATCACCATGTGGTGAGGTTTTTAATCTAATTAAAAGATTATCTGATTAATTATCATCCATGGATGTTCTTTGGGCTATCGTAAGAAATAGTATAAATTGCAAATATGTTTAATTCATAGATCAAAGAATGCAGCAGCCACGCCAATCTTAGTTACGGTTCCCATGCTTCAAAAACAAAACCAATATGGTGTTCGATCTTTCATCAGCAACAGTTTTGATTGTTTTTTAACAAAGTTTAAGAAACTTATTAATTGTATGAAAGATTGATGAACAGGTGTCAGCATTTGGTTTTTGATTGAAAATTTGTCTTAGCTATAACCAACTCTTAAAATTTTGGTGGAAAATATTGCGGATCAATAATTACAGACTGAAGCTATACCAATTTGATTTGTAGTTCTTTGGAATTTTTATTCAGAATTTGGACTGAATGATCGAAATATTTTTCTAATATTATTATTTCAAATTTCATTTAAATTGGACGGAAGAAATAAAAATGCGGACTGAACAAAATAATTTTCTCTCATTTTGTTAATTCTGATTGTACTAATACAATATTGCATGTAGATAATTTAATTATGAAATCTCCTTATTTTGGTTTATCCAATAGAATATTGCATGTAGATAATTTAATTATGAAATCTCCTTATTTTGGTTTATCCAATACAATATTGTGATCTCTACCAGTATACATCAAATTTCTTGTTTGTAAATCACCAAAATACTGTTAATTACTGTAAATAATTCTTTAATTCTCTTCTTTTTTTCCCCCAATGTATTCTGCTAACACAATTTTCAACAAAATTAATGAAGTAAAATCATTTGTATCAAATGGCTCAGTATTAATTTCCTTTTTTACTTTTGAAATTTCAACGTACAAGGATGTGAACCCTTTTATCATATGTTTAATAATTCTGCACGCAAATTTTTTGCAGAATTTCTATAAGGTAATACCTCATTGCCAAGATCAGCAAAAATATTAAAATAATAAAACATTTATATTTTTATTTGAAATGTATACTTTGATTTGAGTTTTATGTCTTTATGTAAATAGGCTGACATCAGGGCCCGATCCTGACAATCCATAAATGTTGATATTCTAGACAATAAATAGCCTCTATAATACAAAAAGTATTTAAATTTGACTCTGGTTAAAATAAAAACAAAATAAGTGCTTGTCTCAGATTTGTAAATCAAGTGTACAAAATATAGAAAGACAAAAGAGACTTTTTGAAAAGTTGTTAAACAACAGTAAAAAGACATTAATGACAGATGGAATAAAGTTATGCTGGCAACAAAATTTAGAGAATATTTTTTATGGGTTATTATGTAATTACAACCTATTATGGGTTTACTTCGACTTTTTATTGAGGGCTATCCTGTTAGCATGGAAGAGGTCATGGAGGTTGCATTTGTGAAGTATAGTCCAACTCAAGAATTCAACTTTTACAGAAAAGTCAAATATTTTGGTTTCAATGAAAATGAATCTAGTTTGAATAATCATAAATACCACATAATTCTACTTACTTCTGCCTCTTAAAATTGTACAATAGGATTTGTAGTTACATGTAGTTTCAACAAAACGTCATCGATCTATCTATAAATATGGAATTCCATTATATAAGATTCTAGTGATGTTGAGCCTGCCTTGAAAACTGCAGTATTACTTCGCCATTCATCATATCGATACAAGCATACACTGATACAGCGATGTAAATAGAAATAATTACATATCGCTCATGAAGCTAAATAAATTTCTGTTGAACTCTCAAGAACATATATGTTTTCTAGTCCACGGTTATATGAAAATAAAAGCAGAATAGAGGGGATAGCATTGAGTAGGAGGTGCTTGTTATGCAAATGGCACGTGAAATTCATTATGAATACGTTCCAGTCCATTTTGAAAACTATCAAATTGACATGTTTGTCAACTAATCACTATACATAACCTGCCTTTATGAGATTCCCTGTGCATATTCCCTTTATTTATACACCCTATATGGTGACCACATGCCTTACATAACCGTCGATTGCTCAACTTCAAAAGACAGTCACTTGTATACTGTGTGTATAGATTTTGCAAAGGGAGGTAACTTGAACATTAGATGTTACAATTTCCAGTCCTCGTTTCTGCGGAAGTCGGGGGAAATCGCCATGTTAATTGTCAGTTGTTTACACAACATTTATCACAACTTTTGAAGTTAATTACAATTAGATTGGAATGTATAAACTTTTGTTTTATCCATTGCCGAAAGCGTGGATGTCTATAAGTGAAATTTTTGTTAGATTGTTTTGCTACATTGCGACTTTAGGTCCAAATCATGTTGATGAAAATTTCTTTAACATTAAACATTTGGTATACTGTCTTTTTTCACCCTGTAGTTACTTATATTAATACAAGATAGAGAACGTTGTTTGGTTGTTTATTTAGTCTAGGCAGAGTATATGTTCATGTACCATGGTAATAGTCGTAAATAGGATTACGTTCCCTACAAGCCCTAAAATTTGTTTTAAATAACAGCCATTTTTCGCAATTAAAAAATTTATTTTACCTGTTCCTAGTGTCATGTTAGGTTTAAATTTAAGAGATTATATAAATGCTTACGTTTTATATAGAAATGAATGTTACTGCAACCCAGACAATATTTAAAGTTGGTGCGGAAGCCGAACTTTCTGCCCCAATTTTAAGCGATACTTTTGTTTTGTTTTTGGTTTTGGTAAAATCAGACTCAAACAAAAAAAATCGCTTAAAATCAGAGCAGAAAGTTCGGGCTTGAGCATAAGATACTAGAAATAAAATTTAGAATGTTAATGTTGAATCTATTTAGAGGCAGGAAATAGAATTTTTTTTTTTTTTTTTTTTTTTTTTTTTTTTTTTTAGATCTACATTAATTTGATTTATTTCCATTTCATATATGTTAGATAGAAGTAGTATGATTCCCATGTCTATTTTGCCAAAATAACAACCCATTTCAGTACTTTCAGTACTTTGATTTAAAATTTATGTCAGTTACAAAATGTTCTCTAAATTTATCAAAACTTGAAAATGGAAAATCATCTGAAATAAGTGGGGAAATTAACCACACAAAAACTCAATCATGCATAATTTCTGTGTTATAATTGACTATTTGTACAATTAAAGAAAAGGTAAAGTATGAAACATGCAGGTATAGACAGTTTCAGAGAATTTTTTAAATCCACCTTATTAGGATTTAATTATTTGGGAAACTTTGGATTAAAAAATGAAGTGACTTTATTGGTTTATGATAAACAGGCACAAGTCTTCAAGTTGTATAAATGTCAGATAACTTTAAAACCTGTATATTTATGAGAATAAACTTTATGTGCAGGTGACCCACAAGTTCAATTTAGTTGAAGTATGCAGTACTTTTCAAAACTGACCTTTATAGACAGGTGATCCTTATATAGAGGTGGCCGCTATAGCAGGTTTTACTGTATATTCATATTCTGTATCTAAATTCATGTAAGATCAGATATAGGGAGCACTGACAGTATTTATATAACATGTTTAGTTTCCAAGTACATAAACCATTGGTTGAAACATAACCCAGTAGCACTGAGAAATAAATTGTGAACTTAATACTCTCTACAGTCCTAGAAAGTTATTGATTTGCAATCAGAATAGTGTCTTATCCATTCTGACCAGTATTGATAACCAACTGAAGAATGAAATAGATCTATGCAGTTTAATCTGTATTGTAATTCATGATCTAGATCAAAAGATTTGCTTTTTCTGATTCTTTAAATATCTTTTCTAGATACTGAGTCTTGTATTGTATGCTTACAGCTCATGGTGATTTGATTATTCTGATGCTGTTTTGCATGGCTCCTACATAAACAGTCATGGCTAAAGGTTAAAATTATAAAGAAAATGACAATACCAAGACAAAATCTTGAAAAAAATTGCATTGGCTCTTTCAAAATAGGTGTTAGAAATTATACTCCAATAAAATGCACATTCTCCTATTTTGGGCAATATTTTAATTTAAAGTTTGGTGCTGAAACAGATTTTTAAAAATAATCAAAATTTTACTTTGAATTTTCATCAATTGTGTCCTGTATAGAATGATTTTAGGCATTTCTAATCCCCAGCCAGTCATACAATAGAAGAAATCAGACAGTGTGTGTGTGTTGTTGTTGTTGTTGTTTTTAAAAATAGAAACTCAATTATATAGAAAAGGAATACACATTGACAACCACAATAATCAAAGGATAATTATTTTTAGGAAATTATTTGAAATAACTAATATCAAATTAAAAAAAAATGTAAACATATATTACTTTCTGTTTTCAGGCACATGCTTTCAGCAGATACAAAAGAAGAGAGAATTGTTTGGTGCAATAAGATAAACAGAGCCTTAGCAAACATTCGTACATGGCATTCTGATGCCATGCGACCAATAAAGGCTCCTAGAAAGTAACAGTGTGAAAAACTTTTTTTTTTACTTGAAGTGCCAAGAATTGGAGATGATGGGGAAAATAATTTGAATGGACTGAGATTTTAATTCATGTAAATGTCTTTTATATGTTCTAATGTCACCAGAGCTGTGAATACATATTATAAGAAAGTCACTGGAAGACAGATTGAAGATAGAAGTGTTTTTAAACATTTTGTAGTTAAGAGACAGAGTAAACTCACTATATGGATGACAAACACTGATTTTGAATGTGGTGTCTTTGTGTTTGATGTGTTTTCTATAAAGGTAGAACCAGAACTGACTATTTATAGTTATGATGAACTATAAGGTGAACTTCTGTACAGGTACAGCAATGTTCAACTGTATTTTAAAAGACAATAACCTATCGATTTATAAAGCATCAGTAACAGGTACACTTGTAATCAATGCTAACCAGTATGTGTGATACATAGGAGCTAATGTACATGTACACTGGTAATCAATGCTAACCAGTATGTGTCATACATAGGAGTTAATGTACATGTACACTGGTAATCAATGCTAACCAGTATGTGTCACACATAGGAGCTAATGTACATGTACACTGGTAATCAATGCTAACCAGTATGTGTCATACATAGGAGCTAATGTACATGCTTATTATATATTAATGTAGAAATAATGTACTGTAAATTAATTTGTGGTACTCTTCTTTGTTGCTACATTGTTCTCTAAAGTTATACTGATGGAAGATTTTATCATCTGGACTTCTGTTCACTTCTCTTTATGCTCTTCCATTAAAGTTAAACATCAAAATGAAGGAGTTTCTGAAATGATGATTTGTGATACATTTGCTGACAATGGCTTGTTTTTGTGTATTTTGACAAACTGCAGATAATGAACTCAAAACATGGACTATCTGAAAGTGTCTGCTGATAATGAACTCAAAACTATGGGCTGTCTGTAAGTGTATTTCTGTAGTCTGTCGATATTGAACTCAAAGCTATGGCCTGTCTGTAAGTGTATTTTGGTAGTCTACAGATAATGAACTCAAAGCTATGGCCTGTCTGTAAGTGTATTTTGGTAGTCTACAGATAATGAACTCAAAGCTATGGCCTGTCTGTAAGTGTATTTTGGTAGTCTACAGATAATGAACTCAAAGCTATGGCCTGTCTGTAAGTGTATTTTGGTAGTCTACAGATAATGAACTCAAAGCTATGGCCTGTCTGTAAGTGTATTTTGGTAGTCTACAGATAATGAACTCATAGCTATGGGCTGTCTGTAAGTGTATTTTGGTAGTCTACAGATAATGAACTCATAGCTATGGGCTGTCTTTAAGTGTATTTTGGTAGTTTGCAGATAATGAACTCAAAGCTATGGACTGTCTGTAAGTGTATTTTGGTAGTCTACAGATAATGAACTCAAAGCTATGGGCTGTCTGTAAGTGTATTTTGGTAGTCTACAGATAATGAACTCAAAGCTATGGACTGTCTTTAAGTGTATTTTGGTAGTTTGCAGATAATGAACTCAAAGCTATGGACTGTCTGTAAGTGTATTTTGGTAGTTTGCAGACAAAAGAATTATATTATGATTTGTTTTGAACATGCATGTCTGAAAAAGAGTTTATCATATGTTGTCAAGAAGGCAACAGTAAATGAATTGGTTGAATTATCATAAGTGAATTAAAATGCCTTTTTTATTTCATTTGTTTTACAAAATGTATATCTGTAGTGAAATATATCCATACAAATGGTATAACTATCAGAATCCACAGGCATTTGTTAATTTTTTTCTGTTGATTGTGCTAGTCAATTGATTTTTGTTCGCATTAGAGAAATTTTTTTTTTTTCTTGATATAGGTGTGAAGTGTGATATTAATCCTTGTATTATTTTATAATGTAAAACGTATTTATATCATATAGATGATTGGGTTATCAAAAGGGACTAGCAATTGTTTTTATACAGCGCTTCAAAATTTGTATTAAATTATAAAAAGTAAGTTTTTTCTGCTTGCAAGTTTTCATGTATTAACAGTATTTATAGCTTATTTCCCTTCTACAGTGGAGGATAACCTTTCTTTCAAAAAGTATTTCTATCCCTATCAGAATATCAAGGTAATTTTGGGGGAAATATAGCAGCCATTTCTGGATTTGTTGAACAGTATCATGGACCATTTGAAATTCATCAAAATCTCCATTTGTCTTTGAAGTTATTGTTACACTTTTTTAAAACAAAGGCTATCAATTTCCTGTTTTCTAGAGTTAAACATTAATGATTTATCACATTGGAGTTGAAGCATTTCTGAATATTTTTTACGTGTGCTGAATTGTCAACATTGATGGTGGTTTAATTGTTTTGTATTTCCCCCTGTGTATCATTACACAAATCACTCATCACAATCGTCCTTAAAGGTTGAATACTTTAAAAGATTCTGTATTTCACTTCTCTTAAACCATCAGTTTTCCGTACCTTTTTATTACTATGGTCCTTGCAGGTTAATTCCCTTCAAAAATTCTCTTTTGCAATACATATTTACACAAGTATATAACTTTGTAAACTAGAGCATTGTAGTATTTAAGCATTATTTTCTATTACTATTGCCCTTGAAGCTTAATTCCTTTCAAAGATTCTGTCTTTCACAAATTCCTCTTAAACTATCAGTTTTCCATACTTTTTTATGATCAAATATTTACTCCAGTTTATATATCTTTGTAAACTAGAACATTGCAGTATGTGAGCATTATCTTCTATTCATTCTTCATTTACTCTGTAATAGTTTACTTAATGTAATAATAAAGTAATGTATATATAGAAGCTCTTATCCTTTCTTTTACAAACTTGTGCTTGTACACATATTGTCATGTTTTTTAGTAGTATTATTGGTATTATCATGTTAACTTTATTTTGCTAATTTCTTGGTGATATTGCTTGAGCATTATTCATGCATTCAAGCGGCCCTGTATTCCTATAAAATCCCAATTTAAAAAAAAAAACTTCCCCATTAGGCCATAATAAAAAAAATCCTAGATTCTCATCCACGCCCGCCCCGATTTTTTTTATTTTTGAATTTACGTTTTTAAACGAATATAGTCGACCGGAAATATCACGTGTCTTGTCCGATTCCGTTCCGTAATGTTCTTCTTTCAGATGACTTCCGGTGGTTATTTTTATATTAAAAAACAGACAACATGGTCTTTGCCGTTATTTCAGAAGAAAATCTAAGACGTTAACTGATTGGTTGATAATAACGCAACAATGAATGTGCATTTATGATCAACGAACGTCTTAGATTTTCTTCTGTTCAAAATGAAGACAGACGACGTGAATACAAAAAACGACGTGTAGCTAGAATAAACATCTCGGAGATATGGAATTATGTCATGTCATAACTTAATGACGATGGATTTATAAATCTTAAAGATCAAGTGAGCATATCAACAAATATCGGACGTCAGTGATAAGAAATAGGTGGTTGAAATGAACGCTAAACTGCTGTGAAAATGGCACAACATCATCTGCCCCGATAGTTCGGCCCAGTTTTTCGGCTAGATAAGCGACAGTTACTGTTTGAAAATCTATAGACGGAACTTTCGTTTCATGTGACCTGGAATGCAAAGTTTGCGATATTGTGCTTTTTCTTGGCAACTATATTCAGTTTTCCCAGAACTCTGAAGGTTCTGAAAAATATTCAGAAAAATAAGTTTTCCCAGAACTCGGATGGTTCTGAAAAAAGTAACAATGATTCTGTGCATGATGCATTCAGTTTTCTTATGTCCGCAGCATCAAAGGCAAACTATTTACCCGAGAAGCATAGAAACACAGTTAATGACAAAATAAAGCTACAGAATGCGATGGCACGATTTACCCAAAAAGACCCCAAAACATCTACAAAAAAAACACCCCAAAACAATTGAATAGAAATAAGTTTGCATCAATAATCATTTTAAATGCATTTTCTTCTGTATAAATATATCACAGACAGCTGGAAATTAAAAAAAAGTCAACATTTATCACTTCTCATGGAACTTGGATAAAACAGCATTATCAAAGTCAAAAACACCTACAGTCATAAAAGATATTCATCATATAGATAATACATAGGTAAACCTATGGAGGGTGAAGGCATTCATCAACAGTTTTACATGTTCAGTTAATCCCTTTGGGGATTCCGTTGTATTGCCCCCTACCGGGGGCAACACAGCGGAATCACCAAACAGATTAAAATTCGGTGTTCTATCACGTAATTGTCCTGTTCATTCACTCATTGTTTGAAATAAAATATTGAGTGGCTGTTTCCTTGGTGCTAAAACTTAAACACAGTCTATGTGGTATTTATTAGTTATGAATTAAATGCACAAACATGTTTTTATGCTATAAATTTCTCTATATCCCAGTGTATCCATCATTTCGTGCAGTTCACATTACCAGAATAATGGAGGCGCTTCGTGATCGGGTTCGATGTACAACCCTAGTCGTTATGGGCTAGTCTAGGTCTACAAAACGTTTCTTAGTGTGGTGGTTTACTATTTCATTTGCATGCACTTTTAAGTAATGGCTTTGAATTTCCGACATTTTGTTTATGTCGCGCGCAAATTCCCGATGTGAGCAAAAATTTTTACCATTAGTAGCACGGGTCCCCGGATGTAATGGGAATAAAAAATGTGAGCTTCTCTACATATATGAGGGCTTCGCCCTCTACTATAATTAAATGAGAATCAACATCGTCCAAGTTTAATCTTTAATTGCAAGGATGACTGATACCTGAAATGTATAACCACAATACACAAGTAAATGATTAGTTATCTCCTCCCCCGGGGACAAGTTTTTAAGGGAACGAAAAATCTTAAAACAAATGAATAAAAGTTTTCCAGAAAAATAAGTCCACATTGCAGGCAGGATTTGATAGTCTATCTGACATAGAAAAACTGAATGCCTGTACACGTAGCGTATCAATAGAGTCTCTGAAATTACTAATTAAGTATTACTTTAGTTTATATATTAGACACTGATTCAGTTTTGTCATGGTGGCTGCGTCTGCGAGGTGACAATAGTTCCTTTTCCCCAGGTTTATTGTGGGGCAGAAGGCGGGCAAGGGCACGTGGTAAGCAAGTCATAACAGGCGCATCTGGTTCAGGGCTGTGATGGCGCGACTGGTCCAAATCCGCTTGTAAAGGATGTTGAATCATATCGGTCACTGGTGTCAGAGTGGGGGCTGCGGTAGGTGAATCGCTTGATGCAGCTGGCAAACTTTCACTTCTTGGTGGCAAAGACAAGACAGGAATCTTGGGTGCCTGTGATAGTGTCGTCTTGGAAGAAGCTGGGTTATTTGAGATGACCTTCTGAGTTTGTACACTAGTGGGTACCATCAAATGGCTCAGTGTTTGATCCCTTTGAAATGGAGTGAATTTTCGAAGGTGCTGGCGGTTACGGATAGTTACTCTGCCTGTGCCATCTACGCGTATAACATACTGGTGGTACTGCCGTACTTCAACAACAATTCCAGTGCGCTTCCATCTCCTGGGGTGGTTGCCTACTAAGTTTTGTATGTATACATGATCCCCAACCTGTAATGGTGGCAGGCGATGAGTGTGTTCATTCCACCGTTCATGTTCCCTCGAATGTCGTTTGGCAAGTGCCATCTCTCGATAAGACATCAACTCAGTCCATGTTTCATGAGGAGAGTATCCACCCATCAGTATGGGAATTGCATCACGAATAGGTCGTCCAAACAGGATCAATGCTGTTTTTGTCTCTGGGTCAATATAATTTCTGTACAGAAGTAGTGCCCTCTGAAACTTGTCAATATCCAGTGAACCAACTGCACTGATGTTGTCCACATGATAGAAGTAGATCTTCTGAATGCCATCAAAAGATTGGCTGTTAAAGAGGAGAGCACACTAGTCCAATGCATCAAATTGAAGTTTACGCAACTATAGGTGTTATATGGATCATTTTATGGCGGCAATTTTCAAAGGTGAGAGGTATCGGTGATTATCTATTTCTCCACGCTTCAATGCACACGAGAGTAATAAATGAAGGGGACACACGAACTGTGGCATACCTAAAGATGTTGTAATGGAATGACTCGGCATCATCCACAACAAAATTGTTGGTCGGATTGGGACATGGACAAAGGGGTCGAGAACCGTACCAGCTACCCACATACAGAAACAGGTATCAGTCATAAATGAGAATCAACATCGTCCAAGTTTAATCTTTAATTACAAGGATGACTGATACCTGAAATGTATAACCACAATACACAAGTAAATGATTAGTTAATAATAAGATTGCTAAAATTGTTATGTTTTAAATGTTTTTTTGTGTTTTTTGGGTCATTTTGGATGTTTTTTGGGGTCTTTTGGAATGTTTTGGGGGTAAATCGTGCTGCCCTACGTAGTGACATTATTGATTGGCTACAAGGGTAAAATGTGGGATTTCTTAGTGCCAATGTTAACACTCTTGGTAAGTCGTTTTTCATACATTGGCTGTCTGTCTATGTTAGCCTACATTGATGAAAATCATCATACATTAGAAAGAATGGGATGCCATATACCAGCACCTCTTGCTCATATGAAGGGGTATTGACGGCCTTCAAGCAAGAAAAAAAACACAAGTAGGATTTCTTGTTTTTGACATGACATTGGTTACAATTTTGTTATCTAGTGATTCTAATCATACATGTACATGATGTATATATAAACATGAGATTTTGTTTAAATTTGTTGATTTTGTGTTATTACATTGTATATTTTGACATGAAGTCAACTAAAACTATGAAAGCTGAACAATGTCTTTTTTTTCACTGTTTGCCGGGTCAATTTAGTCATTTTCAGTGTCCAATTCCATTTCAGAAAAAATAAAAAATAAAAAATAAAATTCGCCCCCCGCCCCAAATTTTTTGAAAAAATGGATGAGAATCTAGCAATTATTTTATTATGGCCTTATCCCTATATCTTGGTTAAAATGGCCACTATTCCTACAGTATTTCTCTGATTATCTGTTAAATTGTTAAAGAAAATTAGCATTTGTTTCCTGTTTCCTGATACATGTAGTGCTCTGTCACCATGCAATTTGTAATTACGATGTAATTTGTAATAAAAAAATTGAAGTCTAATATTCCTTGCAAATATAGGAGATTACGTTAGAGATACGCATGTCAAGACACAATATGATCAATTTAATGGAATTGAACCCACTACGATGGATTTTTTAAGAGTTATTACAAATTGCATCGATGTGCATTTTTCAACAAATACAGAACTGACGCAATTTGTAATAAATCTCCAAACCTTCAATTTTATCGTTAACACAACCAACAGTGTACAACTGATAGATCAGATAGAAATTTCGACTTTCACTCTGTTCTTATTAGACGATTCAAAAAGAGTGAAACGCTTATCAAGGGATATTTGAAACTGATTACAAATTGAATGGATTGGTATTTCCAACAATAACAAAACCAACGCCATTTGTAATAAGTACTTCGAGTTCTGTTTCTCTTAAAACTCTGAGGGACAAGGGTATATCGAGTTATTTTGAATATTTATTGACTAAGATCGATAACATGAAATGATGTTTATACCCTGAATACAAGTTTAGAAGTTTATTACAAATTGTGTTGATTTGATCTTTCACAAAATTCAAATTCGATAGAATTTGTAATAAATCTCCAAACATTCCATTTTATCATCACCAATAATAATAAATCGTTTTTTAAAGTGCAAATCTGACGCAAATTGTAATAAATTTCCAAACCTTCGATTATATGATTAAATATTAAAAACATAATACCAAAATTATAATGCTCAAGACACTCATTTCTGTCAATTAGACTTCATCAAATGAGCTATTTTAAATAGTTTTTCGCCACGTTATAACTGAAATATCGTTAAAAGTGGCGTTAAACAAAAACAAACAAACATCTAAAGAGAAAGTGGTATCAGACAAGGCCAAATAATATATTTTAACGTATAGCCAAAATCCGTCTAACAGTAACAACTGTAAAAAAAAAAACTAGAAAAATTTAGAAACTTAAATGGTATTATCAGTGCCAAATATTACTTTAGTATAAGATTATCAGCTGGTACCACCTTCAACTAACAGATATAGATATTTCGACATACATTATTGAAAACTGCATCGGTTTGCTTTTTACAACAATATCAAAACTGTCGCAATTTGAAATAAATCTCTAGAGTTTCGTTTCACTTCAAAAATGGCATGATAAGGGTGGATCAAGTTTTTTTTAACAGTTTATAACTCGGATCACTATCATGAAATGACTTTATACTTTGAACATAAGTTTTACAAGTTTATTACAAATTCGATGCAATTTGTAATTAATCTACAAACCTTCCATTTTATCGTCAACACAACCTACAATCACTAGATCTAGATATCTTAATACATATTCTGGCCTAAATACATGGTATTCTAGTGTTCAGACACTTTTCAATGGATTTTAAAAATGTATTACAAATTGCGTCGATTTGTATATTCCAACAATTATAAAACCAAAGCAATTTGCTTTAACGTTTTTTAAAGAGTCATCATAGTGAGTTCGAATCCATCTTTTTTCATTGAATTGGTTATAATGCATCTTGACACAACCATCTCTAACGTTGTTCCCTAAATTTGTAATGAGTCTCGGACTTCGAAATTTTTATTACAAATTGCGTCGTTATTACAAATTGCGTGGTGACAGTTCTCACTGGTATGTACCTATTCTTGTACAGGACCTATTGTCACTTTCCCGCTTAACGTTATTGAACGAGATTTTATGAATACATCATCTGCTTTTAAGCAATAAGTAATAAAACATTACAAATAGTAAAATTGATAAATCTAGTGCAACCGTCGTACTATCAAACATTTTCTTTTTCGTAAACCCGTGGGAAATGTCACTTGCTCAGCTCAGTTTGCTGTCCGAGAAAAGGTCCTCTTGCAGTCACTATTATGACATTCAAGCTGGACTTTCAAAACGGGCTATAATGACTGTTTGTTTCATATCTTCCACTAAATCTGATCAGATTTTATCATTGCATCTAAATAACCTATTATGATGCAACATTTCAATGTAATTCAACCAGTTTGACTAGATATTTGGTAAAAATCACGATTTCACGTCTGAGAATAGGTATCATCCCAAAATGATAAAGGATCAATGAAACCTTCGAAAAATGGAAATTTTACTGTAACATAAAATACACGGTTGTGTAAAAAAATTCAGAAATTCAGTATTTTAAAATATATAAGCACTGCGCAAAAACATGAACAATTCTAACAAATTTGTAGGCGTCCGTAAAATTTGAGTATTTTAAACTTCTTTAAAACTACACGTACTTTGTCGATACTGCCCAGTCTTTAAAAATCCAAAAGTAAAGGAAATATATACCCATTTACAAAGTAACGAGAGACAGTCACCATTATCTCAGGCTTGATTAGATTCCCTGTCAACATATACGTATAACGGACAAACATTTAACGATTACATAGTTTTCAATATCTTCTCTCAAACTTCAGCAGTATAACGTGCATACAAAAATATATATGAAAAAGATAATGATAAAAATGATTAAATAATTAATAAAAATATGAATTTCGTTTGGATATAGTATGAATACCTAAGTCGTGTATGTATTATTGTCGACTTAATCTTATGTACAATCATTCTTAAAACACAATCGATAAAACTCGGTGGTTGTCTTTTTTTTGCAAAGATCTATTATTAAACGAAAACGTTGCAATTTTTTTAAAAGGTCTCCTGTGAACACTTTTACTTGATGGGAATTGATTGAAAGTAGGCCGCTAAACAAATCAAGGATCACAAATTTTCAACCTGAATTTGCAGTTTAACACGGGTATATCTTGTATCAGATTTAAGAAGATGGAAATTTTCATTCATGCCACATTGAGAGAAAGTTTATAGCATTATTATATTCAAGAAAACTTAACGATAGAAAATTGTAGTTATTCGGCTGTCGGCCAACATGATTTTGATCCCAACTAAGCGAGAGTGGTGTGCATACATCACTTCGTATAAACTAAACATAATTTACACGAAAATGATTTTATTCTACACAACGATCTGTAAAATTGAATTGATTTTCCATACGGTGATCTTTTGTGGTGTGTATGCTGTAGAACAATATACATCATACTGTTAAACATACATTATATTACACTCCTCTAATAAAACAGCAATTTTGCAACAAGTTCTTGAGTGTTGAAAATGACAACGATCACATTTCTAATTGATTTATTTGTGAAGTGTGAGTGTCGATAAATTTAAGTTATACCAATGGACTAAAACGCCACAACTGAAGACAAATCAACCGAAATAAAATCCTGAAAATTGGCATTGAACTGGAGACGTTCTTCATATTATTTATCCCTCAGTTATACAATATTGGTTAGGTCCGAATTTTGTTTGATAAAATGTTGTTTTACGCCACACTCAACAATTTTTAGTCATATGGTGGTGGCCAGCTTTAAATTGTGGATAAGGGAACCCGGAGAGAGAAAGAGAGAGCACCTGCCTTATGCAAGTAGGATACGTGTATGGACAGAACATTGTTAAAAATTTCAAACACAGTTAATCCTCGTTATTAAAAGTGATCTTTTACATATTGTCAATATAGGACCAAACACTACAGATTGTTGCTCTATAGGATAATATATTGTTGATCGTTTACAGACTGTCGCTATGGGGTCAAATACAGTTGATCTTTTACAGACTGTCGCAACATGATAATATATTGTTGATATTTTACAGGCTGTCGCTACAGGATCAAATACAGTTGATTTTTTACAGGCTGTCGCTACAGGATAATATATTGTTGATCTTTTACGGACGGTCGCTACAGGATAATATATTGTTGATCTTTTACGGACGGTCGCTACAGGATCAAATACAGTTGATTTTTTACAGGCTGTCGCTACAGGATAATATATTGTTGATCTTTTACGGACGGTCGCTACAGGATCAAATACAGTTGATTTTTTACAGGCTGTCGCTACAGGATCAGATACAGTTGATCTTTTACAGGCTGTCGCTACAGGATAATATATTGTTGATCTTTTACGGACGGTCGCTACAGGATCTTTTACAGGCTGTCGCTACAGGATAATATATTGTTGATCTTTTACGGACGGTCGGTACAGGATCAAATACAGTTGATCTTTTACAGACTGTCGCTGCAGGATCAAACACAGTTGATCTTTTACATAATGTTGCTCTATAGGATCGAATACAGTTGATATTTTACAGGTTATTGCTCTATAGGATCAAACAGTTGTTCTTTTACAGATTGTTGCTCTGTAGGATAAAATAATACAGTTGATCTTTTACAAATGGTTGCTCTACAAGATTAATACTGTTGATCTTTTACAGATTGCCGCAATTGGTTCAAATGCAGTTGATCTTTTACACACAGTTGGTCTATAGGATCAAATAATGTTATTTTACAGGTTGTTGCTCGATAGGATCAAACACAGTTGATCTTTTACAGTTAATGGCTTTATAGGAGCAAATACAGTTGATCTTTTACATGTGATTGCTCTATAGGATGAAACACAGTTGATCTTTTACAGGTAATGCCTCTATAGGAGCAAATACAGTTGATCTTTTACATGTGATTGCTCTATAGGATCAGACACAGTTGATCTTTTACATGTGATTGCTCTATAGGATCAGACACAGTTGATCTTTTATATGTGATTGCTCTATAGGATCAGACACAGTTGATCTTTTACATGTTATTGCTCTATAGGATCAGACACAGTTGATCTTTTACATGTGATTGCTCTATAGGATCAGACACAGTTGATCTTTTACAGTTAATGGCTCTATAGGATCAAACACAGTTGATCTTTTACAGGTGTGTTTCAAATGTATAGCTCTTTCACCTCCAAACATTTTAAATAACGGTGCAATTTTTAAAAAAAAATAATAACATTGAATGATATCGTTGAATACAGACATTGTAGGCTTTGAAACAGCATCTTTAACTATTTTAGATAATTAAAAGCTGTTTTCAGTGATACTGCATACTTAACGTTAAGTCCTGTAAGAAACGAATGGAAACCACACAGTAATGTTATACACGGGAACAATGATTTTTAACACAGTTATATTACAGTATCAATTTCTTATGAGTGCTAATTTTTGCGAAAGTTTATCTTGTGCGAAATGAATGTGAAGCTCAGTAATTGAAATGATAGTGAATAATTGTTCAAATCTGTACTCATCACTGCTTTGGTGTTTGTATAATAACGCTGTCATCCAACTTAAATTACAGCTTGAAATACACATGGAAATGTACAGTCAATTGAATTAGTCAGTATTATTTTCAAACAACCAATAACACAGATTTTGAATTTGTATTGACAATAGATTTTGTATCGCTTTTCTGTCATATTACACCAATTTCATTGTACTCTGGGTTATCTTACGGAATGTATCTGCGATAAAATGGGTTTGTTTTGGAGTGGAAAAAATACATGTAAATTTAGTAGATGGTTGGTTATGAAGATTAATCAACTACTATTTACATGATGAATTTGTAAAATGGATTGTAGTCAACAAATGTATAACTTGTCTTCATCGTCTGAAATAAGCAGATGTCAAAAACAGTTTATTTCCTCTGCAGTTGCCCACCCATAGTGTATTTTGAATTACTTCCTTTTACACTTACGCTTGCTTTCACTTATATGAAACATGTACCATATTTGCAGTGTTATAGCCATCGACCAGGCATTTGTTTTTGATGTATTCTGTATTTTGATTGATTACTTTTCTAAACATGATGGGTAATGTCAAATGAACATAAAGCTATATAGAATTCAGAAAGCCTTCGGAGAATTGAAGATGATGTAACATTCTAATTGCAGACACAAATGCTAATTTCTGGAGAAATTCTAATACAAAATGTGAAACAATCTGACATTTTCCAAATAACGGATGTCAAATACAAAAGAAATTTATTAGAGTGTCCGTGATACGACATTTTAATACCTGATAATACATGAATTTTATGAATTTTGAAACATGCTTTGTAAAACAAACAATTTTGTATGGGTGACGCTATCCAGACAAGATTCTCTAATTTATTGCAAGCGAATCATTATTATATTTGATGGCAAATGAATTATCGTCGTCAATAATCTTGCTAGAATCTGCAGTCTATCTACTGACATTAATTGATCGCTTACATGTACACTGCGTAGACCTGCAATCTATCTACTGGCGTTAATTGATCAGTTACATGTACACTTCGTAGACCTGCTATCAATCTACTGGCGTTATGTACACTGCGTAGACCTGCAATCTATCTACTGGCGTTAATTGATCAGTTACATGTACACTTCGTAGACCTGCTATCTATCTACTGGCGTTGATTGATCGCTTACATGTACACTGCGTAGACCTGCAATCTATCTACTGGCGTTAATTGATAGGTTACACGTACACTTCGTAGACCTGCTATCAATCTACTGGCGTTAATTGATCGGTTGCATGTACACTGCGTAGACCTGCAATCTATCTATTGGCGTTGATTGATCGCTTACAAGTCATAGGCGTCGGAACCGGGGGGCTAGGGGGGCTTAGCCTCCCCACTTTTTTGCAAAGATAGATATAGGTGTTAAAAATTGGGGCTTAGCCCCCAGACGTTTCTGGCGTGTGTATGTGTTTTAAGTTGGTTTAGCCCCCCCCCCCCCACTTTCAATTTGCTTCCGACGCTGATGTAAGTACACTGCGTAGACCTGCAATCTATCTACTGGCGTTAATTGATCGGTTACATGTACACTTCGTAGACCAGCTATCTATCTACTGACGTTAACTGATTGCTTACATGTACACTACGTAGACTGCTATCTATCTACTGGCGTTAATTGATCAGTTACATGTACACTACGTAGATTGATATCTATCTACTGGCGTTAAGTAGATGGTCTACAGACGATAATGGTTGTATGTACAACACTGTATCACCTAAGCAGATGATCTACAGATGATAAAGGCTGTATGTACAATACTGCTATAACAATATTAGGTACAGTTGTATGTACAATACTGTTTCACCTAAGTAAATGATCTACAGACGATAATGGTTGTATGTACAACACTGTATCACCTTAATAGATGATCTACAGACGATAATTGTTGTATGTACAACACTGTATCACCCTAGTAGATGATCTACAGACGATAATGGTTGTATGTACAACACTGTATCACCTTAGTAGATGATCTACAGACGATAATGGTTGTATGTACAACACTGTATCACCTAAGTAGATGTTCTACAGACAATAATGTTTGTATGTACAACACTGTATCACCTTAGTAGATGATCTACAGACGATAATGGTTGTATGTACAACACTGTATCACCTAAGTAGATGATCTACAGACGATAATGGCTGTATGTACAACACTGTATCACCTTAGTAGATGATCTACAGACGATAATGGTTGTATGTACAACACTGTATCACCCTACTAGATGATCTACAGACGATAATGGCTGTATGTACAACACTGTATCACCTTAGTAGAGATGTTCTACGATAATGGTTGTATGTACAACACTGTATCACCCTAGTAGATGATCTACAGACGATAATGGTTGTATGTACAACACTGTATCACCTTAGTAGATGATCTACAGACGATAATGGTTGTATGTACAACACTGTATCACCTAAGTAGATGTTCTACCTTAGTAGATGATCTACAGACGATAATGGTTGTATGTACAACACTGTATCACCCTAGTAGATGATCTACAGACGATAATGGCTGTATGTACAACACTGTATCACCTTAGTAGAGATGTTCTACGATAATGGTTGTATGTACAACACTATCACCCTAGTAGATGATCTACAGACGATAATGGTTGCATGTACAACACTGTATCACCTTAGTAGATGTTCTGCGATAATGGTTGTATGTACAATACTGTATCACCTAAGTAGATGATCTACAGACGATAAAGGCTGTATGCACAATACTGTTATAACAATATTAGGTACAGTTATTAAATACATATATTGGCGATCTATGTTAAACATTCTACAGTAGTACAAAAATGTAAGTGGCTAGATGTATATCTTTAGGCGTTTTGTTTTATAAGCGAAAGAATTATTTATGTATTGTTTTAATCCATGTATGTTCCTGGTCACATATAATACTTTACGTCATACTAAAAGAGCAGACATGTTTACCTGTCTACATATATTATAGCAAAGTTGTTTAGTATAGATATAGATAGTAAGTGAACAGATATACAGACTGCAGAGACGTTACGATGACTCTCCATAATTTGTAAACAACAGAGTATCACCACTGTACAATTATGACGACAAGGAAACATAGAGTACAACGACAGAGAACTAAAACGACTAAAGAAATAAACCGAATAATACGATACTGTATCACCTAGGTAGATCCTCTACAAACGATAAAGGCTGCATGTACAATATTGTATCACCTAAGTAGTTGATCTACAGATGATAAAGGATGCATGTACAATAATGTATCACCTAAGTAGTTGATCTACAGACGATAAAGGCTGTATATACAATACTGTATCACCTAAGTAGTTGATCTTCAGATGATAAAGGCTGTATGTACAATAATGTATCTCCTACGTAGTTGATCTACAGACGATTAAGGCTGTATGCACAATACTCTATCATCTAAGTAGATCCAATTCAGACGATAAAGGCTGTATGTACAATACTGTATCACCTTAGTAGATGTACTGCAGACAAATTTGCAATGTTTACACACATTGGTTTAGATTCGTGATAATTGATATATGTGAAGTATCTTATAAAACTTTCATGTATAAAATGTCCACATAATGTGAAGAAATGGCACAGGAATATCTGCATGATGAACAAATGACGTTATATCGATATATTGATACTGTCAATAAAAAGTTATCGACTGATATTTCGACCATATGTATTAATCTTTTAACTGTTTGTATTGTATGCTGTTTGTTTGCATAATACTCGTATTTTGATAATAAAAAGTTTAAGGTTTGTTTGGCTTCCTCCTCAAAGCTCTACAATTTCAGTCAGAAAATTAGCATTCTCATCGTATTGCGCAGCATGATATATGGGGGTGGATAGAAACAAGCGATTGAACAACAGGTTCTGTCAACATGTTGTCAATTGTCATACAAATGTTACAGATGTGCATTGATTTGTTCTAATTCTCTAATCTATGAAAATCGGTTAATGGGGATAGGGTATACAATCTAGTGGAAACCGATCTCTCTCCGCTCCCGTTTTTCTGATATGTCGCGTAGAGGATCTAACGAAATTCGTTATTGGGTCATATGCGAGTGTCCTTGTAGATATGGTATGTTCGAGCAATGAAAATTAGGCTTTCGCGATCTTGTAAGCTTTTTTGAGAAGCTGAAAATAGAAGTTGGTTTTTTCCAGTTTTGGGGGATGGTAGCGAATCTATTTTTAGAACCGAAAGTTTGGGTTTTCCAGTTTTGGGTTTGAAGTTAGATGAGTTCAGTTTGGGTCGCAAGAGTTGGCTAGAGTTCACCAGAGTTGTCGAGAGGTCTGATGTTTTATTTTTCTGAGAACAGTAGATCATCTATACGGTTGCAATCATGATTCTTTGTATGTGCACTCTTTGCCTTCTTGTGATGTGAGCCTAGATGTCAAACCCCCAGATACCAAACAAGTCACGTGATACCTGAATCGTATCTTTTTACTCTCTCTCTCTCTCTCTCTCACACAATTTTGTCTCATTTCTTTTTCCTTCCCTCTTGTTCAGACTCTTTATGTCATTTGTCTTTGGTTTTACTCATAAACAAAAACAACAACAACAATAACAACAATAACAAGAAAAAAAAGAATGGATAGTCTGTAGAAATATTGCAAAGGTGAGAAATCAGCTGAACATCGACGAATGGGTCTACCTGAACAAGAAAGATACACAGACGGCGGACCAAACGGATAGAATGCTTTTTATGCGATCCGAAATAAACAAAACAAATAAACGTTTACAAAATGAAATCTAAGACTGATTTTAGTAACAGCAGTTCTTTAGTCTCTATATCAGCAATCCAATAAACAGACATAGGCTATTCTCTTTGTACCCTTTCTCTCTGTATCCCTTATTTATTCTCTATGTATGCCTTATACTTATATCCTCTGTATCCCGGCAGCCTCATAGAGTTGTGTTAAACCTTTATACCTTCTAATAAGTCATATAACTTTGTTCCTTTGTGTCGTCGTATTTGTGTAGATACATACTAGATAGTCTATGTTTACACCTTAAAAACCAAGATACAATACACAAACATAAGATAATTTTTCAGCAAGTCTAATACCCCGCTAAAGAGAACTTTAAAAGTCTCCAGAGGATTAGTGTTGCCCCTCTGTGCCTATGCATAATGTATAAGAATGAACTTAAAAACACTTATAACTTTGCTATGTAGGTGGATGCATATGTCTGTACGTAGTTCTAGCGGTGTCTTACAACAAATATTTTATCTGTATTATGTTCATTATTGAATTTACTATTTTGACTGAATTGAAGGCGACCTTGTAATGGTTTTTGCGGGAGAGAATGGGTGTGGAAGAATAGAAAATAAGTAGAAAAAATAGTAGGACGTAACTAATTAAAAAATAGTAAAAATTAATACAAGTAGTAGGCCTATAAAAAAATTATATTATGAACACTTGTTAAACACTTATTGTAACAATGCATGTTATCATTATTTATAATAAATCAATGTATTCAAATAAATACAAATGTACATGATGGGAGCCTGGTTTTCCCTGAATTTTACTGTTTTTCGTCATGGAAATGACATTATTGATGCATTAAAGATTGTAAGGGTTCGTTTGAATTGGATAGTCAGCTGGAAATAGGAAAAATACAGAGAAATACAGGGAAGGGCCTACATAGTTGCGCGATTATTGATTTGCGTGAAAATAGATGGTAATACGATCTATTTGTTTATTAGCTGTTTACTTTTTATCCAGGACTGTGTATTTTTTTTAAAAAATTAATTCATGTACAACTATCCAATCATCTTTCAAAGACTAACCAATTACTATCCTACGTATACAGTTTTTATGTAGGTCTAGGCTCCTCACACCCGGTAGACCTGTTAAAATAGGACCTTAGATCTAGGTCAAATTTCGCCAGTCATTGATGTCACATTTAAGAATTGTTTCTTATTTTTCTTATACTCCATGCTTTTCAGAAAATTAAAAACAATATTTATATTTATATAATATTACCATTTTCTGTGAATCTGTATTCAGCTGGTTATGAAATTCATTCTATATAATTGGCATTGCGGTGGGAGTTTTTCATATGACGTAACAGCTAAACGAGAAGTAGTTCCCATTTTCTGTCCGGAAGTACTGAATGGAATTAAGGTTTATTTTTTTTATTTTCATTTTGAAAAAATAAATTATATGGGAAATTTTGAATACTTGTCAGATTTCTTTTGAGGTTATTTTTAAATATTCGACTGCTTGGTTCCAGAAAGTTCAATATATCAGAAGAGTATTGAAAAAGCCGCGCCCATAGCTAAGCTCTATAACGTTTTTTTGCTTTCATATCTGCGTTTGAATTCTGATACATTATCAATGGGATATACAACAGAAAGTTTTAGTGTGACTTTCGAGAAGGGAACCAGCTAATATTCATTCATGACAACTGAAAGTAGCCATTTTACATGACAGTTTTTACCAATCAGCTGGAAGCTGGGGACAGTGATATCCGGTGAAGGAAAACAAGTAGACCTGTTTGTCAATCACAATTAACAAAATATATAAACATACAAACAGTAAAGAAGTGTTTGAATCATGTTTAATTTTGTTTACTCAACGGAAGCTTTCCATTCAAAGTTCGATGTCCGCCATGTTAATATGATGCTTACTTTCATCCCTATTCCTCAGGCACCAGGGCTTAAAAATTCTTGAGGCTACGATGAAGCTCGCTCAAATATTTTAGGAAAATCTCAAATTTGTAGAGGAAAACTAGAATAAAAGGTTTTATACAAGCCTATTTGAGGAATACCACAAATCTAAGGAACAACTCAAAGCAGAGAACAATCTTAAATATTTCCCCTCAGCTTGTGTTTATACAATCTCACATATATCCCCTTAACATGCGTTTATACATGCCGAACTGAAAATGTCAAATATTTCTCCTCAACTTGCGTTTATGCATGCCTAACTGGAAATCTCAAATATTCCCTTTTAACTTGTGTTTATACAAGCCAAACTGAAAATCTCAAATTATTTTAGGAAAATCTCTAATTTGAAGATGATGTTGATTTAATCTGTATTTTATAGCAGAAAATGCAACATGATGCCACTTTTAATATAAAATTACATGTCAATGGGGATTTGAAGACAAGAAACCTATAACAGAATCCATGTTCGGGCCATATGGTTGCGTTACCTTATCGTATACTTCAGAGTGCATTGTCCATAATAAACTACATTTCGAAATTACTTACTCGCCTCTGACTCACTACTATTCTATCCATTGACAACACTCACACCATAGATTTTAATAAAAAGCTGCAACGCACATAGGCGTCGGAAGCAAATTGAAAGTGGGGCTAAACCAACTTAAAACACACACGCCAGAAGTGGGGGGGGGGGGGGGGGCTAAACCAACTTAAAACACACACACACGCCAGAAACGTCTTGGGGGCTAAGCCCCAATTTTCAACACCTATGCCTATCTTTTCAAAAAAAGTGGGGGGGGCTAAGCCCCCCCTAGCCCCCACCCCCGGCTCCGACGCCTATGACGCAAAACTTCAAATGATTTAAATCTATTTATATTATACCTCTTCATAAAATCTAGCGATTTCATTGGGCAATAAGCGTTGAGTATTTTCCACTGTCTTGGTCGTTACAGGGTTATATTTAGCAGGGTGATATTCAATGAAAATATCACATGCGCAGAAATGGATGCGGGTACGGTTCGTTTGTTTTTCCTGTGTCGTAATTAGGTGTAACCTCTAGACCTATCGATCTATGAGTTGTGTAACATACAACTGGAATCGAAAGAAACAACAACCAAAAATAAATGATTTGACAGAATTGATATATCGTTATTATAAATATTTGCTGAAGTCAGCCAAACAGACATGCTCGCTTGAGGCTTAAGATTCAAAAGCCGACTCAAAGAACGGTTTGGGTATCGAAGACAGTTTGTATTACGAACGTGATGAACTTCCGTACATGACGTGTCGATTTTTGCATGAATAGAGTATAAAAATAATACTAGGCCTACTGTTACAGTTTATTTTGTGTTTTAAGTAATTCAATGGATAATATATGCTTCAATACAGTGGATCGGTATAATATAAATATAAAATTCCTGAGAGGGTGGTGGTCCCACAAGGTGACAATTTCCACTACAACCCTCTCAAGAATGTTATATTTATATAATAACCACCCAATTTGCTAAATATAATATATGATTAATGGAATTGGCCAAAATTCATTATATTAACAAATCCGTGTTGGTCATTGACAAAAAAGTAAACTGCCTTTAATTAGACATTATTCAAGATATGTTGCGTGACCAATCCATTCCAAGAAATTTTACCATTAAGGAGTTTATGAACTCCCCCTTTACAAACGTATATTAACGTAAAATTAAGTTATAGTTCAAATGCCCTAGACCCGTATACATACGTTTAGAGCAAAAACAGATTTGCATTATTTATAGGAATATAACTATAGTTTCTACATTTAGGTTTTAATCGATTTATTTTAATTTGCAAAATATGAATCGGGGTGGACATTTATACCTATAGAATGCACATTTGATAATTTTCATCAAGCGTCAACGACTTGACCTATTATGATTTAAAAAATCGAATTTTTTGTAAAAGGGTAAATATGGAAGATATTAACATTTGAATGTTCATTAAGAGGGATGTGGGGAATTATCTGTAGAATATTGAATCGGAAATAATGTCATTTTCTACATGTATAGTTACATATTCTAAATGTGTCCGGGTATGATTTCTATGTAGAATAATGATTTGGATACTTTTCTACATTACACCGGTAACATATTCTGAAAAAAGAATGGTGTAAAACAATATAAAAAACATATTTCAATTAAAGAGGAAATTTGGTCCTGAAATTATAACGCTGGTGGAGCTTCAATTCAGTTTCCGTAGCTTCCAGTTCTTATAGTACTGTAACATATAGTTCAGAATATGATCAAATGTGTATTCAAATACATTATCAAACACGTAAAACGTAGTAAAAGATCTTCTTTTCGAAGTTATTTGTTTTATTAGAATTTAAGTTTTCCCGTAACTTAAAAAATCCAGCTGTATTTCCGTATGCAATGACCTTTCAGATAAACTCTTTCGCCATATCAAATGTACTTCGTAATTCGGTCAGGGGATCTCGGTCCTTTACGTACTCGGACTATGTTGAAGTCAACCGATTTTGATGTGTTCTACATTTATTTTTAAAATACAGGATATACCCGGCACGTGGACAATTTCAGAAACGAATGTTTTGAAACGACGAAAAAGACAAACTTTGCCCGATTTAGGTATGAAATGATGACGTACGAAAATAAACGCAAAGTTGATAAGAATAGAATGTATATTAAATGCAAATAGCACGTGTTTATTGGTCAGTAGGTTATCTTCGTAAAAATACCGAAAGTTAATTTGCAATGTTCAAAGTATAGCGGACAAAAAAATAACTGATATTACGGGTTACGGGTTTGGCAAGATTGTTGCAATTTTAAACATGCATTTGTTCTTCTAACCACCAGATGGTCTCTTTGGAATATATATGAGATTACTGATAGAATATCACATAAAACGAGCATGTGAAATTTTTCACCCACGACAGCTCATATCGCTTTAAAATAACATAAGTAACAGTATAATTAATTATTATGTATAGCTGGGAACAGTATTGTGCAGTTCGTGAAGAGATTTTTAACTGTATAATATACAGTTTGACGTCCCTTTACGACTTCCATTGAAATCCATCACTTTTCCCGTGAAAATGTAACCGGGTTCCCAATAACCAGTATATAGACACTTTGCATCGCTTTTGTCGAAGCTATGCCAGGTGTGTGGCTATATGAAGAATGTAATTCATGGTTTTAAGGGTCGGACCCAACCCCTCCTCTTTGTCAGAACATTTTAGCACACAGGTAATTTTGTTAAATCATGTTTACATCGAAATATCTCAGAAACTAAGCACTTTTTGTACAGACACATGCATGAGAAAGTTGTTCAGTTTCACAAGTTACACAATGTGTAAAAGTTTCAAGGTCACACAATTTAAGGTCAAGGTCAAAGACAAATTCAAAAAATTTAAATTCTAAATATCTCTTAAATTATGAGACTTTAGTATAGACATATGCTTGGCGAACCTGTGGAAAATGACATCAAGAATATTTGATAGGAGTTTCAAGGTCATCAGAATTGAGGTCAAGGTCACAACTCAGATTGAAAATTCAGTTAAAATTTCAACTCAAAATAGTTTAAAAACTATGGAACTTTTATATATGTTACTGTTCGAAATTTGTAGAGAATAAGCTGAAAAATATTTGTGTGGAATTTCAAGGTCAGCGAATCAAAGGTCAAGGTCATAGTTCAGTTTGAAAATTCAATGAAATTTTCAACTCGCAATAGCTCAAAATCTATAAAACTCTTATATATGTGTTACTGTAGCAGATTTGCAGGCAATTTAATGAACAATATTTGTGTTAAGTTTCAAGGTCATCGGATCAAAGGTCAAGGTCACAGCTCAGATTAAAAATTCAGTAAAATTTTCAACTCAAAGTAGCTCAAAAACTATAAAACTTTTATATACATGTTAGTGTAGAAAATTTGTAGGCAATGCGATGACACATTTATGTGTGAAGTTTCAAGGTCAACAGATCAAAGGTCAAGGTCACAGCTTAAATTGAAAATTTCAACTCAAAATAGCTCATAAACTGTGAAACTTTTATATATATATTGCTGTAGAATATTTGTAGGTAATATACTGAAAACTATTTGTGTGAAGTTTCAAGGTTATCGGATCAAATGTCAAGGTCGCAGGTATATTTGAAAATTCAGTTAAAATTTCAACTCAAAATAACTCAAAAACTATGGAAGTTTTATATATATGTTAGTGTTGAGTATTTGTAGGAAATATACTGAGGAATATTTGTGTGAAGTTTTAAGGTCATCGAATCAAAGGTCAAGGTCACAGATATATTTGAAAATTCAATTAAAATTTCAACTCAAAATAGCTCAAAAAGTATTGAAGTTTTATATACATGTTAGTGTTTACGATGTGTAGGCCATTTGCTGTAGAATATTTGTGTGAAATTTCAAGGTCATCGGATCAACGGTCAAGGTCACAGGTAAATTTGAAAATTTGGATAAAATTTCAACTCAAAATTGCTCGAAAACTATGGAACTTTTCTATATATGTTAGTGTAGACGATTTGTAGGGAATTGACTATAAAATATTTGTGTGAAGTTTCAAGGTCATCGGATCAAAGGTCAAGGTCATAGCTCAGTTTAAATATTCAGTTGAAATTTCAACTCAAAATAGGTAAAAAACTACGAAACTTATATATATATATATATGTTAGTGTCGGCGATTTGTAGGTAATTTGCTGACAAATATTTGTGTGAAGTTTCAAGGTCATAGGATCAAAGGTCAAGGTCACAGGTGAATTTGAAAATTCAGTTCAAATTTCGACTTTAAATAGCTCAAAACTTTCCCTCCCAGGAAATTTAGATGGCGACAGATATGTATAGACAATGGCGCCAAGAATATTTGTGTGAAGTTTGAAGGTCGTCAGATCAAAGGTCAAGGTCGTAGCTCAAATTAAAAATTTCAATTCAAAACTATGGAACTTTTATAGATATGTAAGTGTTGAGAATTTGTAGGAAATTTGTTAAAAAAAATATTTGTGTGAAGTTTCAATGTCATCTGATCAAAGGTCAAGGTCATAGCTCAGTTTAAAAATTCAGTTAAAATATCAACTCTAAATGACTCGAGAACTGTTGAACTTTTATATATGTGTTAGTGTTGAGGATTTGTAGGCAATTTGCCAAAAAATATTTGTGTAGAGTTTCAAGGTCATTCAATGAAAGGTCAAGGTCACAGTTCAGTTTGAAAATTCAGTTAAAATTTCAACTCAAAATAGCTAAAAAAATATGGAACTATTATATATGTGTTAGTGCGACGATTTGTAGGGAATTTGCTGAAGAATATTTGTGTCAAGTTTCCAGGTCATCCGATTAAAGGTCAAGGTCACAGCTTATTTAATTTCAATTGCTTTTCAAATATATGTTTGAGAACTTGAAAACTTTCAAAATTCATGGAAAAAAATCCTTTATTATTTCATTTATTTTTCAAGTTCTTTCCAACCATTTGGTCCCATACCAGATCGGATGACCCCGTTGTTGCTTCAGCAACAACCTCTCCTCTAGTTATTATTATTATTATTATTATTATTATTATTCATTGTCACTTATTATGCCTTTGGAAATAAAAGTATAATACATTTTTATTACTCGCTGTATATATAATTTGTCTGCATTGCACGTGTGAGACTACGTTGTCGCGACATTACTTTAGGTTATTCATCAATAAACGCTTTGAGAATAAGTGTACAAATACCAAATACAGTCCGACTTACATTCTAATGGACTTGGAGTTTCGATTTTCCGTGCGTATTTCTTCATTTTGACATGACACCTCCTGGATGTATGACAAATAGGTATCAAGATGTCATGACCGACCTTCTAAGTGCATTAAAATACCATATAAGTGATTCCATATATCTTGTGTCACACACACACACACACACACACACACACACACACACACACACACACACACACACACACACACACACACATACATACATACATACATAATAGTTATGTCACTCACTTCAACCCCCCTTTTTTTCCGAGAACTGGACGACGTGTCCATTTCCAGGAATTCAGGAGTCACGTGATCACACACACAGAGGTATAGACGATGATATATAACGTGTTTATTGGATTACACGCGACACGGGGGATTTCAATTTTATCTGTTCCTAGAGATGACACGCTCCCGTGATCACCCAGGTAAATACCGCACGAGTCGTTTTCACCGTACAGGTATCCAATGGTATAGTGTGAAAAAATGAAATGTCATTAAGAAATTTAACAACTATTTAAAAGAACATGTCTAATGAGAAGTTATCGATTTCTACCAAGATGTCGTGGGATCCCAAGGTGGACTGGAAGCTTAAAACCTTTTGGATTAAGTACAACGGCTATACCGGGAGAGACGAGCCGTGGGATCCGACCGTAGACTGGCAGAAAAAGTATATACGATATACATCTTCTGAAGTAGCGTGGAAATACTGGTTTGAGTACAACCACGATTCCGGGAGAGACGAGCCGTGGGATCCCGTGGAGGACTGGTATCTCAAAAGACGGTGGTTTCATTACAACCGCGATACCGGAAAACTCGAACCGTGGGATCCCGAGGTGAACTGGGTTGACAAACGTTTCTGGTTTATGTACATCCGCGATTCCGGGAGAGACGAGCCGTGGGATCCCGATGTAGACTGGGTTAATAAAAACGAGTGGTCTATGTACACCCGCTATAACGTGAGAGACGAGTTGTGGGATCCCGAGGTAGACTGGAATAATAAATACTATTGGATTAAGTACAATCGCAATAAGAGAGACGAGCCGTGGGATCCCGCGGTGAAATGGTTTAACAAAACACAGTGGTTTGATTACAACAAACTTGGAAGGAGAGATGAACCGTGGGATCCCGCGGTGGACTAGTATAATAGGAATGTAAACTAATTTACAAAAAATATAAAAACTGCATGGTTATAAAAAATACTAAAAATTTATATTTTACAAAAAATATAAATTATTCTATAAACTTGTAGTCCGTCGGCTGTTCCGTGCGCAAGATCAACTTAGAGTGTTTGCGTTGCGATAGTTCGTGTTTGAGACGTTTCCTCTCCTCCTCGGGAACGACGTCGTTCTCGTCCAGACATTCGTTGTAACTGAACTTGTCCTTGGTAAAGAAGAGCGCGACCCACTTGATCTGCGTGCGAAAGTCTTTGGACGCGCTGTTGTAGCGTTGCGTCAAGATCCACACGGACTGGGCGGCGTGTCTCCCCGAAAACGCCAGCATGGACAGAGCGTCTGCCTTCTTCTTGATCTGCTTCGTGGCCGAACAGTCGTCGATGATGTATAGCGTGGACGTTCCTTTGTATATGTCGTAAAAGTGTCGCAACGTGTCCTGCAATAGCTCCTCCCCTTTTTTAGACACCGGATTGACGATTTCCACACGTTTGTCCTTCGGATGTTTGACGTCGTCGCCTATCCACTTTCTCAACTTATACGCTTCGTTAAAGTCGATGGAAGGACATAGGATCACAAAGTGTTGAAAGAAGTCTTTGTACACAGTTTCCAAGAGATCTAACACGAACTTTGTCTTCCCACAACCGGTGGCACCCACGATCATCGCGGCGTGAGGTCTTTGAATGAACATTTTTTCTTATAGGATTTAAATTTTTCTTAAGAGATGACGCTCGCGAAACGACCGTCCGACATGTTGATCTGTCCGTCCTTGACGACGAAGATGTAAACGTCTACGGGATCGGTATCGGTTTCTGGCGTTTTCTCGATTCGGACGGAAACGCCCTCGCTGATATTTTGAAGCTTGCGACCCGTGCCGTGGAGATGGTTTTCGGGTGTCGTCCGCAAGTCCAACCAGAGGGCGTAATGATCTTTGAGATATTTCCCCAGTCACGTTGCTCAGGTCGAGTTCCTTGACGATCGTTTCCGTGACGGTTTCGCGATTCAGGGAGAAAAACTTTTTAATCTCGTCAAAGTGGTGATGCGGTCTCATGCCGGCCGAGAACAGTTGGTTCGGTTGTCCCTCGATGGTCGTTTCCACTTTGGTGATTCTCGGATTATAAAATTTTTCAGGATCGTTGACGGAAATGTCTTTGAAGAGAAACAGAATGCCCGAGAGAGACTTCGCGGGGGTGTTGATCTGATAATTGAGGATGCCGTCCGATTTACTCATCGTCGTTTTGCGATATCGCAATATTTGGTTGAAGTAATAGGCGTGTTTTCCCGCGTACCTCTGTCTGATGCTGCGAGCGAGATGCTCGTCGGTGATTTTCTCGAACTCCAACGCGATGTTGGTCGCCTTATAACTTATCGTTTTATTGGCGTCGTCGGGGTCCGTCAAGACGACGTGTATGGCATCGTTAAACGTCAGCATGTATTCCAAACGATCTTGTAACACCGCTTGATAAAAGGGTTCGCTCGTCTCCAAGATTTCGAAGTCCAAGGGAATGCAAAAACGATTCCCGAACGTTGCAACAATTTCATAGTCTTCGTTGGTGTCGCGGGGTATTTTATAGCTGGTTGGTTTTGCTCTTATTATATTTAGATCGTTAGTCTGTATCCCCTGATAGGCCATGTTACCTCGTTCCACTTTCCAAAGATCGTTATAGACGAAGAATTTATCGGCATCGTCTATGGTCTGAACGGTGTTTCCCGAGATCTTCACCTCGATTTTCTTGATGATGTTGCGTCCCAGATTATTATAAACACCCGTTTTGGTGAGATCGCCACCCTCCACGGCGACTTCCATGTCGAAGCATAGTCTCGTGCTTCTGGGGACGATGACGTCGTTCTCGCTCAGATTGGGAAAACGAACCGTCAACGTTTGGTTTTCTTCGATGCTCGAAGGATTGTGGGACACGGTCACCGTTTGGCGTATACCCTTCACACCGAAGGCAGTGCGCAATTTCCTATCGGGATTGAGAATGTGCCCGTAATTCATCATCTTTTTTTATTACGTAATAAAAAATTTAAAGCGTTTTAAAAAATGGCAGAGCCTATTGAGTTAGATAATCTGGAGGGTAACGTCGATAATACGGCAAATGACGATGTTCAAGAGACATCGCTCAGTAATGATCAAGGTACCGTCGAACAACCATCCGCGGATGAAAAACAGGATCCGCAGGATGATTTTAATCCGCCCGCGGATAAAAAACCGGATCCGCAGGATGATTTTAATTCGCTCGCGGATGAAAAACCGGATCCGCAGGATCTTTATAATTTACCAGAACCTGCGGGACCTTCACGATCGCTAGAAGAGCTAAAACAAGAGCTAAAAAAGCAAGAACAAGAAGCAATAGAAAAAAAGCAAGAACAAGAAGCAACAGAAAAAAAGCAAGAACAAGAAGCAATAGAAAAAGAGAGAACCAGTAAACTCATGGACAAATGGAAAAAATACTGGAAAGATAAGGGTGTTAGTCTTGGTGATCTGGACATAAAATTTTCATCCAATGATAAAGGTGATTTATATGCATGGAGTAAGGATAAGGAAAAGTGGGTTTTATTAAACTGGAAACGTGATCGTGATAAATTTCGAGCGGTAGCTACGTTAAAAGCGGAAGGAGGTGTGCAAATTGTTAAAGACCTGGGGTTAGGAAGCCAACTTGCCATAGTACAAAAGGCAGAAGAACTAAAAAATAAACTCAAGTCCTCAATAGAGATAATAAATAAGAATGCACAAACGGAAGGGGACGAAACGCAAGTGAAACAAATAGACGGTGCAGTATCAGACGAGGTAATGAATAGTTTAAAAGAATTAGAAGATGAAGTATCAGCCATGATATCAGTCATAAAAGAATCACGTGATGCATCGACACAAGTCCGCGCAGATGGTTTTAAGGGTGAATTTCCTCTGAGAGAAGGACTGTCGGATTTAGATAATGAGATACAAACCTTTAGAGGCTCAATAGCCCTTCATGAATCCGGAAGAGCAGACTTACAACGAACGTTGGCGCAATGGATAAGAGACCTCGAAAACAACCCCGACGACAGAGAACACATCGAGAGAGAGATTACCAAAACCCAAAACGAATTAGACGTCGTGAACTCTAGTATCGATAATTTAACTGATTCGTTCAGGTCTCAACTGACCTCCGTAAGCGGGTCGCTCGAGGAGCTGCTCAACAACGAGCCATCGTTGAGAGAGAGAGAATCGCCACTCTCTTCAAGGAACAGGGCATCACCATCTTCAGCGTCCTGACGGCGATTGGTATGATGATAGGTTTCTTGGTCGAATTACTCCTTCCGGGGACGAGCCCACCACCACCCACTCCATCACCACCTCCCAACAAGGAGGGAGGAGCGAAGGAATGGATCAAGAAACAGCTGGACGCGATCGGTAAATTGTTCGCGAGACTAGCCGTCAAGTTCGGCGAAGCGTTGCCGGGTATATTAGGCGCCATCGTGTCCTGGATCTTGTCGACGCTCGGCAAGACGGCAATGTGGTTTGGAGAACATCTGTGGGTGTTGGGCATGGTCGTCGTCGGTTGGTTGTTAACAAAACTCGACGAAGACAAGAAAAGAAAGTAACGCTAGAGCCAAGACGGCGGCCTTCTGATCCTCGTGATCGTCTGACGGTTTGTCCTGTAGCGGTGACGGCGGTGGTGCGATCTCTACGGGAGGTGACGACGGTATGATCTCTACGGGAGGAGGTGGTTTGACCCGCGCGAACGTTTTCGCGTTGAAGTCGACGTTCGTTCCGGGCGTCGTGGTGTCGGGGGCGATCAAGATCTCGTTATTGTAGTCGGCGATGTTCTTACCGATGTTCAGCTCCATGTTGCTGGGCAGCATGTAGAGTCCCGGATGGACGACGTAGTCGAGCTTGGAATTGGCGTACTTCAGACAGTCTTCGTAGCGCGAGATGTCGGCGGGTAGGTCGAGTGGTCGGTTGATGGCGTCCTCGACGTTGACCAGGAACTGTTTCTGGGCGTCCAGCGACGTAGCACCGGCGTCCACGATCGAGGCCCTCGTCTCCCCCTGCGAGCCCAGGATCGCCCAGGCGGAGACTCGGATGGACGCGTCCAGTCTGGCCAGACCCGGAAGCGTGAACCCCTCCGACCGGTTCGCGATGAAGGTGGACCACTTCGTGTTATATTTCCAGAAGATAGTCCCCTTGATCTTCCAGTCCGCGTCGACCGGCACCCCGAATTCGCGACAGATCCGCTGGTACGCCGACGCGTCGACGTTGTTCGTGAAGTGCTCGAAGTCGGCGTCGCTGGGTAAGGGGGCGGCGATCTCCTGCAGGATCCTTCTGATCTGATAGTAGATGTGGAACCGGAAGAACGACTTGGACAGGCGGTCGTTTCCCATGTCCAGCGTCACGCCGCATCCGGTCGTGGCGCACCACACCGCGAAATTCAACTGGTTCTGCCAGAATCCCTCGATGGGATGCCGGTACCACCGCTTCAGCATGGCGTAGTACTTCGACGTGCCGTCCTCGAAGACGTCCGGGTTGTCGTACTTGACGAAGATGTTCTCGAACGACGCGCGAAACTTTTTGGTTGCGTTGACGTAGACGTCGAACGACGACAGATCTAGATTCTCTCTATACTCGTAGACGTTCATTCTTCTTTTCTAGTTAAGATTTATTAATATTAAAAACAGCATGTTCTATCTCGTGACGGACATCGGAAAACCCGTAAAACTCTCTCGCTACATCGACAACGCGAACGGTGGGTGGTGCGTGGGCGTCAAGTCCTTCCGTTTTTACAACGGCTTGTACAACGTTAAGAAAGACGTGGAGATACGCTACGTCAAAGGGGGGGACAGACTTAAAGTCCAAAGCGTGCATGCCGGGTCGTACACCTTCACCGACCTACGACGAATTCTCGCGAAATACTTCGACAAGATATTCCTGGACAAGACCACCTCGAGATTGAGAATCGACGGTTCGAGCAGTACGGCGGTGGAGCTTCCGTCGGAAATCGGCAAGATTCTCGGCATTCGCGCGAATGTGGCTCTCGGCGGGACCATCCCCTCGAGCCAGAGCATCAACCTGCAACCGGTGGAACTCCTCAACGTTCATCTCGACGAGTTGGAGGAGGGCATCAGAGACGGTACGGTGAAGGACATCCTCATGTCCCTGCCATGTCCCAACGTGAAATTTTCCGAGTTGTACGAAAAAGACGTCGAACGCCCCGTGTTCTTAACGTTGAGACGCGATCGCATCTCGGAATTAACGATACGTCTAAAAGACGAGGAGGGTAACCCCATCGACAATCACGGCTATCCCGTTCACATTCTCTTGGAATTTAAGAAAAAATTCGTATAAAAAAAAATGTCTAGATCGGGATTCTATTACGAAGACTTGGAAAGGGAAGAACTGGCGGAGGATCTGAATGAGAGACTCTTGAAAGACATCAACGATGCCAAAGAGGAGATCACCGCATTGGCCAAAAGCCGTCGCATCATGAACACGTTCCAATTCGACGTGACTAAAAACGGAAGAATCAGGCCGCAGCTGGGGACGACGATCTTGTTCGACGGTTATGTCATCCGTCTGGGATTTTTGGGGGAACTGGACGTGACGCTCGTCGTGAACGACGTGGAAAACAGGACCTTTCAGACCAAGACCGGCGAGATCGTCCCGTTGAATCCACCGTTGCGGGTGACGTCGGGCGACGTCCTCACCTTCGGCGTGAACAAAGGATCGAAAGCGGGCACCGTCAACGGCGTCGTCGTTCTCGACATATAAAAATTTCTCATTAAAAAAAGGAAGGATGAGTAAAGAACAAAATGCATTGTACCCACCATTACCGTCGGAAAATACTTTGTCATCGGAAAACGCGCAACACTATCGTCTCAAACGCATCGGAGAGATCGAGCAGACGTTTCGGCGAGAGATCGAGACGCGGAAGAGCGTCCACAAGAAGTATAAACGATTCGTCAACACCGCCGACGGCGTCGACGCCGCCCTGATCACGGGAAGCGTCGTCGTGGGCGGACTCGGTTTCGCCGTACCCATCGCGGGTTTGCCTCTCCAGATCGTGGCCCTGACCGTGGGTGCGGTGGGATTGACCATGAAGGGAGTCAGACGACTGCTGTTGAAGAAATCGGAAAAACACCTCAAGATCGTCAAACTCGCGGAGAGTAAATTGAACTCGATTACGGATCGGGTGAGTCGCGCGCTCGAGGACGGGAAGATCACGGACGAAGAATTCGCCGCCGTGTCCCACGAGCTGACCAAGTATCGCGAGATGAAGGACAAACTGTATACCAAATACAAGACTGAGACCGTAAAAAAGGAGTCGGACCAAGAGACGGAGGACTTGCGCAAGGAGCTCCTAGACCTCGTAAACAAATCCACTTCTCGTTAACCGTAGATTTTTAAGACATTCTGTTTTAAAAAATCAGGTTAAACCTCTTTCTTGGGACGTCCGCGTCTTCTTCTCTCGGACCGTGGATGCGTCTTGTGCCACTCGTCTGCGCGTTCTTTTCCGCCGCACGTATAACACGTTTCGTATTTAGTGCTATCGGTCATCCATTTTTGACAAGAGACGCAATACTTCAACGTGTCGATACCTCTCTCTTTCAAGTAGTTGTGATGAATGCTACAAAACAACGAATTCACGACGACCGGATGCTTACACGGGTAGTCTCTGCGCATGCGAGGCATTTGACACGTGAGTTTGACGTCGTCGGGCCAATACACCAAGACTTGGTTACCACCCAACTGCATGCACGCTATGTCGTCCCCCAACATCTGTTTTACACCGCGTTCGGTAAACGCCTTGTCCAGTAAAATAAACATTTTTTTATTTATATATCTATTGTTTAAGCCGTTTAACAAATTTTTTTACGTTAAGAAATGAAACGTTTTACCGAGATAGTCTTGTTCGCGTTGTTGTTGTTGGTCGTGGTAGGGTGTGTGCTCGTGTTATCCGCGATATTAACTATGTTACGTCTGGAAAACTATCGCAGAACGGAGAAAGGGCTCAGAAACATTTTTTAAAAAAATGACTTAAAGAAAATTTATTCGTTATAAAAAAGAAAACATGGCATTCGTGACAGTTGAGAACTTTGATGTGAACAATTTAAGGACGGGCGCTCATTACGTCGATAAGAAAGGGAAACGCTATCAACGCGTTTACGTCGCGTATCAGTACCCGAACGGCGACTTGAAACCGTTGGTGATACGCACACCCAAAACGGAATCGTCCGGTTTGTGGCAACACGATGACAGTTCCGATTATTCTATGAAATTTAAATGCGAAAAGGAATTCGCCCGCGTGTTGGAAAAGATCGCGGCGTTCTTGAGAACGGAAATAGAAAAACTCGCAAAGACACTGAAAGACAGTGGTAGAAAATCCTCCGTGAATGTCAACGATATAACTCTCGTCAAAACGGATCAGAACGGTGACAAGGTGATCTACTCGAAAGTTAAACAGGGGACGAGAGACAAGCCTACTTTTTATAGAAAGAGAACGGACGACGTTCCGAAAGATAAACATCCACTCGTCGAAACCGATCTTCACCAATACGAGAAAAAACGATGTCTAGCCATTGGTTCTTTACACATAGACAACCTTTACATACCCAACAAAGAATCGAAAGTATACATGCAAACCCTCTTACACCAGGCCATTATCGTCAAAACAATCGACGTTGATCCTCTACCGGATTTGGCCGACTGTGTAGAAGACTTGGACTTGGATTCCGACACGGAATAAAAAAAACGTGACAGTATTTTGTAAACGTAACGTTTACAAAATATAAATAAAATGTATTAAAAAAAGATGAATGTAGACGACGTATTAGCGAACGATGCACCTTCCACCACCACCAGTACGGCAGTGACCGCCAAAGACAGACTGTCGGCCATCGTCGGATCCGGACTCGCGCGTCAGTTTCTGGGTAAAGACGTGACGTCTTCCGAATTGGACAAGATGAACGACAAGGAAGTGGAATCCCTGAGTCGCGTGTTAGACGCTCGACTCAACATGCGCATGGCCAAGTCGATCGGCAATACCCTCATCGGTCTGTATACGCTTGGTCTCAAGAATTTTTTCGACATCAAAGACGAACCCAAACTGATCGAGGAGCTGAACGAAGACCCCTTCTTGGACGCGGCCATCGGCGAAGTGTGTTGTAGTCTCTATTATAAATACGGTGCGCTCTTAGCACCTTTCAGCTTAGCCGCCACGACGAGTCGTCATATCACAGGAATAAAAAAAACGGAGGATATAGAAAAAGAGAATGAATCCGGTGGAAATCATAGGGAAGAAGAATCCGAAACGTCAGGAAGCGGGTAAGAAGGGGGCGCAAAAGAGGATGAATGCTAATAATCAGGATAGCAATGCTAATAGCAATGCTAATAGCCAGGATAGCAATGCTAATAGCCAGGATAGCAATGCTAATAGCCAGGATAGCTGGAAATGGCTAGCGGGCGCAGGCGCGGTTGTCGGATTGTTGCTGATCTACATGAAAAAAAACCCACCTCTCAAAGTAGTGAAAAAAAAACAGAGTCCGAGCCACCGCCCAAAGTACTTCCACCTCCAAAACCTAACCCCCATGAAATGTATTAAATAATTTTTTCACGTATTTAAAAAATGTGTGTAGAAAACGATTCGATCAGAACCGCCGTGAATATGACGATGTTAATGGCATCGGGAATCATGACGCTGGGAGTGTTCATCACCACGATCACTGAATTAATTAACACGAATAGCAAGGTTGTTCATCAGGTTATTCATCATGAGTGCGACGAGCCCGTGCCAGAACCCGAAGCACTTCCAAAAACCTAATCCCCATGAAATGTATTAAATAATTTTCTCCCGTATTTAAAAAATGAGTGGTGAAAAAGATTTAGTCAACACCGTGTATCACGCGGCCGTCAGTACGGGAATTGCCATCGGGTACGCGCAACTTTCCAAGAAAATCTTAAAGATGCCGGCACCCAAGATGGATCTAGACCCGAAGGACTTCGGGATGATCCTCCTGGAGTTTGCACTCGCCGAGTACACCAAAGACATGTTGGTCAAGAAGGGTATCATCCCCGCCGATATCATGAAATAAACTAAAACTCTCTCTATTAAAAAATGGCAACGATTGCGATGATGATGAGCGGTGCATTAGTCAATGCTCTAGCCTTCTCGGGATCGCAATTTCTATTCTCGAATCACGAAGAACAGAAGAGACACGACGAGGCGATGGAAAAACTGACCAAGGCCAGAGACCAATGGAATCACGAACGCACGAAGCGATTAGATTTTCTCAACGAGAGATTAAAGAAACAAGGACATGCGCTGTACACCTACAAAGAAGTAAACGCCGCCATGTCACTCTACTCGCAAATGACGAACGAAGAGGCGATGGCTCCCGAGCCGAAGTTGAGCGATTTCTATCAACCCTCGGAAGACAAGGAAATCCTCTTCGTGGTGATCGGGACGGGACTCGTGTTCTACAGCGTTAAAAAATACGTCGCCTAAAGTAAAATGGAAGAGATCTATCACAAACACTATTGGAAGGGAAAGGCGGCCATCGGGAAATTGGCCAAAGCAGCTAAAGTCAGCGAGAAGGAAGCGTTAGAGTTCCTGAAAAAACAAGACGTGTGGCAAATCTACCTGCCCGCCCCAAGAAGATCGTGAGACCCCGATTCGAAGACGCAAAAGAAAACGACACTCACCAGGCCGATCTGCTGTTTTTACCGCACGACAAGGTGGACGGGAAAACGTACAAATACGCGTTGACGTTGGTCGACGTGGGCACTCGCTACAAAGAAGCGGAACCTCTGACGACCAAAGACAGTCGAGAGGTAGCCGGCGCTTTCGAAAAGATCTACGGGAGGCGTCTGACGTTTCCGAAATTATTACAAGTCTATCCCGGTCGCGAATTCATGGGCGCCGTCTCCAAACTCATGACCAGACACGGCGTTAGAATAAGAAGGGGTAGGGTCGACCTTCATCGCGACCAAGCCATCGTCGAACGATTTAATAGAACGTTGGGCGAACAGTTGTTTAGCTATCAATACGATCAAGAGATGAAAACCAAAGACAGAAACAGAGAATGGGTGAAACGGTTACCGGAAGTCGTAAAAACGATCAACGAAGAGACCAACCCACCCAAAAAATTAGAACCCGTCGATAAAGTGCAACCGCCCGTCAGCCCCTTTGCGAAAGTAAGATATCTGTATCAACCGGGCGAATTGGAAGGCGGACGCAGGAGGGCTACCGATCCCATCTGGAGCGTCGACAAACACGACATAGACAGGCATTTCAGAATGCAGGGCATCGACCTGTATCAGCTCAAGGAACCGGCGCCTCAGAGAACGTTCGTTCGAGAGGAATTGTTGATCGTCGTCGATTAAAAAAAATTATTAGTATTAATAAATTTTTAATACCCGTAGGGAAGCGTGTCGTAACCGTCCTTCATCACCCGTTTATCGTAACACAACGTAAACTCTTTCTCCTGGTATCGATTCACGATACGTTTGGTTTTGGAATCTCTCGTGATGGCGTTTTCTCGAACGGTCCTAATCCTCTTACGCGTTTCTTTGACGACGTCGGTCATCGCGTCTCGATTGATGTAAAGAGAATTTTCGTAATTCAGACTAAATCCCTTGACCTTACACACCTTTTTACCCGCGTTCGTTTCGTACGAATAAGATTTGGGGCCGGTGGCGCACCACACGACGTTATGAAATCACCGCCTAACTCGTCCGTCAAATCACCCAAGTTATCGCCCGTGTCGATCGAGATCCCGTCGTCGCGATCGACGTACCACACACTATCGGTGTCGAATCCCAACACCCTATCGTCGAGGGTATCCAACACGTCGTATAACATGGTTCTGGCGTGCGCCGTCGTATAACACGCTATGAAGATGTTGATGTCATTGACCTTGTTGACGAATTGTCCCTTTAAATCGTAAGACATCTAGACCATGTCGTCGTTGATGAACTGAATGTTGAGATTGTCTATCGTGTCGTCCAGCAACAGGGTATAAAAGTCTTTCGGTTCGTTCACGTATTGAGTCTGTTTCATGTTGACCCTTTGGCCGAACTTACCCCAGAGAGAGTTGAGACATAATTTAGAGATGGCGCGCATGCCCGGATTATACTCTATTTCACCCAAGTCGATCCCCAATCGTTCTCTGACCATGTCTTTATTACCGTTCTTCCGAGTCGTAGGGGGTGCCGGGACCCACTTTAATGCGGAACTTTCCATCTTGATCTTCATAAAGTTCTTGACGTAGTCTCTGAAGAGATCCGTGTCCTCACTGGTGTAGAGAAAATCCCAAACTTCGTAAATTTTCTCTATCTCGTACCCCTTAGCTAAGGCCTTGAATAGCTCGGGAGTACACCACGTGCCCGCAAACGATCTCTGCTCGTCGACGTGTTCGCACGGCGTCTGTGCCCGTCGTTCGGCGCACGTCTTACACAGCGGGAACAAGAGCTTTTCGGCATCTCCGCATTTCATTTTGACGGGTAAGACGGGGTGATATAATTTCCGAGGTGGCACGACTTTACATTTGACGAACCCTAACCAAGTTCGATCGACGTGCTCGGGATTAACTATTTTGGTAGGATGACCGACCGGGTAGGTCTTATAAAACTGGACCGTCGGGTACAGACTGACAAAGTCGACGTATCGTCCCTTTTCTCTTCCGTCGAAGTCGTACAGCAACTTGGTCACGTTGGTCCTACCACCGAAAAAAGCGTCTCGAGGGTCTAACGCGTTACGATCTCTTTACCGTTTATGCCTTTCATATCGCATTCCCAGACCTCGACGAACGCGTAACCGGCCCGTCGTATCTTCTCGTTTTTCGCGGAGGTTCGTTTTCTGAGCGTGTCCATATCGAATTGGTTCTTGTTATTGAAGGTGTCTCGCTCGTAACACTTTTTACACCCGTGCCAGAAGCACCCTTGAAATTCGTAAACCGTCTTCGTGTCTTCGCAATACCCGTCGACTTTGCCGATGTTGGGCAGAGTCACCTCGCCGCCGTTCAACGCGTGTCGAATGACGACACCGTCTCTCTCGGCCACGTGATCCAACCAAGAAATGGATTTCACGCTGTACGTTTCATGAACGACGTTATCGTTATGGACGGCTATCGTATTTTCGGGCATGTAATTGCTTCTGTAGACGGTCATGCACACGGACGCTATCGTTACATACTGTAACGGATCTATGTTTTCAAACGCGATAAAGTCTTCCCTGAATTTCAACATGGACCGTCGTAATATGTCGACATCGGACGTGCAGTACTCCCTCAATTCTTTCTGGAAATCAAACACGTCGTTCTTTCGCACCTCGTACCACTTTAAAAACTCTTCCCTGTTGCGTTTGCTCATGTGATCGACACCGTAGTGTTTTTTACTGGGTAACGGTCCCACGTAACGTTGGTGACACGGCTTGTTGAAATAATGCGGGAAATAACCCTTTTTGAGTTCGGTCAGACCAAACGTCTTCGGAAACTCCGCCAGAGCGGATTGGACAAAATTTATGGAATCGATAAAGCGAAACGTTTTTCTGACTTTCATGTACATGATCTTCGTACCGTTGTAAATGCAATAGGGTTTAATGTTATGCTCCACGAAATACTTTAACAAAAACTGCGCATCGTACGCTTTGGCATTGTGGGCGATGAACGTACTCTTTTCTTGATCCAACACAAACTCGCAGAACTCGTCTACGGTAGAAAATTCGTATTGACGACCGTCAAAGTCTTGACACACGATTAGATTCGGTATGTGAACGCCGGTGTCTTGCGTCGCTTCTATGTCGTAAAAATAATACTCTGTCGTTCGCGTTTTACAACTGTAACACGGTTCCTCGTCCGTGCACTCGTTCGATCTGCACTCTCCACCCTTGCATTGTTTCTCGAGCATGAAACACTTGTGCGTCGTCATGTCGACGCATTCTTTACAATTCGGGCATTCGGAATGACCACATACATGGGACTTCAAGTTCTTGACCACCCGTTCACACTCTAAACATTTCTGAACGCGTAAACAAACCACGTCCGGTTTGCCACCTATCAAGCCTCTGACGCGTTTATGTTCCTTAAAACAGTCTTCGCCGAAAAACGCTCTGTTACAATCGTCGCACATTTTCCTTTCACCCCCCGGACAATCATAACCGAAGCACGATAAACACTTTTCGGGACATCTGTGACGATCTCGTTTGTCGTACGATTTTTTACACGAGTGACAGTAATGTTTTTTTACCAAAAACCCCGTCATGGTCGTAATCACGTCGAAGTGATTTTTATTCTTGTACAGATAGATCGCGTCGTCGTTGCTTCCTTCGGTCGTATAGATGATTTCGTTAAACCGACCGCCGTCCACTATATTGATCTGCACACTCAGGTGATCGGCAAACGTTTTCACGTCTTCTAAGGTACAGCCGTGATCACGGACGGGAACGTCCGCTTCTTCGTGAAGTTTTAACGCTTCGACTCTTTGTAATTTGCGACTCTCGTTGAAACCGTGCCGAAGCTGGGAATTCGTCCATTTATCTTTATGTTTGTTGGCCACCGCCGTCACGATGGCTCGTGCCAGACACGTGGCGTCGTCGTTTTTAATCGCGATGATACTTCTTTTCGACGACGAGGTCTCCTTTGTCACCGGTTCTTTGGGTCTCCCCTTCCCCCTCGGCATTTTCGTAGAATGGACGAATATTTCTACTTCGTCTAAGGGCACCTCGTAATATTCTATATACTCTTGCAATGCTTTGAATAACTCTTCGGACAAATCCCCCGAGACGGTGATATATTTCGTACTGTACGGTTTCGGGAATTTCGGGTGATTGATGATGATGCGAAATTTATCGCCGTTTTGCAACCCTCTAGCGTTTATCACAGACCTTACGAGGTGTACAAATAAACGATCTATATCGATAGGTCTGTCCCTCAATAGAACTACTTTATACTCGTCCGACCAGGTTGTAAACTTTTTAATCTCTGTCTCGGAAATTTTATCAAAACGATAGGTCTGCCCCGTGTAGACACGTTTGTGTCTTAAAAACGTTTTTATAAAATCGGGGGGAATCGGGAGATCCAATAACGGTTCAATATATTGGGCCGTAACAGATCTCTCGGGAGGGATCGGTAAATCCAATAACCGCTCGGTAGATCGATGTGTATGAGACATATTTTAAAATTTGGGTGAAATTACTTATGGTGTTTTCAATATTTGCTACACTATACCATTGGGACACCTGTACGGGAGCGTGTCATCTCTAGGAACAGATAAAATTGAAATCGCCCGTGTCGCGTGTAATCCAATAAACACGTTATATATCATCGTCTATATATAACGACATTTACCTGTGTGTGTGTGATCACGTGAATTCCTGGAAATGGACACGTCGTCCAGTTCTCGGAAAAAAAGGGGGGTTGAAGTGAGTGACATAACTACTATACATATATATATATATATATATATATATATATATATATATATATATATATATATATATATATATATATATATATATATATATATCACAGATAAATAATTCACATACAAACTCACCTTGCACCGACTTGGGTTCGAACTTTCAACCTACGGCACCAACAGCCTGGATCTCATGCCCATAACCCCAAACCATTCGGCCATCTATAAAAAGGGGTTGAAAAGCAGTTTAGATGTAATGTTACTTTCAAATCATATCTTTTGTTAAGGGTAATCCATTTCCACTCATAACAAGTTAAAGTTGTGGATATTGACATGTTCGTATAGACAAAATACCTCCAGACATACTAATCGTCTATCTGTTAATTAAGTAAACATCTTGTCTAGAGATTATGGGATGTCCCGTGGTCCAAAAATTTCATGCGTATTTCACGTTAATATCACGTAATTATTTTGTTCTATTCATATACACTTAGTTTGAAAAATAAATCTTAAAAATTATTTTACTTTTAGAAGAAGTTCTGCGTGTTTGTTTGTTTTTAATAAGACCACTTCTACTTTTGCACTCCTAATGAACAAACGTAAACTTCACTTAAGGGCGCCTTCTTCTTTTTACAAGTACATGTACATTGATTATGTATATCTGCCTCGTGATGATCAATCAGAGATTAATTTTATTGTATTCAGATTGATTTCTACTCGTGTTGTATGTATAACTTTAAGAATTGATGTTGGTTTTGTACCTGATATTGAAGTGATGCCTTGACTTTGTGTAACATAATTGACTTGGTATTTAGTATGTATTGCATTTTCTTATTATTACCAATATGCATACTTTGTCAGGTTTGGTTTTGTTGAATTAGATCTAATTAGTTATAATGCTCGTCTTGAGCATTAGAACTTTGGTATTATGTTTATACTGATATTTAGAAAATGTCAAAAACATTTGTTTCAGGTTCGATATTTCCGATAGAAATAAGTGAGGAATAAATCCTCGTCTCAATTTACTGCTGGTATCAAACAGTCAACTGTATATGAAATGTTCATATGTTAAACATGTTTAGCATATCTGATAATTTACAAGGGTAACAGATTATTCCTTTTTACCGATCTTCTGGCTACAAGAATATCGTGTTTAATTCCGGTAATAGTACCATAGGAAGCAAATCCAAAATATGTGAGGAGTGAAGATACCTTCCCCGGGAAAGCTGACAAATAAAAACAAAAAGATGCTCGTTCTTCACAGGGGACTATAGAAACAATTTTACCTAATTTCTCTATAAGAAATGGTTATTTATTAATTTAGAATAGATAGAATAAAGCCACTCTATCCCAGTTTGAAATATGTATATTTTTCAAATCGCATTGAGCCTGTCACAAATTTAACGCTATATGAGAAAAAAAAAACGAATATACTGTTGTATGACGATTCTCCATTTTTCATACTTACGCTAATATGTATATCTACTTTTATCCGATCAACGCTTGGTACATAGTATGTATTTCTATCCGTTCAACGCACGGCAAATACTATTTATTTCTATCCGTTCAACGTGCTATCTTTTTCTATCTACTCAACGTATTACAAATGCTGTTGAAAGCCGGTCTGGCTCGGTCGGTAGCGCGCTCGACTATTGATCGTGAGGTCGTGAGTTTGAGTCCAGCCGGCTGCAGGTTGGTTTCCTGTCTTTCTGATGAGACTTTAAAAAACGAAGTCCCTTGTCACAGTAGGTGGAGGCACGTTAAAGAACCCTCACTGCTCAATCACCGTAAGTGCCGACAGCCAAAATTTAAAGCCCTTCATCGGCATTTGGTGACGTCTCCATATCAGTGAAAGATTCTTGAGTGGGACGTTAAACATGGGACGTTAAACAGCAATAAACAAGCAAACAAATACTGTTGAAATTGCTTTATGAAAAGGGAAAACAACGTTTTCAGGAAAAATGTCTCATTAGCCATCAAAGTCCTGCTAGTCGTCAATTTTTCAGTAGTTGGAAAGATTTACAATTATACGGTTGCGTCATGCTACCCAATTGTTCAGTTTATGTCTGAAGTTTTCTTCCATCAGTGGTGTTCTATGGGCGCACAGAGGTATAAATTGTAAAGTCTACAGTACTGGGGCTTGTAGCGAACATATAAAAGCTCTGGCTTGTGCAGGATGGTTAGATAGTGTAGGTTATTTTCCCATTACCCATGATTATTACACAGCATAACTCCAACTGCTGGATGTTGCCCTATAATCCATAATTTGTTAATTACTGACTGATCAATGCTTATTTGTTATCAAATATGAATCGGATATTGATAGGTTGTTGATTGTTTCTTGATTATTGATTGGTTATTGATTGGCAATTTATCTTTCATTGATTATTTATTGGTTATTGATTGTTAGTGATGTTAGTGAGGGATGTGGTCATTGGTCTTCTAATATTCCAACAGAAATAATGTAACTCCTTTTATCCTAGATGACGTGGTTGTACCTTACAATATAATAAACATGTCACAGTAATCTGTAAATATTTAAATACACCATGGCGGAGGAAACTAGTGTGTAGAGGAAACGTATGTCATCACTGCAATTGTTTTGGACAGAAAAAATATCATACCTTGAAGACTGCCAGTGTCGCTTCACGTGTCGTTATTTAAAACAAAACATGTATCGTATTACACGAAATTTGTGGCTGTACGTTATAAAACACAAAACCGAATACTTGTCTTATGGACAATGTTTATCCTACAATCCCTATAAAACCCCTTCTGTTTATATCTAATGGCATTCAATCATCATAAATCATATTTTGAACATTTTCAATAGCTTCACCAAACCCAATCACGACATTTAATCGATGTTTAACGACAAGATTTCTATACACCTGTGATGTAAAAGACCTAATAATATTACACACAACACGTGTTTTACCGTCACAGCCTCCACACAGACGACAGTTCTTGAAAACAAAAACACCATTGCCTGGAGTGTTACAAAGAAGATGTGACATGAGTTCAGATAATAAAATAAACAACAATATATATATATCCCCTGTGACAAAACTCGCATCCCCGTTTGGCTGACAGGACTGAACAAATGATTAAAAAAATAGTAAAATAAATTGTACTTGTAATCACAATGTTCTTTTAGTATCGACTATCTCAAAGTGTCTGATTCTTGATTAAATGTTCATATTAATTAATAATTATAAAACTATATTACAATATTATGACGCGGATGACGCATTTAAAACATGACAATGTAAAACGGCGGAACTGAGGCAGGAATGTACTGGTGTAGCGTAACTCGAATGATTACAGCACCCTCTTCCGGTCAAAGACCTTCCAGTGGGTATGAACGCATTATGAGTTAAAAAACTTTCAGCTGCCCTGTGAATCAGGTGACCAATCAAAGACTTTCAATATATGATTCTGCGGAGTCTGGATTTTCGTTTCAAACTTGAGGATAAATCGAGGATAAATAAATGTTCGATAAAAACCAAAGAAAATATATTGAACGTATACTGCAAATGAATGAAAGGTTTACAGTTGTAATTTTACGATAAATCACAACTTTCTTTTACCGGTAGTTCGAAAAAAATCGAGTGTTGCAAAGTGGTCAATGAAACGTCCCAAAATTCTGACGTAAATTGCTATATTTACATACCGACTGCAATTTCCTTCATTGCAAGTATATAGAGCGATATATTATATATTCTGTAAATGCAGTCGCGTGCCCCGATTATTAACCGCTTTACTTTTCAGCGTAAGAATACACGAACGAATCAATAAAGAATAGAATATCACATGTTTATTTCTGTGGTTAAGATTAAAAGCCAAACATTAGGCCTACCACAAAACAAATAAACTCACAGAAAGAAATCGCAAACACGAGACTACAACTGTAGCACATTGTACAGCCTACAGGCCCATGTCGCGATATATCTAGGTCATGTTATGGCCAGAACCACAGACCACAGTCTGGGACAGAAATGAAAGTTCGCTTCGTAGTTACAACAGAAAAAAGAGAGTAAGGCCTAGTGCAACTTTGTCAAGCATCTCTTGATAAACAAGTAGATTTGTTTGCCTTCACTGGATATTCCTATCAGAAACAAATCGTCACCCGCATCGTGTGAAATCAGGTTGTGTGAAATAGGATTACGTACGTAGGTAACGTACCAAAGAGTCATCATGGTTCCCAGCCGATTGGTAAAAAAATGTCAAATAAAATGGATACTTTCAGTTGTCATGAATGAATATTAGTTGTCTCACTTCTTGTAAGTCACACTCAAACTTTAAATAGTATATCCCATTAATAATATATCAGAATTCAAACACAAATTCGTTGTAAATACATTATACAGCATACTCATGGGCCCAGTCATTTGCATTTTCAAATCTCTTCTGACACATTTAACCTTCCGGTTACCAAGCAGACGAATATTCTAAAATAACTTAAAAACAAATCTGACACGTTTTCAAAATTTTACATATCACTAGTATCTTTTAAAATAATATGAAAATAAGAAAATAAACCTTGATTCCATTTAGTATTTCCGGAATTCAATGTGCAGCACGCCGTGCTGCATAGAATTTTTTTTACCATAATCCATTGCATTTATACTCGATGCATTCCAAAAAAAAAAAAAAAAGAAGAAAAACAATCCTTAAATGACGTCACAATCTGGCACTGTAAATCCAGTCGTTATATTTGTCACTACATTAACGCCTGTATACTATCGGAATTGACGTCATAATCAAATGACGTAAAAAACGCACATGGATAGCCACGTGTCAGACATTTGGCGATAGGTCAATGCTTCAACCGGAAGAAATTTTTATTACGTGAGAATTATGTGACGTTGCATTGACTACTCCGCAACATTCGAATTTTTTTTAAATTACTGGTAAAAGAAAGTTCTGATTTATCGTACAATTACAACTGTAAACCTGTTATTCATTTGCAGTACACGTTTAACATATTTTCTTTGGTTTTTTACTTATCATTGATTTATCCTCAATTTTGAAACGGAAATCCAAATCATATATTGAACGTCTCTGATTGGGTTTCCGTTTTTCCGAGAGCGGCGAGAAACATTTTACAGGTTAGCTTTAACGCCCTATCTGAAGAGTTCCGATCAAGGGCGTTTATCATTCACGTTAGGTTAGTTAAAGCGAAAAATTCTGCTACCCGTGAAAAATCGATTCCTGCATGCGAGAGAAATAGAAATTTCGTTTTACGATTTCCGGGCATAAATAACTTGCTTCCGGTTTGTCGACAGAGCTCCGTTTTATCGAAAAAAACCTATTCAAGCGTTAGTTAATATAGCAAAATAATTATTTAGTTGATATAATGAAATCTATTAATATACTTTTAAAATACTTTTAAAATATTTGATGAAAATCTACTCGTCTGACAACCAAGTTTTTTGTCAAGTAGAATCTACACCGTTGTTTGACTTCCAATAAATAAGGAATAAATCCTACGTCAACTCGCTAGTGAGACAGAGGCAAAGACAGACAGAAACACAGAGACAGACAGGGAAAGACATGGGCAGAGATGCAAATACAGATAAACAGAGACACGCAGACACCCAGAGAGACAGAGGTAAAGAAATAGGCAGAGAGAAAAAACAGACAGATATACAGACAGACACAGACAGACATTTGACGTTAATGACACCGTTATGTTTCATGATTGACATGTGATGAATTTCCAAATCATAACTGTCCTTTTAGCTATTGGTTGTATCTACAATGAGACTGTGATGGGTTTAATAATCTACTTTTTACGAAATATGTTACAAACACGCTGACGCTAGATACTTTGTTATGTTTTCTGTGAGATAAGAGCTGCATCGATTCTGCTATTTAGGTGCGAAACATTAACTTAAAAATGACTTCTGTGATGGCAATCGTTCATGTTTGCTGGGAAATTTAATAGAACAACCGGGACAAACAAATTTAAAATGACGCTTAAAATGGTATATTATTTTAATATCATCATAGTTCCTGAAAATAATTCAAGCTGAAAGAGAAACGGAGATCATTCATTAAATGTCACAAATAATACTACAAGTCATTATTCCTTTATTACAAATCTTAAACGTTTTCCAAATTGTAACAGGCATTCGATGTATCTCACCACTTGGAGTACTACAGTTTTCAATATTTTTAAAATGTTGTCTAATTCATTTCCAGACACGATTTAATTGATTATAAGAGCGCGCTCTTTAAATATAGGCCCTGTCACACATTATCGATTTGTCAAACTTATGCTGAAGTATGAACAAAGTTCATAAAACGTAAGCATACGTCAAACATTCGCTGTAATGTCGGATATTGTGGACATTTTATCGACGTATTCTGACGAATGTGTAAGTAACGTGTAGGAACGTGTGTATAACGTACCTACTTACTCCAGCGTATGTGTAACGTATGGATCAAACACTGGCATACGTCGGAAAGTTTTGTCCACGATATTTTCATTATTTCAAGGTGGTTACTAAACTAGCTAAATTTAACAATAACAAATGGATGGAATTAAGTATGTTAATCGAAATTTTTGGTTTGTTTTGTTTACATAACACATATTTTGCAAGAACTCATAATTCTTAGAAAAATTGTGTCTCGATGATATACACGAAACCTCATTTGTTTGAGAAATATAGCATTGTCTGTTTACATAGATTTTTGAGATTTTGACCTTTTATTCCATGACGCCGAAACTTTCTCTGCATCTTCTATATAGAAAGTTTATCATCCTTTACTTAGTTTGCTATTTGTTTAAAACCATATTTAAAGCGCCGCTTAGCGATATGAGCTGTCGTAGATAAAGAAAATTACATGCCCAATTTATGTCATATTTTATCTCGTATATATCCCAAAGAGACCATCTGGTGGTTAGAATAACAAATGAATGCGTATAATTGCCCAAAACTTGCCAAACATAACCCGTAATATTAGTTTGATATCATTCTGGCCATTATACATTAACTTTCGATAATTCTTACGAAGATTATTTAGTGTCCAATAACGACGTGCTATTTGAAGTTAATATATATTCTATTCTCATTTCCTTTTGCGTTTTTTCTTGTACATCATCATTTCACACCTAATTCAGACAAAGTCGTTTCAAAACACTCGTTTCTGAAATTGTTTACGTGCCGGGTATATTGGGTGACCTCGACCCATTTATAATTCGTCCAATCGCATACTAGCTTGATCATTCTTGACAAATATGAACTGCCCAACTCCACTGGACATGGTGGCGCGATTGTAAAATAAGAGGTATGCATAATTTTCACAGTTATATTTGTTAGATTTTGGCAATGTCATAATTCATTTCAGGGTTACATTAAAGACTGGAAAATTTCTTTAATGACCTGATTTTTTATTCATATATTGATCCGATTTGTTTCAGGTATTTAAAATAGCGTTGGAAAGCACATATTTTATATAATACATAAACTTTTCAATGAAAATAATGTCCTGTATTTTAAAAGTAAATATAAAACATATAAAAATCGGCCGACTTTAACACTGGCAATTGTGTCAAGAGCCGAAGTTGATCGAGCGTGTAAAGGACCGAGATCCTCCTGCCTAAATCAGGAAGCACATTTGATAAAAGAGTTTATCTGAATAGTTATTGCATACGGAATTACAGCCAATTTTTTAAGGTACGGGAAAACTTCTAATAAAACAAATAACTCAGAAAAGAAAATCTTTTACAAAATTTCACGTGTTTGATAATGTACTTGAACACACATTTTATCATATTCTCGTCTATTTGTCATGGGACAAACATCATCATTGTGACAGCTTATATCACTTTAACAGGTTCGTTCTCATTCGCAAACGATGCATATATTTACTGAACAATCATGTATACTAAATTTAAAAGCAATCTCATATTTGGTTCACGAGAATATATCTAACGATGTATCCATTTTAGATCCCATGAGGTATTGTAATGAATAAAACTAAGTCTATGTCTTACGTGACCTAAAACAATTAAATACTAATATCATACTATAGTTATAAGAAGAACTATTAAAGGATTCCATAATTCTAGTTTTCACGTTAACTGATCAAATTTCATTTTTGTCAGTTATCAATCTAATCCCATTGCATAAACGCACTCATAGTGGGCAGTCTGACAGAGTGAGGAAAGATTCTACATTAAACATGATGATCACGTGTGGTAACCTAATGGAAGAGCATTGCATACCTTTCGAGGTTTCGATTTCGAACCGATCCAACTTTACATTACGGGTAGAAAGCTGAACGGCTTAAAAAGTTATCGAATCAAAGCCACAATAAAACGAGACTTCAATCCGAGGTACACTTTCACTGTACATATGTACACGTCCATAGCAAAGGTCAATGTGTGTCGTGGTTCACCTACAGATAATGATTTCTCTACAACTGAGGGCGATATGAGACAAGAATGTGTTGTATTGTTTACTTTTGATGCACTATTATGTACACTCCTCAAATAGATAATCTATTGTTGGTGTGACCTAATAAGGCCATTCCAAGTTTTTTCTTTGTTAAGCGTCCATCCTGATTACACAAACCTAATTACCTATTCGAAAAATACAAACTCAGCCTGATGTAAAACACAAAACTCTTCAATTATAATTGTGACCATTAAACAGAAATATGGAGTTGAGTTGAGTAAATTGGTTCTGCTAATCAGAGCACTCTGGATTGACCTAATTACAACCATTATACAGTAGTATTTATATGTTTGTTCGTCTGTTTGTAACAAACCACAACACAAAAACATCCGTGTAACTGCAGGCAATTGTTTAAAATAAAGGTTGATAAAACTTGATTTAAGTGATAAACTAAGCCAAAAGGAATGTTTACCTTTCGATCATAGTTTTATTACTATTCCTTTACAAAATAATTTCATACTAAATTAATGCAGCATATTCGTTTTATTGGATCTTTATAATACATCATTAACAGTATAATACATTGCATTATCGTATTTTTCATGTCTGTTATTTCATCAAGACTTGGAGTCATTAATTAGATACATGCGAATGCTTTCAATAAAATATGATTTTCAGATGTATGGCCCCATGACTAGTTAGATGGAGCGCGTAATCTCGCAACGACATTTTTGTCGGGTAGGATTTGGATTCCATTCCTGATTGTACCTAAGCTAAATACGTTTTCCATTTTTCTTACGAAAGACAAATGGTTTTCCCCGGTGCAATATAACTGATTTCTTCTTCATAATTGAAATGAAGCTGCCACCATATGACAGAGAATATGTTATTATGGCGTGAAACATCAGTAAGTAAATAGATATTGAATAAATGAGTAGATAATAAATTCAAAATGTTTGGCACGATTCGATTGAATTCAAACCTAACCTTGTGATAAAGTTAGTTGGGCCTGTGACCTTAGACAATTAGTCAAATCTAATTTCATTAGGTATGTGCCATAGAGCTGCGGTGGTGACTCACACACAGCACCAACGAGAAATGAAGACAAAAAACTCATCCTGCGCAGCCAGTCATAGAGACCAACTAGATTACAACCGCATTTTAATGGATTTCCAAAAAGATTGAGCCTCTTTAATTTTGGGAAATTTAGAAATATTTCATCGTTGATTGACGATATACTATTTAGTCTGAGATCCAGGCTTTTCAAACTGCCCTGTAATCCATCCAGATGTTCAAAACGCAACTTTCCGGCAATATTATTTCTACTTAAATCAATAGTGGTGAGTCTGGAAAGACGCTGGAATACATGGTCTGGTATGTAAGTCAAGCCTGTGTCACCGAGACCTAGAAAGACCAATGATGTCAAATCTTGTAATTCATTCCATATTTCTTCTTCAACAACTTTCGTTTGTTTCAAATTTAACCGTTCTAAATCTTCTAAACCATTGAATACACCTGATAATGATAGGGCGCTACTGGCGCCCTGATTGACTGCCACTAGGTCCAGATGTGCTAAGTTCTTCAGTTCTAAAAATGCATTTTCAGGAATTGTCTGAAGATCATTGTCTGATAAATCAAGTTCTTTTAAATTCACTAACCCGTTAAATGACATCGGTGAGATCAGTCTGATTTTATTGAGTGGAATTCGTAAATCGCGTAGTTCTGGCATATTCTTGAACATTTCACTATTAAGATAATGTAATTCATTACTAGACAAATCAAGTATTTCAAGTCTTTTCCATTTTGTTTTAGCTAATTCACCAATACTCAACTCGTTCAGTTGGTTGAGTTTCAGATCTAAACTAACGAGATATAGGTTTGTATCATAAAAGCAATCTTTACTTAATTTCCAAATCTTATTATCTGAAAGGTCCAGTTCCTTCAAATTTGGAAGATTTGTGAACGCTCTGTAAGGTATAACCTTCAGCCCATTATCGATATAGATGAATTCAACAAGTGATGACAGAACTTGTATAGCTCTAACCGGAAGAATATCAAGATCACGGTTGTCACTTATTTCTAGTTTTTTTAAATTTGGAAGTTTATTTACAAACGTGGCTTGTTGTATGTATAGAAGTTTCAGGTCCTGTAATCTAAGATGCTGTAATTCAGGGAAATTTAGAAGTTGCGATTTTTCATTCATATAACCCACCTTGAAACTGATTACTTCCAAAGATTGTAAAAATGTCAGTCGTTTTAAAGCTTTATATGGTGGTGCCGATTTTCCATCTCCACTCAATACAATTCGTTTTAGATATTTCTTTTGACGTCCAAATGCATTGCGACTGACCTTTGACATTTTTGTGTTTCTGAAGTCTAAGCTTTGAACCTTTATATTTTTAAAAACGTTGCCATCTATTTTTTCAAATATATTACATTTATCACAAGGCTCTGTATTTGGGTCCCTGTCGTTGGCGAAAGTGATTTCCTTAAATATCTCAAGACTCTTCTGTATGTAAGGGATTTTTCGGAGCTTTTTATTTCTGCAGTCGATAACTCGATTCTCCCCCCTTATTTTGGGGGAGCATGAGCAAACTGTGATCGGACAGTCTTTGGAATATAATAGTCCAAGCATTGGCATCAGTGACAGCAGCAGTAGGCGTAGCAGCAATATATATCCTTGCATCATACCAGAGATAAATCTCCTGTAACAGTGGAAATGTTGTATGAATAAATGAGTACAATATGCAGTGTATATGGTTATACACAAACATACGCACAAATGCATATGTAATTTATACACTAGTCTCATATTGCATTAGAATTTCATCAAGAGTATCTGGTTATTTGTCAATGTGTCTTAAATACATAAAATCGTAAATAATCAAAATAACAAGAATTTATCGACGAATAATGTGTTTTAATGGTCCTAATTTACTAAAAAATATTCACATTTTAAAAATAAAAACCCAGTCTAAAAGAATTTCGAGACGTAGTATCAAGGAACCACAAAATATTTTAATGATATGTTAGATGTTTAATAATAAAAAAAAGATTTTAAAGATTTTATCATTTTATCATTTGCTTACTTTTAAATCGAAGTCAAATTCTGAGGTTTTGTTTTCTCGAACGACACTGCATTGTTCTTTTATACAGTCAACTCTTGTTATAACGGCCAAGTTGGGATCCAGCCGTTCTATCAAATATGCTGTTATATGTAATGTCCAGGGTTGGCGCCAAAATAAGATTGCATGAACCTATTTTGCTGTTAATCCCAATTAAACGTTACAACTCAGTACTCTGTTTCACTAAGTGAAATGTTGAGTTGCCTTTTTGTTAGCGGTTGTTAAGATGTCTTTGCCAATTGTTACGAGGATTCCTTCCTCACGTATTTCATTTGGATTTGACTGTGGACTTATAGCGGGTGTGACCGGTCTACAGGAAATGCTTACTCTTCCATGGCACACGATCCCACCTCTTGGTTTCCAGAGGTCCATGTTTGTCCATTTTTACCAGAATTGTATCTTTATCATGGACATCCTAAAGATTTATACTTTGGTATTTGAGATTTTTTTTTATATTCAGTATTATTAGATAAATAAAATAAAATGGCTACAAAGATAAAATTTATGTTTTTCTATTTTATCAATATAATCAATTATGGCAACAATTTTTTGTCTTGACAAGCTTTTAGTTTACTGTTCTTACAATCTCGAAATTCCTTCTTTTTCTAACGCAGAAAAGTGGTTTCGTTTCTGTTTACTTGGCGTTTCCGACATGATTCATTATTGCCCGATTGCCATAAGATGGCGGACGGAGTAAACCTTTCGTTTATCATACGGATGATTATATTCCCTTTTTCGGTTACGAGAAGCGTTTTATTCCTCACTGGATATTCCTTTATGTATGGTGAAAAGTAGGAACGATTATTCTTGTCAGGGCAATTTTATCATTATGCTTTGTTACCTAAAATTTAAACACGCCCATGTCAAGAAAGGGTTTTAGTGACCCCGCACCGCGTTTTTTCAAGGTGTTGTGACAGGTTCAGGGTACGTTGAACTATAATAATCTCTAGTTCTAACTCCCTCTGATTTTGTTTTGGTTACCGAGTTTTGATTTGGCCATGGACTGTGCTGTTGTAACAACAATTTTGCAGGTAAAATGCACGCTTGTTCCCGAAAATCACTGCCGAGGCCGGTGTAACGTTGAAAACTGACACCCGTTGCAAATGGAACCGGGGTCAGTTTTCAACGTTGAATATGGAACCGGAATGGCGTTGGAAATGGGTCGTGAAACTCGTTTCTTTCAACTCGACCCTACTAATTTGTCTTGACCTAACGTTAGGGTATAACTATTTGTCCCGACTCAATATTCAACGTTAAAATGGACCTTTATATTGGTATTGCTAAGAAACGAGTTGGTGGCATGAATTTTAGGTCAAACGGAGTAGGACGGTCAAGTTTTTGTTAAACGGCCAATTTGCAGCGGTCTATTTTCTACAAACGATCCGTTGAGAATTTACCCCAGTAACAGTTCCTTATCAAACTTTACTATTTTTCGCAAATTAGTATCATATTCAAATCGCTTATTATCTGAATTGTCAGAAACTCATAATTTTTTATATTCATTCAAGCATTGATTTAATGTGCAATTCTTCATTCAGGTCATTCAGAAACAAAGATATTTGTTTACACATTGAGTCTTGTCATGTAATTGATCCGGTGATGAGACCGTAACTTTATATTGATGACCTTCTAGGATTGCAAGTTATGTTTATTCTACATTAGTGAGACAAAAAAGGTAAACCTATTTACTTGTAGGTTTTAATTAATAGAAGTTTGATACATTAGAATTACCACACCTCCATAATAAACTAATTGAAAATGTTTCATCATTTTGGACTGGCAAATCTGATAGTTAATATAATTAAAACTGACAGACGCACTAGATACGTCCCCATTTTTGCAGTAATGCTCGGATACTATGGTGTATCATCACAACCATCAGGAAAACAAAATATCCATGTGTCATCAATAAACTGGATATTTGAGATTGGCTTGACATGACGTCAGGCATATAAATATGAGCTGTCGTCCGCAGATTTTTTACAAGCAGATTTTATACGATATATTTCTCATATAGATATTGCCTGATGAATAAAATAACAATTGCAAGTGAATAATTGCAATAAAATAGTCATAACTCGTTGTAACCGTTATGGAATTCAGTATCGTAAGTTTTACAATTATAATAAAATGGAGTGTCAAGGAAGCACATGTAATTTGCTTATATTTATTTAATATTCTTACAAAATTTATTATATGTGAGTAGACAAATATAGTCTCAGATTGCATGAATTACAATAGATGTAATTCCGTATTCAGAGATATTTCATTGTATTGAAATGGTTTAGAATGGATTCTACAATTTTGAAGCAATAATGACCTAAACGAAAGTTCATATTGCTGCAATAAATTAAAGAGACATTAGCTGTGTTTACTAAAAATATTAATTAATTCTTCTTTTACTACTTGTACATGATGTACAGTAACAAATAAGAGCTATACACAGGCATAAGAAATCTAATATTCCTATATATAATGTGGAAAAAGGGTCAAGGCCAGTTTGGTATTTATATATAAATAGTAGGGTTGAATTAATCAACCGCAAGTGAAAAAGTGGCAAACCTGGGTGTCTCAAGCAACTGTCACAGGGATTTAAGAATTTTTATGCCTATGTATATCTCTTTTTTGTTCATGTCCCTCTAATAACAAAAACGTTTAGGTGTGATGTTGAAAACACCTAGGCTTTGTTTTTAAATGCTTGTTTGACCTGAAGTCTCGTTTTAAGTGTTGTGTTTCAAATTCTATACATGTCAAAATATAGAAACGTTTTCAACACGGATAGTAAAGTGAATGTTACTGTGTACTGTTGTATGAAATGACATGGACAATCACATATTATATACATATACATATATATATATATATATATATATATATATATATATATATATATATATATATATATATATAATGGATAATGATATAAATTACTGACTACTTGTAAAAGCATGAATGTATAATGAACAGTGTTAAATTAAACATATCTATATAAAAGTATAACCATAGTAAGTGCTTACCTTTATGATTTTCGAGCACCTTTTGTATCACCGAAGATATGCATACAACTGATACACATCCGATTTTATAGTGGACTTTTTAAAAGAATGACACACACACGCATGCAGCGTTTTGCAGTTGTTCTTACGATTTATTAGTAATCGAAGTTACAATCCAATAGGAGACGTAGACGAATTATCATATACAGGCAGTACGTGATTGTATTGATTAAGTAAGGCTAGATAAATAATAAACAGTAAATTAAACTTCACACAAATAACATCACATAAATTGATTATAAAGAAATTAATTTAATTGGTAGTGGTACATGAGAAAATCTAGTGGAGGATTTCGATGCTGAATAGTAACTTGTATTCAAGTAAGATATCGGAAAATAGGCAATGCAAAACCTAAACTTCATTTTATGGTACTGAATGTTTTTATGTTGAAAAGTGAGAATAATAAATGTATATCGCTTAAAAATGAATCAATATCTAAAGTAAAAGAGCAATAGATAACAAAACACACATCTGAATTAAGAAAGAATATTACCGAATGAATTTATTTATTGAGTAATGAAATTACAAGATTAATTAATTGACACACACACACACACACATACATATATATATATATATATATATATATATATATATATATATATATATATATATATATATATATATATATATTTATCGATAAGTCATTTAGGACATTATGTTCTAAATAAAAATAGTGATAGAAATTTTCAGTATAAATTGTACAAAGACACGCTGAAGCACGTGTCACATATTTAAATATATTGCATGATATATATATATATATATATATATATATATATATATATATATATATATATATATATATATATATATATATATATATATATATATATATATACAGTAAAACCTGTATATAGGGGCCACCCAAGGGACCAGAAAATATTGGCCTTTATGTGCAGGTGACCCTTATACACAGGTTTAATTTAGTTGAAGTATGCAGTCATGGTACTTTTCAAAACTGGCCTTTATAGACAGGTGATCCTTATATAGAGGTGGCCGCTATAGCAGGTTTTACTGTATATATATATATATATATATATATATATATATATATATATATATATATATATATATATATATATATATATATATATATATATATATATATATATATATATACATCCAATGCTGAACAATCATTCGTAAACAATATACATAATTTTCTCAGAAACAGTTTTAGCCTACATAATTTCTGAGCATCATGAAACAGCTGATATGGATACCGAACACAGGAAAAAAAACACCTATTACATAACATATAAGAAATCTCCATTGAACTATTTTCCAGATGCAAATGACTGAGAGAATAAGTTTTGTAACACAGGTAGGCCCAAAGAAAACAATGTGCATTATTCGTGTAAATTATAGGCCTTATCAATAAAATTGTGACATTACTAATACCAAAATTATATTTAGAAATTAGATTTTAAACCAGCGATGTATGATCGATGTTAAAACCATAAATGCACGTTACATATGCATGCAGATGTAACTCGGTTTAATGGCAGTTCAATAAGACTACTATTAAAAAATTATTATTTTGATTATTACTTTATAGTAGCGAGTATTTTTGTTCACGGCTGACTGAGTGACTACCACTATCTTATCCAACAGCGGTATCTTAATTCTTATCGTGGTACGGACAGCGGGTGGTCAAGCTACAGCTGGTCATAAAAGTACGTTCCTTATAGTATAGATATCCCGACATGTTCTCACAATATTACCAGCTACGGTATAACACTCTGTAAATTTACCTGCTCATGGAAAATATGTTTAGTTGAGTCACTGGATACAGCAATCAGCTGATTAATTACAATATGATTGTGATCAAATAACAAGATAAATGGACAAAACTAAGATTAACTGAAGAAGTAAAATGATTATAATTATTATTCCTAATTATGTAATTCATATTACAACTTATATAAGTTTTAAATTTTAAATTTTAACAAAAAATAATGATTGTTTGATTATAGATATTATACAATTGGGAATAATAATTATGAATTTTATCTAGAGTTGTATAATATTTCGTTAGATATGCCGGCTTTACCTTGTAAAATATGCTTATAATCATAATTTAAGTTTATTTCTTTACTGTTTTTCCCAACATAATGACAGTAATTACTCACCCCCAAATTCCGATAAAATAATCACTTGATAGTGATTATTTTTTTCTGCATCAGAATCATTTGTATAAAATGATTTGTTCCTCTGACAATAACAAAATTTTATTCTCATATCAGTTGGTGTACAGTCATATGATGTTGAGAAAATATACATATAATTTTATATAACCAAAATGTGTGTGTCAGTAATACATGGTGTTTAAGAATTTTCACAAATATTATATATGTAGTTAACCTGGAGATGAGACTCTCTCTGTTATAATACCTATACATTTTACAAGATTTAGAAGATCCTGTTGATTTTTTTTACATTAAATATTTGATAAAATTTTAGAACATCTGGATTTCTACAAGTGTTGAAATACATGTATATGTAAATATCCTATACACCCATTTAAAATGTACTCCTCCAGTAGTAAGATATATGTAAAATATCCTGTGCACCCATACCCCTCCCCTGAAATGAAATGCATTAACCCATTAACCCCTAAAGTCACATTTGGACTGGTTTAAGTCATTGATTTTCAGAAGAATCCATTGTTTTTCAGGGGTCAATGAGTTAAATTAGATTGTCAATCTAGAAAAAATTTCATAGGGACATTTTTCAATCTGATGAGGGAAACTCTAAATTTTAGTAATAATTAATAGGGAAATTAAAATTTTTCATGGGGGAGATATGCATTTGTCTTGAAGAAATTATCAAACTTTTACATAAAAATAGGGAGTCTCCCTATTTATGGGGGAGACTTTGCAAGTATGATGACTAAGTCTGAGATTCAAACTGGGGACCTTAAACTTGTGTGTCGATAACTCTACAACTAGAGTGGTAGCATTTAAGTTACATGTATTATACCGGTAATAAGAATATGAAATTCAAGAAAGTCTATTCCTCAGTGTCCTGAATGAAATAATAGCTTAATAAAGACACACTTACCAACTTCGGAAGGCCTATGCTATGAACATTCATAAGAGTAAAATGAATGATTACATTATTGTGTCAATATTTTATTTATATGTAAATAAGGATAGCACCAAACTGAGTTATAGACATACATACATACATACATACATACATACATACATACATACATACATACATACATACATACATACATACATACATACATACATACATTCATACATTGACATTAAGGGATGTTATGAACAGCAACTCTCTGATTTTCAATCTCTTTCTCTCTCTCTCTCTCTCTCTCTCTCTCTCTCTCTCTCTCTCTCTCTCTCTCTCTCTCTCTCTCTCTCTCTCTCTCTCTCTCTCTCTCTCTCTCTCTCTCTCTCTCTCATTTTCCATCTATCTTGAGCACTAATTTTCTATATATATGTATCTCTCTCTCTCTCTCTCTTATTTTCCATCTATCTCTCTTATTTTCCATCTACATGTACCTCAGTATCTTTTTTATTTTTCATCTATCTCTCTATTTCTGTCTTTTTTGTTTCCATCTATCTGTATATCATTATTTCTCTCTTATTTTTCATCTATCTCCCTCTATCTTTCTCTCTCTCATTTCCTATCTCTATACTTCTCTCTATCTCCTCTTATTTTTCATCTATCTCTCTTATTTACCATCCATCTCTGAATCTATCTAATTTTTTAATCTATTTCTCTGTCATATTTTCCATTTATCTCTGTATCTCTCTTTCTCTCTTATATTCCATTTTGATTAAACATATTTTATTCAATATATACATTGAACAGGACTGGGCAACAAGTTTTACAACATTAGGATAGCCCTCTCCTATAAACAGATTTTGTACACAAAAATTGTCCTAAGTGGCCTTTACATTGTTTTAGAGATATTTCCTAATACCACTTTGCATATGGTTACATGCTGAAGGTGTAAATACGAAATAGAAGTGAGTGCAGTGGTAGTGCTGGGGAAAGAGGGGGATAGGAACCGTGACATAGTGGTGAGGGACCTGCATGAGAGACCATTAAAATCTCTCTGACGACAGAATAAAGTCATGTACTGCTAACTGAATGTAAATATTGTCTAAGCTTGATAGTTCGGCTTTTCCTGACAATAGACTTGTAACATCAAGCGGTAAACATTTTCTCAATTTATGAATAAGAGTAATTCTGTGATTATCATAGAATGGACAATACAAAATAAAATGGGATGCATCTTCAGTGATGTAGCCACAGGAACATTTAGAGGAATTTGTGAGGTTAACTCTGAATAGATCTGCATTTAAACTGCTGCAGGAGTTCCATAATCTAGTGATAAGAATATTACCTTTAAGTGCTCCAACAAGATAATGTTTCGGTGTGGTATAATCATTGTAAGTATGTTTTAAGGCATTTTAAAATTTGTTCAAGGTAGGTTGTGATTTGATGACAGGATTCAAATCATTCCAAAGACGGGTAGAAGAAGGGAAATAGGATATATAGAAACTCTGGAGACGAAGTTGATATTGGCGATAATCCTGGTTATTTCTTAAATCATAAGGTGTAACGTCATATATGTTGTCAGTTAAAATATTTGCGAGGTACTCCGGGGTTAGGCCATTATGTATTTTATAAAATAGAGACAATTTCCTTTTCTTTCTACGATTTTTTAATTTTTCCCACCCCGTTTCGAGAAGAAGAGAATCTTTGCTAGCGAAGAGAAGGAAGACCAGTAACTGTCCTTGCTGCTTGGTATTGAATATTTTCTAATTTATTACTATCATAGTCGTTTGACCCATCCCACACTTCGCAGGCATATGATTTGTTTACGAGCAGCTAGACTGTACTTTAAGTTATTCCTAAATGTTTGTGTGATTCTGTAGTGTGTAACCGAGTTTCACCAAAACGAAGATCTAAATCATGAGTGGGTCGATTACTTATTAACATTACATCAGTTTTGGCTGGATTAAAAGTGACAAGCCAATTTTTGGACCACTGGAAAATCTTTTCGAGGTCATCATTGATACATCGTTCTATATCGATTAGGCGTTTAGACGAATGGAGAAGGGAAGTTTCATCAGCGAATAGTCGAGCAAGGCTATTTAAATTATTTGCAATATTGTTAATAAAAATAAGAAATAAAAAGGGACCAATTACAGAAGCTTGTGGCACACCTGCTTGGTTTTTTTGTTTTTGTTTTGTTTTTCTGAAAGAAAGATGTTGATTGCTTATGAATACTGATTATTCCCTATTGGAGAGATAAGAAACCGTGAAGAGGACATACGAAGCCATAAGACTTCAGTTTTTTAAATAAACCACGATGCCATACTTTATCAAAAGCCTTAGTTATATCGCCAAATACAAGACAGGTATATTCGTTTTCCCCCTATTCATACATACATGATGGTATAGTTCTACTAAATGATATGTTGTTGAATGGTTCGGGAGGAAACCAGACTGGAATTAATAAAATAGCTTGTTTTCTATCATATAATTGTGGAAATATTTGAAGATGCATCTTTCAAATACTTTCCCTACTGTGCTTAGAAGAGAAATAGGTCTATAGTTAGAAGGCATGTGTCTATTTTTCTTTTTCAATAGGGACATTATAAGAGCTTGTTTCCATAAAGATGGGAACTGTTTCTCTGTTAATGACATATTAAATAGAATGTGTAAAGGTACAACTACAGAATGAGCAGTATACTTCAACATGTGATGACTAATTCCATCTATCCCGTTGCCTTTGCCTAGCTGTAGTGTTTGTAAAACACCACTGATATCATTTAAACTTACTATTATATTTGATAGTTCTTTGTCAGTTTTTAATTCAGCTTCAGGAACATAATATTATAACTGTATCATCAATAGTTGTTATACTTGTAAAATACTTATTAAGAAACTTCGTCGTTTTCCAGTTCCAAATTTTCTGGATTTAATAGTGGTGGGATTTGATCTGATTTACCTGAAGTTTTAGTTAGTGACTTCACAAGTTTCCAGTAACCTTTGGAATTTTGTGAAGATATATGGTCAATTAAACCGTCAACGTTTTGAAAGAATGCTTCTTTAGCTCCTTTTAAAATTGTTTACATGGTTTCTTTGTCTCTTATTATTATTTAAATGAAGATCTGATCCCGATTCTGCTTTTTTACGTGAACGGTCTCTTTTTTTTAAGTTCGCGCCTTAATAAAGAATTAAACCAAGGTTTATCTTTTGAACGTACAGGAACCATTTTTGAATTGATTCAGGTATTAAATACATATTTTTATCCGTGAATTTCTGACATGCATCATCTATATTATCACAGTTGTTTAGTAAAGCAATCCAGTTACTATTCATTGTATTCACATTAAGTGTTTTATAGTGCCCCTATCATAGCACCATACATTTCTCTTATAAGATTTAGGAACAGATTCATTTATGGTAATATCAACAACAGTAACATTGTGATCAGAAATATGGCAATCAATTAAAATTACTTCCAAAAAGCTAACCGAACACTCTCATACCAATATCGGGTCAAGTAGTGATTGACGTGTTGCACCAACACGAGTGGGATATTTTATCACATTTGTAAACTGGTAACGATTGACAATGTCGTTTAACCTATGATTATTTTCTATCAGTAAGTCAACATTTAGATCACCGACTATTATTATATTGGGATTTAGATCTATAGCTGTATCGATACTGTGTTCAAAGGATGTCCAAAAGGGTTCATTGAGTTCTGGTGCTCTATATACAGTACATAGAAAGAATATTTGTGATTTATACTTATTTCTAACCAAAGAAACTCGCACTGGATATAAGGACATTCAAGAATATCAAGTCTTTGTGTACATAGTTGTTGTGAAACGTAAATAAGAATACCACCACCGTAGGCAGTTCTACCTCTTCTCATTATGTTGACCCTTCCAACGTTATATATGGATTTACTATATTCGAATCTAAGTTATACATATAAATCGTAATCAGGTGCAAGATCTTCAAGGTAAGAAAGTTTGTTTCTCACACTTCTTATGTTAAGATGACAAATAGATAAGACGTTCGAGATTCAATTGGGTCCTGGATTCGGGTGTACATCCATACAACGTAAAAGTAATAACAATTAAAGTATCATTGAGTGATCAGTACATGATATGAGGCTTTGGAGAATTACTAAGGTTGGGAAAACTTTCGTATTACACAAGGGTCCTGGATTTGAGTGAATAACCATACAAAATAAAAGTAATAACAATGAAAGAATCGACAAATGATTACCAGTACATATGAAGACTTGGAGAAATACCAAGGTTTAAGTGAACTTGCGTGGCCTTGACGTTTGGGACAAAAAAAGACCACATGTGTGCATAAGTATCCATGTGAAGCATGTCTTGTAATTTTTTATTAAAATTTATAAATGGCAATATAAGGTAGCGCGTGTATATTCGATTGCCGCCCGATACGTGTTTAAATCAACTCCCATCGTAGGTTAGTTTTCCGAGAACGGGCGGCGAGATGATCATTGGATCAGGTCTAGTAAAGAGAGAGATTTGTGCAAAGGTTTGACAAGTGATAACGTGCATTTTGTTTGGAATAGGAAGGGGGATGGTAAAGTATAGGAACAAAGTATATGAACAACAGTATGCAAGACGTCATGCTAGCGGTGGGTGTAAGGACAGATGCTGGTAAATGGTAATAATATTTGAACTAAATTAACATACAATATAAGCTAAATAGCAATTTAAACTATATACGTTTAAATCAAAATACATTATAAGCTAAGTGGCAATGTAAATTATATACATGTAAATGTGTTTTAGGCCGTATATAAATACAATATGGATTGTATAGGTAGCAAATATTATAGGTTGCATAAATAGCAAATAGATAATAGAGATCGTAGGTTGTATTAAACGCAAATAGATTATTATGATTACGTTATGAATTGGATAAAATTGGAGAAACTTCAACAATACTCTACAGTTGCTTATTCCAGAAGCGGTGTAAATCAGATGTGGATACTTAAAAATTCTAAACAGCTTTTAGAAAATTTGAAGGCACACAATTTTTCTCGAATTCACAGTATCAAAACTTATGATTTCTCTACTCTTTACACTACTATTCCACATAAAAAATTAAAAGAAAGACTTTTCAGCATCATAGACAACTGCTTTTTCACTAAAGGTGGTACCCGAAAATTTAAATACCTAGTTATTGGCTATCAGGATACTTATTTTGTCAAACACCACTCTGATTCTACACATAAATATACTGAAGTTGATATAAAAAACATGCTGGAATTTCTAATAGACAATATATTTGTAATGTTCGGAGACGTGGTCTTTCAACAAACTGTCGGCATTCCCATGGGAACCAATTGTGCTCCTTTATTGGCCGACCTGTTCCTTTATTCATACGAAGCAGACTTCATTCAGAAACTGCTGAATCAAAAAGAAGAAGAAGCTAGCGGTGTCTTTTAATTTGACATTTAGATATATCGACGACGTTTTGTCAATTAATAATGACAAATTTTCATACATATGTCAATGCGATATATCCCAGCGAACTAGAAATTAAAGATACAACAGAATCAAGCACACACGCTTCTTACTTAGACATTTTACTTAATATAAACACAGACGGGAAATTAGCAACGAAGCTATACGATAAACGCGACGATTTCGGCTTTCCCATCGTAAATTTTCCACATTTAAGTAGTAATATCCCTCAGTCACCCGCATATGGAGTATATATTTCACAAATGATCCGATATGCCAGGGCGTGCACAACATATGAAGATTTCATATACAGAGGTAAACTACTCACTGACAAATTATTGACACAGGGATATCGAAAACCGCGTTTAATGTCAACGTTCCGCAAGTTTTACGGTCGGTATAATAGTCTTGTCTGCGACTACTCTGTTTCACTAAGTGAAATGTTGAGTTGCCTTTTCGTTGGCAGTTGTTGAGACGTCTGTACCAAATATGGCGAGGATACACTCCTCACGTGTTTCACTGGACTTGACTGTGGACTCACGGCGGGTGTGACCGGTCGACAGGGGATGCTTACTCCTCCATGGCACCTGATCCCACCTCTTGGTTTCCAGAGGTCCGTGTTTGTCCATTTTTTATCGGATTTGTCTCTGTGTCCTGGACGTTCTATTGATTTACACTTTGGTATCTGAAGTTTTTATATAAACATCAATTGGACTGACATTTATATCATAGGTTGTGTAAGTAGTAGATAGGCTGTATAATAATTAATCCATAGGTTAAAAAAGTGTGAAAGGATTATAATGATTACATCTTAGTTTGTGTAAGTAGCAGATAGGCTGAATAATAATTACATTGTAGAATGTAAAGGTAGCAATTTCGCAGAATAATTATTGCACTGTAGGTGGCAAGTAGACTGAATAATAATTGCATTGCAGGCTGTGTAGATGGTGATATAAACATTATTGTCTATGTACATCACGTAAGGTCACAGTTATTTAATACATGTACATTAAAATGATAATTCCTAGCGACATACTCTTAATACATCTTAGACTGTACATTTTGCAACACAACGGCAAATTTGGGTGTTTGTGTGAGTGGTAACAATTGTCAATCCTACACATGTATAGACAGTACAAACTACACAATGCCTTATAAACAGTGTAGATAGTGTTGTTAAACTGCATAGTACAATATACGCTTAAACACGTTATAGATAGAAGTGCGATCGTACAACACATTACAAGATGCATAATTCATATATGAATCTGGGTACACGCTGTGTATTTTTAGAGTGTAGTAAACATGATATAAACTTGAGATTTGCATTTACCTAGGAGGCTGTAAATAATAGTACTTACAATGTTTGTTTAAAAACAAAATGATTGTTGGTTTTCTTTTATATAATTACTATTATCCAATGACCCTGTTTATATTAGAGATACATGCTATATCAGTAGCCTCAGTTATAACATGGACATTTACTCTGCATAGATGTCAATACAACTACATAGTGCACAGAGTCATTTGTATATAACTGTCGTATAACTTATCTTGATTCCAGAAAAGTGAACTTGCATAATAAAGAGGTAGCTTTTACTTTGCAGACTGGCAGAAACGTGAACAACAGCAACAACAATAAGTCAATATAATGGATCAAAATCTGAATTTAAATATGAAGAGTGAAGAGAAGCCAGATTGCAGTGTGTCAGATATCGTGAGGGTTCTCAGGACACCGGGGGGGGGGGGTGTGTGTGATATCGATACATCTTACAAGGTGTTTACGATTATTGTCAGATAGTTTGACGAACACATGGCCGTCACTCGTCCAAAATGAGTGGACCTTTCCAGATTCTACAGCCTTGCTAATTTCGTTTCAAGTTCTTGACGGAATTTAGTCATGTCTTCAGTTTTAAAATTGTTTGCTGGATCACTTTTGAGTTTCCTTTTTTGGGGGAATATATTTGGTTTTTGATTTTCCAATTACGGAATCTACAAATAATTTAGTAGTTACCATGTCTGTTTGACTTGCCTATAGGATGTGTCGGCGTATGTCGTTTGTGATGATATCAACTTCAACCTTACACAAATCAACCACAACAAAATCAGTTTCACTAGTATTTTCTTTTGGAATATTGTGGAACCTAAGAGAGTTTCATCTACCATATTGTTCTAATTCTTCAAGTCCACACTCTAGTTGACTTATACGATCATTTAGGGAATCGTTGGTCTCCCGAAGCTCTGCTATCTCAGCCTCCTGTTTATGTACTTTATCTATGAGATTCTTGACTGATGTTTGCACAGCTTGTTAGATGAAGGGACCCTTGTTTAATATATATATATATATATATATATATATATATATATATATATATATATATATATAGAGAGAGAGAGAGAGAGAGAGAGAGAGAGAGAGAGAGAGAGAGAGAGAGAGGGAGAGAGAATGAGAGAGAGAGAGTTTGACTAATGCCAGATGACATGGCTGACAGTGCTTTCGCACAGGTAAGGCTTGTGTCACATATAAGAAGAACCCAGATACAAAATATTTCCAGATCCAGAAAATGAGTACATCAAAATTACACCTTATACACATTAAAAAGTTTATGACACTGGTGTTTCTGGAAAAGTTTTGAAGTAAAAAGAGTAAATTAACTTGTATCGGAATTGTTTTCAATACATGTACATTGTCAAGAAAAAGTCTATACATCATGACATCCATATAATCTTTTTTCTTGTGATTTCCCCCTACATTCATATAAAAAGTACCATCACTATATGAAAAGGTTCATTCTGATTTATCCAACTTTTTATGATTTAGTACAGTACAGGTAAATTGTAAAAGTTGGATAAGTGAAATTATGGTCAATAGGTTATTATCTATGGCTTGAGTAAAGTTTGACAGGAAAATAAGTCCTGACTGGCCTGTTCATTTAAAACATGTTATATATCATTTTTTCAGACTTCATTTGTTTGCATCTTCATTGTTATAGTGAAGTTTGAAATGTTCTAAAATGTTATTTCTTATATATCTGCTCATTTTGCCCATTGGTTCCCTGGTATCCACAACATACATGTATAGGTAGCCACTCACTGCCAAGTAAAAGCCTCTAGCATGTGGTATAAGGTCAACAGATTCTGTCCCTCAATCTCTGTTTATAAACATCTTTGTTTAGATATGAAAAATGTCCACTATCTAAAAATCAAAGAAAACAGGGGGGGGGGGGCTGAACATTTTTTGCTTGGCTTATGTGTTTGTATATGAAAAAAATTATCTTTCTTAAAATAAAAGTAAAAAGATTTACTTTTAATTCTTTAGCTTGGCTTCTTCACCTTATGCATGTTTAGGGGCAGATCCAAGATGTTTTTAAAGGGGGGATGCATTTTTTTTCATTATGGAATGTGAGCGCCAAAGGTGCATGGCTTCAGCGGCGAGGGGTCTGGGCCATTTAAAATTTTTCAAAGGGTGATTGCAACCCTCGCAACTCTTGAATTTACAAATGATATTCCCCCTTTTCACTTCACTTATTAAAATTTAAAATTTAATGCTTACGGTCCACAATTTGTATGCAGTTATTATATTTTCATAAATATCATTTCTCGCTGTAACAGTTAAATTAAATTCTCTTTTACAAACTTGAAATTTAAAAAAAAATAATACGGTCCAAAAATTGTAGGCTAGTCATTTACTGGTATATGCATTATATATATATATATATATATATATATATATATATATATATATATATATATATATATATATATATATATATATATATATATATATATTTATATATATATATATACATAATTTACAGTTAGGTGGATTAAATTTTCCAAATTTTTTACCAAGATTGAAGATTTCATTGACTTAAACTTTACCACCCTAACACCTTGTAATTGTTATAAAAAGATTTTACATGTGCATAACTAGGAAAGTTGGATAAGTGAGAATAGGTGATTATTAAAAGTTGGACAACTGAGAAGACACCATGAAACGTAGGCCTAACCCCCTAAATGGAAACGTACTGTTGTAATTAGCTATATCCAGTTGAGAGATGAAAGAAGATACCGATCCTATTCACTCAGGCGTAAACAAAAATATTTGCTTACTACATGCCAGACATGATTCCGACACTAGAAAAGAAGGATTTCTTTGGGCATACCTTTGTAAAACGTAATCTCTCAGTCATTTGCATCCGGAAAAAAAGTTTGATGGAGATTTCTTATATGTTATGTAATAGATGTTTTTTTCCTGTGTTCGGTATCATATCAGCTGTTCCACAATGCTCAGAAATTATGTAGGTTAAAACTGTTTTTGAGAAAATTATGTATGTTGTTTACTAATGATTGTTCAGCATTGGATGTATGGTAACTCGCTGATCAATATATATGACATATAAATGTACAGTAATCCGATTCCTGTCTGCATAGTGTGTGTGGGGACACAGTGGGGGATCCTGATATATTACATAACATTGTGTTTGCATCGATTATAAATCATACGCTATTTATTACATTTATCAGAAATTCAAACGGGAATTCTATGACTTTAAATGCACAATAAAAATAAATATCTATACGGAATTAAATTAAAAATGGAAATATAACTGTTAGAATTAATGATAATAATTTAAAAGTATTCATTATTACATGGGTATAGGATAACAGTATGAAAAGTCAACCTAACAGACTGAATAAGTAATACTTGATGATTTGAATTTTTCAAGGAATAAATGTTTTAAATATTTATTTGGCAAATTTATATGCTTAAGTTGTTCTTTTTTATGATTACAAATGAGATGCATGAGACATTTTTAAATCACATTTGATTATGGCAAATGGCCAGGATTTTTACATATACCCCACATCTCCACCTGGCTAGGGAGTGTATTAGATTACTGGTGGGCAAGTACCATACATACTGAACTCGCATTACACACAAAATAGCACATACATATTTACATAGACACTTCGAACACTACACAATATACCTACCATAAGTTAATTTGTACATAATACGCCAACAAATCCAAACAAAACATTCACATGTATACAAAATAGATAAATAAATAAAAAGATAAATACATAAATCAATATTAACAGTTTTCTCAATTTGTAGTAATAAAATTAAAATTGAATATTAAAATTAATTAATTAAATAAATATAATAACATTTTTTTTCAATTTGTAGTTATAAAATTCAAATTAAAAGTTAAAAAATTAAATAAATAAATATTGGCATTTTTTTCAAATTGTAGTTATAAAATCCTTTAGAAAATCAATAATGAATATGAAGTGATAAACTATATTTGATAATTTTTTTTATATTTCTAATTAGTCATTGATAACTCCCCAACCATCATATACATACAGTATAAGTAATAGTAAATAATATCCCACAAATGAAAAGTCATCGGAGATAAAAACCTGTGGGAATCAGTCCCACTAATTTCCTAAATTGATTTTTTTCTCCTATGAATTTGCAAATGGGGAAAAATGTCCATAGGATTATTTATCCCATGAGATTTTAAGTGGGATTTTGGTGGGAGTGAAAATCCCAATCCATATCTCTGCAGGTATCAACAGGTAAAACCTCAATTTTAGTATATGTGTTATTGGTCATGAATCCCGCCATCTACCACAAAAATTCTGCAGCTCCAATGGAAATGGTAGCTAAAAGTCCGGACTTTGTCGTGTTAAGATGTCGGACTGTTATATATATATATATATATATATATATATATATATATATATATATATATATATATATATATATATATATATATATATATATATATATATATATATATATATATATATATATATATATATCTGTACATCTGTTTATGAAATATATATCAAAACCCAATCGAATGGAAAATTCAAGAATTTGTAAAAACTCAGTAATGATCTGTATATCCTTTTGAAATTATTACATTGCTTTCCCCCACAATGAAACATATTTCAGCGAACATAAGCCAAACAAGAGTCATAGGGATCTGGGTTCTGTAGTATGTCTAGTTTATTCTAGGAATTCTACTCTCAAAAATATCAAACGGATACATTTCCTTCCCCAAGCTGAGGTGTAGGGCTAAATTTGCTTCGATAAAAAGTTTTCAACTGAGGTTTTATGTAGCAGACACAGGAAAAGTAAAACTGATCTTGGAATTCCTGCACCTGAGGAAAAGGAAGTTATAATGGCTACAGTGGTATGACATTAACTATGGCAAAGGAAAATTTAAAAATCACCTACCAAAGTATAAATCTTCCGGATGTATAGGATACAATATACAAATCCGGTGAACATTGGACAAACACGGACCTATGGAAATCCAGAAGTGGGAATATGTGCGATTGGGAGTAAGCATTCTCTATTAACCACAGTCAAATTTAAATGAAATAAGTGAGGAATAAATCCTCGTTTCAGTTGGTACAGAAAACTCGACGACGCTATCAGGTAACAGGTAACTCTAATGTTCATTTTGTGACAAGTAGTAATTGCAATAAGATCTTAACTGACCGTAAAATTAACTGAAATTGACGTCAAGTGCGATTCAATATATTCTTGTGTCAATAACGTGTTAGTAGGTAGTTTACATCTGTTTATGAAATGTTCATATGCTGACCACTAGCTTTCATATGGGATTATTTGTGAGATATAAACCCAAATGCAAGTGATTACGGGATATTACTATTTTTTAAAATGTTGAAAATTTACGATAGGAAAGCCGAAATTGCTGCGTTTGTCGTATAGCCTAGTTGTTTATTTCCCGTCTGTGTCTATAATAAATAAAATGTCTAAGTACGAAGCGTGTATGCTTGATTATGTTGTGTCTTTAATTTCTAGTAAATTTGGGTATATCGTATTGACATATGAAAATTGCTATTGTTCATTGACAAAATGTCATTAATATAATTACCTAAATGTCAAATTTAAGGCCATCGCTTGCTTTTTCGTCTTCAGATACCCTATCTGGTGCTGACCTACAGGAAATGAAGGACGAGGAAAGTGAGAGATATGATTTTTCTGTTAGCGATTTCAGCCATAGCGGCTCTTCAGAAGTCTGAAGAGTCGTGGCTGAAAGCGCTAACAGAAGAATAATTATATTTACTATGATAAAAGGAATGTGTTGTTCTGAATAATAATTTTTCTACTATTTTTACTGTACCAAGGACTTTTTATTTCTACTATATATATATATATATATATATATATATATATATATATATATATATATATATATATATATATATATATATATATATATATATATATATATATGATGTTTATAAGGTCCAATAAAGAGAATCAGACAGCCAAACAACTGAACTGAAATGGGTATCCTGGTGAAAAATATACACAAAAGGTGGCCAGATACCAGGAATTAAACACCTTTTGAAACAAGGTCTTATTTTGATCCCAATGATAAACTTTCTGTCCTTCATAAGACATGTATATAAGGGCAACAGGATTATAATTCCACCTAACATGAGGAAGGAAATGCTAACTGCTATACACAAGTCGGATTGTTTAATAAGAAAATCGGGCTATGAAAGTCATGTATTAGTTATACATAAGCTATCATAGATGCTTTAAAAATGATCTGTCCGTGTCATGGTGTTCCAACTGTGCTCTGTTCTGGCAATGGGTACAAATCTAACAAGGTAAAGTGGCACATTTTGGTTCTGTCAAAAATCAAAACAACACGATAAAACAAAAAACAATAAAACATAGTTAAATATCTATGGCATATAACTTAAAAACCTGAAACCGCCCATTTTTGCCCTTTAATTCTACGATAAGTACAAGTTTGAAATTAATTAACAGCTTTCTTTGAGGACCCCACTGAAATTTTCTTACTTATAAACAAGTTAATATATGGAGATGAAACTTATAGGAACATTAGATTTTGAATATAAGCATGATGCATATAGCACATTATAAAGTGAATGAAATCGACATCCTATCTGAGCGTATAAAGACGTTCATGTGGCTTTCAAGTTAGCCAATCATTCTCAAATAAGTGTTAGAATATATATTTTGGTGTAAAGAAAAAAATAAAACTAAATTCCATTTGGGAGTACAAAAAGTCCCCTACAAGTGGTTATTCTCTTTGATATTTTGTGTCAGGGATTTTTGTGTTTTTAACTGTTTAATACTACATTAAAATATTCTACCAGGATCTGCTGTGTCGCCGAATATTACACATGTAATTTAATATCTGATATCATAATTATCTCCAGTCTCCAACCCTGACAATTGCGTTACAAAATTATATACACAAGGGGCTTTATTTGAAAATTAAAGAGAAATTGTACAAGAGCATTTTTTGTATTGTTTCATGATGTACAAAATATCTTTGATCAATAATTTATAGATAAGACATTAAATAACTTTCCAGATAGACGTAATTAATTTGTATCTAGTTATGACAGCATTATGATGCCAAATCTGTTTCAAGAACAATTTAATACGGCACAATCCGTTATACTTTACGATGATACCAAGTCCCGTAAGAGCGAAATAATAGGATATGGACAGAAGTTTCTGCTAAAGTATAAACAAGGTATCATCTAAGGATTGAACGTTATTTTACTGTGTATACGGTAGTATGAACGCTGTTGTCAAGGCAACAATGAATATGTACCTTGGCAACAGCGTTCATACTACCGTATGCGCCGTAAAAATAACATTCTATACTTATTTTTACTTCCCAATTACGTTGTTTGTATAATTTAAAATATGAAATTGATATGGTTTGCTCATTTGGTAAATACGGTAAGTGACAGACCTTGCGGTTGCTAGGGCTAAAATAGTCCCTATATTTTGCCATCCATATTTCATTATCTGTTCACAAAACATAGAAGAAAAAATTTGTTCTGTTTAAAAATGTAGTATATATCTATTTTCATTAAATACTCATTAAATGATTTATTAAACATTAAATAGTTTGAAAACACAACTAGCTACGCGCATTTATAATAAATTTAGAGGTGACGCGTGCCATTGTCGCCATATTGTTCACTTGCTAGCGAAGTTAAATGTGCACCCGTGAAATGCTGAATAGCTCAAAACCCAGAGGAAGCGTATCTTGACGACTTGAATGCGCCAGATATGATAATTGTCCATGATCTGGTCGTGTGATGGTTTGCCAAAGAGAAAACCATAGCCCACCACTAAAACGTAAAGGCACAACGTCGGAACACGTGGTACTGGTAGGCCTACTGAGTGACATGGATCTGTTGGTCATTAACCAATTTACACGCCAGAGTAGTCAGTGTTTCAGAAATTAATTTCTTTTGTTGGTGAGAACAAGATCTGTTACATGATCTGACGGAGCTTTCGGACCGATGGCCATTCATGAATAAAATAGGCCCATATGTTTACCGATGATGTAATCTTACTGAAACGTGATTTGTTTACAAATAAAAATAGTCCGCAGCCATATCTGTGGTAATATATTGATCCGCATAGCCTGTTTCCTCTGCTGCATGCTTGTAGGCGTTTACTATATATGAAGAAGGGCAGAGGTAACTATATAAACAAATACAGTACTGTAACTTTTCTGCTATTGGACATTGTCATGACGTCCAGATAATGTGTTATATATTTCTTTTATCATTAAAACCAATTTTCATTTGCATTTACATTCCTTACTTAACCAAGTGCAATAGAGCGTATAAGTATTTTGATTACAACAAAGGTAAATTGCAAAGTTAGTTGTAGAACTTGGTTATGGATAAAAGTAAGGTCAGAAACTGCCACTTAGTAATTAGAATGTCACATAATTATGTGGTTAAAGGTTGAATGAGATGGAACACCGGGTTCAGTGAATATTCGAACTCAATTCATTCTTATAAATGATTTTAGTGGTAGTAGCAATAGCAGAAGCACCAGCAGCCGCAGTAGTTGTAGTAGCAGCAGTAGCCGCAGCATCAGCAGCAGTGAAAGTAGTAGTAGTAGTAGTAGTAGTAGTAGTAGTAGTAGTAGTACATATACCCATTACTAATGAAATAACAGGCAGATTATTACGGGCTTGTTCACTGAACGCCTACTCGACTAAAACAACATACACTTATCTCCGTAACTAAGAGGCCCAATAAAGAAACTTATCTGTTATTAACCTGTAGTACTTGTAGAATGTCTATATGCAACTAAACGAAATAAATATCGAGTAAAGAATGTATAATTTTAAAGTTACATTATATTTCATGTAATTTCAAGTGCTATCTTAACTTTTTATCATATTTTATATTTATTACTTTCATATCATGTATATTTTACATTTCGTATATTGCACTGGCCCAATTCTTTAATGCGCTTTAATTTTCAAATCTGATAGACTTTTTTCTCTGAGGATATTTTAAAGATAGTGTTTACAACCCTGTTCCATAAACAAAAGAAGAACTGAAAATAGCAATCAAGAGGGAAATAAGATTCATTCTACACTATGGATACCACAGACATCATTTGGAGCACATTTTCTGAAATATCGATCTTTTGATTTTGATTCATGGAAGGATGTTCAATCATTAAAACCGAACACAATAAAATCTTAAAAATTTAAGAAACATTTTGGAGTGTTGATATTTAGAATAGTTCAAAAATAAAATTTATATTAGAATTTGACATAGTTGCAGATATTATAAAACACACTGAAAGTCACTAATTGCTAAATGTCTTATTCATAATGTCATCTTTGAGAAAATGTAATTTGCTTGCAAATAAAAATTATATTTGTTCTGTAAATCTGTATTAAAATTAAGCAATAAATCAAGCAAATGAATTTTAGAAGTTTGTTTTCAGGACATGTCAATTAAAGGTGACATACGTTTGATGAATGTTAAGGAAGAATTGTTTAGAATCAGTCTTGGTTACATTTGTGGAAAATATTTAGTTATTGTAAACCTTTTGGGTTTGTAAAATATTGCTGTTAGATATTTTAGACTAGAATATTTTATCAAATTCTCTACAGCATCAAAAGGACAATTATTTCAATACAATACATTCCGTATTCTTTTCGTTTGCAATTCTGGTTTTAATTAAGTTACTAACAATAAATACCAGCAAAAAATAGGAATTCTTCGCATGAACTAAATATTTAAAATGGACGATACCGAAATATAGAAAGGTGCAATTGAAAAATTCACGTGGTGAAGTAACAATGATATAGACGATGAATTAACTTTTTCATAAATTTGTCAAATTTATATGAATCTAAAAATTGTGTATACATAAAGATCTTACGACCAAGAGTGTTTAAGATCACACAACATTATACAGCAAAGTAATAATATAAACAAATTAAATATGTTTTTATTCCTTTTTCCTTTTCTGATGTAAAAGCCATGTGCATATGTGTTTATCTAAAACAAGCATAATTATTTGTTTTCTGACAAATTGACATATGACTGATACATACCTACAAAGTGCTTATACGCGATTGACATCATTCGCCGTGGTATATATTGTATATACGTGTAATGAAATGAACTCGGTTTACTTTAAAGCAACATCTTTAACCACATCTGTTGAATTTTAAAGTAATAACTCTTAAATAGAGATTACATGTCAAACTGTTGTAATCAAATCTAAGTATGGACTTTAGACTAGAAAATTTGCACTGTTTCAGTCAAGCATTCATTTGGACTAAGGGGATGACCATTTGATTCTGAGGGGAGGGTCTGGCAGATTTTGGAAATAAATATTCTGGCCTTGCAAATATTGAAAATAAATAATTTAATAATCTGTCCACGACTAGCAAGAAAATAAATAATCTGACCTTAACTTGTTGAGATGTGCAGGATACGTCCTGATGAATTGAATAAATAAGAATCAGAACCAATGCAACATTTTATTATGCAGTGGAAAAAATCAAAACAACAAAATAACAAATAGCGAGTCGACTCAACTCATATATATATATGTACAAAATATTGGAAAATAGTATATATGTTCAGTCAACAATAATTTCAGTTCTTATCACATCACCGGAATAACGAAACAAATACAACTGTAACACAGCATTTGCTCTTAAAGTACGTATAGATATCACAAACATCCGCAGTTACTGTTGACTGTATGCCTATGTATGCCGCTGATAAAACGTCCAGGTGAGCTGAATAGGCTCGCGTGCGGGCAGTTTTCCAAACACTTGAAATCACAACACTAATAGTTCTTGGTATTTTAATATCTTGTAGAACAACACTAAAAGTTCTTTGTAATATAAATATCTTGTAGAACAACATAGAATACTACAGGTTTTTGTCTTTTAAAAAAAAAACCACTCCACTGAATAAGCATGTATATAGGTAGGTTACATGCACTATGTACGGGCGTTATGAACAATAATATGGTTCGTTCTGTCTGTCTGTAGACTGTATACATATACAAGGACCCTAAGAATAAATTGAAATAAAAGACCATATTGAATATACAACGGGTGCAAAGTATCAGCGCGGAAATACGACAGAACACGACAAATTCAACACGAAATACAAAAGTGAAATATAGGGAATTTAAGGGACTACTCATGATTACCTGATGCTTATAATATATTTAGCGGTATGCCCCAGGTAAAGCGTCCTGAATTGACGGGTTCCAGCAAACCTAACTAATATTCACAGGTACAACGCCCTCCTCTGTAAAGGTCTACAGCAAGTCTCCTATATATCAAGACAACACGGACTTTTTGTTACCTGTTCTACCTGTAGAAGTAATGAGGTACGAAAAGGGGTAACAAATACAAACACCAACAATAGAGGCATTGTAAAGGGGTTATGGATACATATAAAATCAAGTTTGTTACATACGTTTCCCCACAAAAACTTAATGCCTTTAAGTTCAACCAAAATAACCAACTTGATTGCAAATTAATGATCATGAGATAAACTGATTATTAAACATGTATGTATCCAACAACCACAAAATAACATAACTAAACATCAGATCTAGAGAGAGTATCAGCAACAGTATTCGACCTTCCTGGTCTATATACCACTGAGAAATTGAATTCCTGCAAAAATATACTCCATCGCATAAGTCTCTGGTTTGTCATTTTGGTCCTTTGAAGCCACTGCAAAGGTGCATGATCTGATTCAACCACAAACTCAACGCCCTCTAGATATACCCGCAATGCCTTAATCGACCAGACAATAGCATAACACTCTTTTTCAATTACAGAGTAATTCTTCTCAGCTGAAGTAAACTTTTTACTTAAGTAAAATACTGGATGTCTGCCATCTTCAAATTCCTGTTCTAACACAGCACCTGCGCCTAGTTCACTGGCGTCCGTTTTTAGATAGAACTTCTTGTTGAAATCTGGGCTTCTCAGTACTGGACTAGATACAATTGCATCCTTTAAAGCATTGAATATTTCCTCTAACTGATCATTCCACTTCACCTTGTTCGGTTGTCCCTTCTTGGTTAAATCCGTCAAAGGTGTTGCTAACACAGAAAAATCATGTATAAATTTCCTGTAAAATCCGATGAGACCAACGAAGGATCTCACTTTCTTCTTTGTATCTGGACGCGGAAAACCTTGTATCGCCTCAATTTTGTCAAAAGTTTGGTTTGATTTTGCCATTGCCTACAACATGACCCAGAAATGTCAACTCCTGGAATCCAAAATAGCACTTAGCCGGTTTCGCCGCTAAATTTGCATCCCTCAAAGCATTGAAAACCGCTTTTCAAATGTTCAAGATGTTCGACCCATGTATCAGTATACACTCCTATATCATCAATAAATGTCTCTGTGAATGACTCAAGTCCACTAAGTACCTTGTTCATCAATCGTACGAACGTCGCCGGTGAATTTACCATTCCAAATGGCATAACTGTGAAGCGATATTGGCCAAAAGGTGTAACAAATGAACTTTTTTGTTTACTCTCCTCATCAAGAGGCACCTGCCAAAAACCTTTGGTCAGATCAATTTTACTTAAGAACTTGGCTTTTTCCAACTTTATTGAGAACATGTTCAACCAATGGCATTGGTCTGGGGTCAAATATCGTAACTTTATTCAGTTCCCTGAAATCTACACACAGTCTTATAGATGAATCGCTTTTCTTAACCAAAACTATTGGAGCGGAGTAAGGGCTATCTGAATCCTCAATGATACCTGCGTCCTTCATCTCCTGCAACTCTTTCCTAACAGTTTCCTGTAATGCATATGGGATTGGATACGGCTTCTTATGAATAGGAGTCTCAGATGCAGTTTTCACTGTATGTTGTATCACATGTGTTTGTTTCGGTGTGTTGCTAAACACATCAGCGTATTCAGTAATCAAATTGACAAGCTGCTGTTGCTGATCTAGTGTCAAATTCTAAGATAACTCAATGTCATTGATAGAACTGACATTAGCATGTAATGGAAATTCAACTGGCTCAAACTCATCTCCACATTGTGCATCTTGATCTGTGAGACTAGAAATGATATCTAAACACGCTATGATATCATCCTTACTTGATTTCCTTTGTGTGTCACCACGTTCATACCACTGTTTCAACATATTTAGGTGAAACACGGTCTCTCTCCCTTTTGACAACTTGATCTTGTAATCTACAGGACTTACCTTTTTGATTACCTCATAAGGACCCTTCCACTGAGCAAGTAATTTAGAATCACTTGTTGGTAAAAGAACTAAGACCTTTGAACCTACTTCAAATGATCTATTTCTAGCCCTCTGATCATAATATTTCTTCTGCTACTGAAGCTTGTTCATCTGTTGGTTCCTCCCAGTGTTCTTTTAATATTGCCAAGGGGCCTCTAACATGACGACCGTATAATAGTTCAAATGGCGAGAAACCTGTGGTCTCGTTTGGAACCTCTCTATAGGCAAACAAAACATATGGCAAGTGACAGTCCCATTTTGATGGTTGAGAAATGGCATAGGATTTTAACATTCTCTTCAAGGTCCCATTGAATTTTCTCGACCAATCCATTTGCCTGAGGGTGGTATGGGGTTGACGAAAGTTTACTGACGTTTAGTAGTTTACAAAGTTCAGTCATCAATGAGGACATAAAATTAGGTCCTTGGTCAGATAATATCTCTTTAGGCACACCCACCCGAGAAAACAGCTCCATCAAAGCATTCGCTACAGTCTCCGCCTCTTGATTTCTCAAAGCAAAAGCCTCAGGATAACGGGTTGCATAGTCCATACAAACCAAAATATACCTATTTTTTTTTTCAGTAAGAGGAAGTGGGCCAACAAAATCAATAGCTACTCTACTGAATGGCTCTTCCATGGGTGGTATGGGAATAAGTGGGGCTCTAGGCGTTTTTTCCTTTTAGCAGTACCCTTTTGACATACGGGACAAGACTTACAGTATTCTGAAACATCAGAAAATATCCCTGCCCCAAAAGAACCACTGAAGTATACGTTCTCTGGTTTTCTTATTCCCAAATGACCTGCTAAAGGGGTATCATGTGCTAAAGAGAGAACTGTACTTCTGAAAACTCGTTGGGACTACAACTTGGTTAATTGTCTCACCAGCTTGAGTAACAAACACCCTGTACAAAATACTTGACTTCTCAACAAAATACGATCTACCCTCCTGTATGCCTTCCTTAGATAATGTTCTTATTTTATCTAAAGTTGTATCCTTAGCTTGGGACTCCTTTATACTTTCTTTACTGAATATGTGAGAAAAATTATCATCAGTAATATGCAAAGTGTCATTACCCTTCTTTTTGCTATCAGCTTTTGTTTGTGAGCGTGTTTGAACTGCCTGACACATACTTACATCTTCACTATCTTGTATATCAGAGCATACATTGTTTTCTGCTTCTTTTGGAACTAATGTATTGACATAATTCCCTACAATTACATCAAAAGCAAAAGGGCTGTCCAAAACTAGTGCCTGTACCTTACCAGATATGTATGGTGTCTGAACACTAACCAGAACCTCTCGACATGTTCTAGTTGAACCATCTGCCAAAGTGATATCTCTCGACCTACCAGTTTCATTCTGACCTGATACCAACCTACTATTGACAAATACTGTTGAACAGCCTGTATCCCTCAACACTGATACATCAAAGTTTACCAACCTTTCCTTGAACTAAGTCTAAGCCTGGTACAGTTTTCGAATTCACGGTACCAGTTTCATTCACACCTGTTAGCTTAACAGTAGCACCACTCACAAAGCTCTCTGCCTGTACCTCTTTTCTTGCCTGAATCTGATCTTCCCTTTTCTCTAAACACACAGCTAGTTTATCACCCTTCTGACCTACCTGTTTCCCTCTGGTATCAATATCACCAGAGCTCCATCTATCTCTAGACTTCTTGAGTGGACAATCAGAAACGAAATGACCCTTACGATCACACAAAAAACATTTTTTTTTCTCACGATTTCCGATTGATTGGTCATCTGGAATTTTACCTGAGTTTCCTTTGGCTTGAAAGGTAGCCTGACTCGGTTTCCCATTTGGTTTACCTTGACCAGGTTTAAATGATCTATACTGTGCAAAACTAGAATGATGTGCGGTTTGATATGACTCTGCCAAAGTTACAACCTCGTCAATAGACTTAGGACTATGCTCCCTAACCCAGAGTTTGTAAATCTTTTGGACAGTGTTGAAGCACCTGTTCACGTAACATCAAGTCATACAAGTTTTTCATAATCTGAATCAATGTCCTCTCTTTCACACCAATGATTTAGATAACTTTCGGCTCTGACTGTGAAATCTTTAAATGATTCATCAGAACGTTGCTTACAAAGTCTAAACTTCTCCCTGTAGGCCTCTGAAGTAAGCTCATACCTTTTCAGTATGGCGGTTTTAATAACTTCATAGTTGTCACTATTAGTATTACTCACTCTAGAATAGGCCTCAAGCGCCTTACCGGACAACAAAGGAATAAGTCGTACAGCCCATTCTGACTTAGACCACTTATGCAAATTAGAAAGTTTCTCAAAGGAACGGAGGAAAACATCAGGGTCCTGACCCTCAACAAATTTTGGTAGCTTTATATGAGACTTGGCATAAGAAAATGGAGTAGGGGAAATTTGACCTAATTCTGCCGCTCGGTTAAGTTCTTGTTCTCTAATAGCTAACTCTCACTTAAACTTCATGATCTAGGGCTTCTTTCTTAGCATTTCTTTCAGCTATGCGTTCATCCCTATCAGCTATTAACTTATCCCTTTCTAACTTACGCTCATGTTCCTCTCTCTCAGTTTCCTTTATTTCTTTCCAAAACTCAATACACTCTTTTACACTAGTGCCCTTATCCATTAAGTCTTTTATCCATTTAGGCATTTCTTCCATGACTATTAATGGTTTGGTAACCTAGCAACCTAGTAATGTTTATTCAGACAGAATGATTCCTATTTAAACAATTCCTGACATATCCCACCGCTGCCACCATAAAATGTTGAGATGTGCAGGATACGTCCTGATGAATTGAATAAATAAGAATCAGAACCAATGCAACATTTTATTATGCAGTGGAAAAAATCAAAACAACAAAATAACAAATAGCGAGTCGACTCAACTCATATATATATATGTACAAAATATTGGAAAATAGTATATATGTTCAGTCAACAATAATTTCAGTTCTTATCACATCACCGGAATAACGAAACAAATACAACTGTAACACAGCATTTGCTCTTAAAGTACGTATAGATATCACAAACATCCGCAGTTACTGTTGACTGTATGCCTATGTATGCCGCTGATAAAAACGTCCAGGTGAGCTGAATAGGCTCGCGTGCGGGCAGTTTTCCAAACACTTGAAATCACAAACACTAATAGTTCTTGGTATTTTAATATCTTGTAGAACAACACTAAAAAGTTTCTTTGTAATATAAATATCTTAGAATACTACAGGTTTTTGTCTTTTAAAAAAAAACCACTCCACTGAATAAGCATGTATATAGGTAGGTTACATGCACTATGTACGGGCGTTATGAACAATAATATGGTTTCGTTCTGTCTGTCTGTAGACTGTATACATATACAAGGACCCTAAGAATAAATTGAAATAAAAGACCATATTGAATATACAACGGGTGCAAAGTATCAGCGCGGAAATACGATAGAACACGACAAATTCAACACGAAATACAAAAGTGAAATATAGGGAATTTAAGGGACTACTCATGATTACCTGATGCTTTATAATATATTAGCGGTATGCCCCAGGTAAAGCGTCCTGAATTGACGGGTTCCAGCAAACCTAACTAATATTCACAGGTACATCCTCCCCTAAACGCCCTCCTCTGTAAAGGTCTACAGCAAGTCTCCTATATATCAAGACAACACGGACTTTTTGTTACCTGTTCTACCTGTAGAAGTAATGAGGTACGAAAAGGGGTAACAAATACAAACACCAACAATAGAGGCATTGTAAAGGGGTTATGGATACATATAAAATCAAGTTTGTTACAAACTGGTGAAAATTAATAAATGTTTAAAAATTTTCGCTCGCCATATTTCATTCTTCGTTTTTTTTCGGCTTGCTAAGCTTGCCATTTTTTTGTAGATGATGGTCTCTTACCATATGTATGACAACAAGCAGATACAGTTACTCTTGTCAGTGTAACTTAAATGTTATGCTTTATTACTTAAACCTTAAACTTGCACAGGTCAAGAAAGGGTTCAATAGACTCCATCCCGCCAGGTTATATGGATTAACTATGTACAGAAAATGAAAATAAACTCAACAGCCCAGAATTTGACAAAAATGATTAAAACCTCTATACAGTGGAACCACGTCTAAAGAACACCTCGTGTAGGAGACTTCATAATTGAGACTATGAATTTCCAGTCTCCTGATTAAAATTAAATGTTAAAATGAGAACCTTATTTAAAGCTGAAGTAGGATCATAAAAAGTTGTTGAAATTTTAATAAAAAATTTGTTGAAAACAATTTTTGAAACATTCCCACTTCATCTCCCTACACGCAGACATATTTATAATTGTTTCACCGGAAAACAAGTCCCACAACAGGTATAAAAGGCGGATTAGTTATATTAGTCGTCATTGTATATCTGGACTCTCAACGCGAAATCCAAGAGGCTGATCCCTTGGTCTTACCTGTACTTTTCAAGAAAATAAACATTTGTGCCTCAGTTGAAGTTTTCTGGAATGTACAATCAGCAACAAACAGAGAATAAATATTTCATTCGTAATAAATCAAAAATTTATTCCACAACACTAAATATAACCTTACAAAACAAAAACAAAGCAATTTGCTTCCTACTGTCATTTGGCCAATGAGCAACGTTTCAGCTTATGGTTTTCCGTAACATTTCTCTGTTTACTGGAAGAAGAAACGTGGCTCAATGGCTGAATGACAATAGAAAGCAGATCGCTTTGTTTAAGAATATCATGATATTTTCAAATCGACTAGACTGCATTATGTCAATCAATTTAAAAACACACATCTATTTTCTATTTTGAAGTCCTGAAACAAGAGAGGGGAATTCTACCCCAGGGCGGTTTTTCGGCCGGGGGGGGGGGGGGGAGGGACTCTGTATTGACTTGGAGGAAAAATAATATCCTGGGCTGCTTTTTCTCCATATGCACCGTGACATTTTCTGTAAAAATGTACATTTTGCTGACATAGATTTGTCTTCAGATTCTTATTGGCTTCGAGCAATATGTAGTAGATACATATAAACTAATTAATAAGAATAAGCCACTTAGTTACACTACAATAAGGATAACAGGTATACTACAGTCAGGGATAACAGTTTAAAGAGATTAGCGTAGGTCGGAGGAGACTCCAAGAATTTAGGTCTACATTTAAAATGGTTCGTGGAAGTCCGTCAGTAGTGAGGGCAGATATGTAGTCGATTCTTTGGAGAATCGATTGTCGATTTCCAAGCAATAAGCCTTATAATAATAATAATAATAATAATAATAATAATAATACAGCTTTTTATCTTAGTAAGCTCTATATGCATATCTAGCTAGTCGACAGACAAATAATAAGTTTTTTTTATGATAAGTAAAAAGAAGACTAGTATGACATGTAACACACGAAACCTAAACTGGTCTCCACTATTCATGACCCTTGCTATAACAGTAACTGTGTTTTAAGTTGACGTCGTGTGTATACGTTAATTATTTTCAGCGAACCTATACCTATATTAATCTGTGGAATGCGCTGTATGCGTTGTTTCACTATCACCCTTACTTAACCACTTTATTTTCTATCACAGGTAGTTGCTGTCATTTCATTTACCAGATACTCAACCTTTTCCAGTACATATGTTTATTGATTGTATTTTGCAGAAATTTACATAAACATTGTCATTATTATTTCCAAATTTGTTTACACTCTGTAAATTTGTTATTACGACTACTAGAAAAGGTTAGTTATATTTCATCTCCAAAGAAATTTGTAGATCAGACATTTCTAATTGTTATTCATAGAAATAGACTTTTATCGGTCAATTTCCATGTAAATTTGACCGTTGCATTATCGATCCATTTGAATCTAATAGGAAAAGTATTAACTTGTCTTTGCAGATCATAAATCAATTTCTCGGAATTTATTGATCTTAGGTTTTGATAGTATATAAACCAAAACAAAAGAATGTATTTGTCTTTCTTATAGCCCGATGTGTTGTCAATTTGTAGATGCCAAATCAGAGGTGTGTTGATACTGAAGCAGAGGACACTGCGTGTTGATGCCGAAGCAGGAGTAACTGCTTGTTAAAGCTGAAGCAGAGATCACTGCACATAAATGCTGAAACAGAGGTCACTGCGTGTTAATGTTGAAGCAGAGGTCATTGTGTGTTGATACTGAGGCAAAGGTCACTGCGTGTTGATGCTGAAGCAGAGGTCACTGCATGTCAATGCTGAGGCAGAGGTCACTGCATGTTAATGCTGAAACAGATGTCCCTGCGTGTTGATACTAAGAGATCATTGCTCATTGATACTAAAGCAAACATTACTGCATATTAATGACGAAGCAGATGTCAGATGTTGATACTGAAACAGAGATCAATGAGTTCCTAAGAAGTGGCCAATGCTTATTGTTACTAAAGCAAAAGTCACTGCATGTTAATATTGAAGCAGAGGTCACTGCGTATTGATGCTAGAGCAGAGGTCACTAACTGCGTGTTGATGCTTAAGGAGAGTTAACTGCGTGTTGATACTGAAGCCAAGGTCATTGTATGTTGATGCCGAAGCAGACGTCACTGCATGTTAGTGCTTAGGCAGTGGGTCCCTGCGTGTTGATACTGAAGCAGAGGTCACTGCTTATTCATACTGAAACAAAGATCACTGTATGTTAATGCTGAAGCAGAAGTCACTGAACGTTGATGCTGAAGCAAAGGTCACTGCGTGTTAATGCTAAAACAGATGACACCGAATGTTAATGCTGAATCAGAGGTCACTGCGTGTTGATACTGAAGCATATATATATATATATATATATATATATATATATATATATATATATATATATATATGTATATATATATACAATGTATATATATATCAGAAGTATATTACACTAGAAGTATGCAAAAGCATAGCCCTTACAGTACAGTTTTAAACTTCTAGCGTAATAGACTTCTGACAATCAACTTCTGAAAATGGCACATAACAAAACAGTTTTTAGTTTTGATTTACTTACGTTGCGACACGTTCATCAGGCAATAATCATCAACAAAAATGTATTGTTTTTAAAGGCTTATCTTAAAGCACTGTCACACCAGGTTGCGTTCCCACCGAGTTAAATTTCTGTAAGCGACGTGGGATCGCTGAAAAATTCTGAAAAAATAATGTGCGATTTTATTTGAATTTTTCACAAGATGAAAATGACACGGCTTCTTGACGGCAACCGAATTGTTTTTACGGAGCTCCCGATGCGTGCTAATGCGTTCCCACGGAGTTTAATTATCGATTGAGTGCTCTCCCGCTAAGTGCTAGGAGTTGTCACTTCGCTTTCACAGCGTGCACAATGAGATGACTGCGGACACATGACGTACTTTCCTACTGGGTATAAAGAGGAAGAGAATCATGCACCATTTACCAGTTGCTACAGCGCTCATTATGATAATCTTGCTCATCATTGCGTGTTTGCTGACAACGTACTAGCAACTAGGAAACGCATTACCAATGCCAATGAATGCGGTAGAAACGCCATGTGCGCGCGATAATCGTAGTATCAGCTCTGTGTGGTTGTTGTGTGAACGCAGTGAAATGAATAACAATACGGTTAATTATTGCAGTTGCGCCATTAAAGCGCAATAGAGACGCAGTGACATCCAAAAGGACTCCGAGTGGACTCTGTGCAGCCGCAATCAACTACCACTGCGTTAGCCGGTGTGTTTTTCTCTTTTTGTTTTGTAACTATACATATGACTACGTTTGCTCTTTTGTAATAATTTTAAGTATTTGGAATTTTAACTAAAAACCTATCTTCCCAAGTTTTCCGATCCACTCCGTTGCTCACACCTTGAAATTTGTCCTGTATATTGTGACTTCACGTTACTTCACTTCACGACTTCCACTGGCTGCTGATACTTTTTTAATGAGCCAATCAAAATGCGACTAACAATCGATCAGGCATCGAACACATGATAGAGAGAAAGTACGGGTGCTTACCATTCACAAGGACCAGACCAGTACTAACCAAGTTTCCCCAATGGTACAGCAGTCAAACATAAACGTGACTGACAAGTTGCAAATTATTTTCATCATAAATGAAATATTCATTTCTTATCCAGAAAATGTGTAACTTTTTTTTTATTTCTGATTAATTTTAGAGTTTCTTGACAATATGAAAGTCGTAAATTCAAATGGCAGTGTCTGTAACGTTAATACTGTTGAATCATGGGAAGGAACCCAACTCGGAGCAGGTGCCCTTGTGGCCGCGGTAGGACACGTAACCATTGGTGGATATGCCGGTCTAACTGGCCTATTCCACTGAATGGTAAGCAGTCATCGGAAACACAGAATAATGACGACGTGCAGGCTATGCCATGAATCTTTTCATTGGCTAAATTAAGGGGTCAGAGTCGGGTCAATGTAAGTGAAAGTTTTTGATCGGCGCTTAATGTCGTCACCAGTGACCAAAAATATGGAATGTAATCTATCTATATGTTTGAGAAACGACGTGGTACATGTAACGTGTTATGTAGACCCTGAAGTTGATATAAAAACATGCTGGGATTTCTAATAGACAATATATTTGTAATGTTCGGAGACGTGGTCTTTCAACAAACTGTCGGCATTCCTATGGGAACCAATTGTGCTCCTTTATTGGCCGACCTGTTCCTTTATTCATACGAAGCAGACTTCATTCAGAAACTGCTGAATCAAAAGAAGAAAAAGTTAGCGGTGTCCTTTAATTTGACATTTTGATATATCGACGACGTTTTGTCAATTAATAATGACAATTTTCATACATATGTCAATGCGATATATCCCAGCGAACTAGAAATTAAAGATACAACAGAATCAAGTACACACGCTTCATACTTAGACATTTTACTTAATATAAACACAGACGGAAATTAGCAACTAAGCTATACGATAAACGCGACGATTTCGGCTTTCCCCCATCGTAAATTTTCCACATTTAAGTAGTAATATCCCTCAGTCACCTGCATATGGAGTTTATATTTCACAAATGATCCGATATGCCAGGGCGTGCACAACATATGACGATTTCATATACAGAGGTAAACTACTCACTGACAAATTATTGACACAGGGATATCGAAAACCGCGTTTAATGTCAACGTTCCGCAGATTTTATGGTCGGTATAATAGTCTTGTTTGCGACTACTTTGTGTTTCACTAAGTGAAATGTTGAGTTGCCTTTTCGTTGGCGGTTGTTGAGACGTCTGTACCAATTGTGACGAGGATACACTCCTCACGTGTTTCATTGGACTTGACTGTGGACTCACGGCGGGTGTGACCGGTCGACAGGGGATGCTTACTCCTCCATGGCACCTGATCCCACCTCTTGGTTTCCAGAGGTCCGTGTTTGTCCATTTTTACCGGATTTGTATCTATGTCCTGGACATCCTATTAGCACTGTTAACACCATTTAAATTCGAAAATTTTCTAAAACTAAAATAGTCATTTTTTTTTTACAGTGGTCACTCTTAGACGGATTTCGGCTATACTTTTAGAGATATTATTCGGCCATTTGTAAAATGATACCACGGATTTTATCTTTAGAAAATACACATACTTTTCAAATTGGAGCTCAACTGATGAAGTCTAATTGACAGAAACGATATCGTCTTGAGCATTATAACTTTGGTATTATGTTTATAATATTTATAACCACTAGGTCGTTGCCACTGCTGGTGGACCGTTTGAGTCCCCGAGGGTATACATAAACCTAGTACCTGGTATTTCGGTACCAGCTGTTCATCTTATACTAAAGTAATATTTGGCACTGTTAACACCATTTAAATTCGAAAATTTTTCTAAAACTAAAATAGTCATTTTTTTTTTTACAGTGGTTACTCTTAGACGGATTTCGGCTATACTTTTAGAGATATTATTCGGCCTTGTATGATACCACTTTATCTTTAGAAAATACACATACTTTTCAAATTGGAGCTCAACTGATGAAGTCTAATTGACAGAAACGATATCGTCTTGAGCATTTATAACTTTGGTATTATGTTTATAATATTTATAACCACTAGGTCGTTGCCACTGCTGGTGGACCGTTTGAGTCCCCGAGGGTATACATAAACCTAGTACCTGGTATTTCGGTACCAGCTGTTCATCTTATACTAAAGTAATATTTGGCACTGTTAACACCATTTAAATTCGAAAATTTTCTAAAACTAAATTAGTCATTTTTTTTTACAGTGGTTACTCTTAGACGGATTTCGGCTATACTTTTAGAGATATTATTCGGCCTTGTATGATACCACTTTATCTTTAGAAAATACCCATACTTTTCAAATTGGAGCTCAACTGATGAAGTCTAATTGACAGAAACGATATCGTCTTGAGCATTATAACTTTGGTATTATGTTTATAATATTGATTTATACTTTGGTATCCGAGATTTTTATACTGATAACAGTAACGCGGCTACAGTACATAATACGCTACATGTGTGTGGTTCAGAAAACCTTGACGTGGGAAGATGCCAACTATAAAATATCTAATATTATATTTCCTATGTTTTACCATCGGTTATACCAAAACGTGAAAAAACACCATGGCATGCTTTCACTTTTTGCGTAATCCTTGTAAAATCAAAAATGAAAATATAATATCTATCTATTACCAATTTATCAAAAATGGTTATAGATATTTTATATTTTAAATTAAAATTTCAATTATATTATATTCCAAAATTTTAGATTTTCTTTTATTATCTAGAGTTACATTGAACAACAAGGTTACCCACGACAGTGAAACATTCCCCAATTTTATTTTTATCATACGCCTGTTTAAAATTACCCCAAGAAAATACACGTAAAATATGTGTATTTTCGTGGGGTATATCTTGGAAACATACCAAAATTGTCCAACATTTTTTTTCTCTATTTTGAATCAAATAATCACTACAAACTGTGCAGAGTTAATAAAATGTGCAAAGGTGAAGGTGTAAATGAAAAAAAAATACACTTGTGTCATGGTCTTACTATTGATTTTTTTTTATTTCAATATATTTTATTGCCATATTTTTAAAAATGATTTCATTCATCACTACATATGTTTTATGGCTTTTAACATATATACAATCAGCAAAACACATACGCTCTATCATTCGCACTCTCACAGACTGACTGGTTTGTATATAAGATAATAACATATGCATACACTGATTCAAATAAGAGTTAAGGAATTCCATCTTACTTCAAAATCATCTATTTTTCCCTTATTAACAAAAATCTGTTTTTCTACTTTTTGGTAATATTTCAAATATTGAATAAATCCACTGAAAATTGGGATGCTCTTCTTTATACGTTGTTGATATATAAAAGATTTTAAAAGAATGATAATGAGGTTCTGTAAATTAGATATATTCACATTGCCAAAGATAATGTGAGTAATAACCGGAATTTGTTGTGACTTCTCACTCATCCACTCTTTCAAATTCATCCAAGAGTTACTTGAAAATCTACAACCCCCAAAAAGATGTAAAATAGTTTCTTTTTCTTGCATACAGAAAGTACACAAATCTGATTCGATATATTTGATTTTATTTAAGTATGAGTTTGTTGCTAGTATTCTGTTTATTAATCGATTTTGTAATTTTGAGTCCTTAGTCACTGTGTTTTTCCACCAATTACAGTCTACATTTAGGTTCAGAATATTTTCACATTTAGTTTCATGTTTTGGTTTTTCTTTTGCTACAGAAATAAAGTGATTATATATAATTTGACAACCTTTAGTCTTTGACAAAATGACATTTAGGTATTTTGGAATTATAGGCCTTTGAGCAAAATTGTACTCCTGAGTAGTCTCGGTATTATTTTTCATGAAACATTTTATTTGTCTAATAATGCTTGAATAGGTAAGGAAATCAACATTTAAATTAAATTTTTCATTAAAACTTTCAACACTTATAAATTCAAAATTTTCATTTTGGATATTCCTTTATGAAACCAACTGGCGATGAAAATTTCTTTTCTATTAAATTTCAGAAAATCATTATATCAAATAGGAATAACTAAAATGTTTTCCTTTACAGTATTTCTAAATTCCAATAAAGATTCAAAAACATCCTTTCAAAAAGGATTTATGTATTTTAAATTTCTCTTAATGTAATTACGACCCAAAATATGATAAAATGAGAATGAATCTGGAAGAGTATCTTTAATAAGTTTTTCCATGAAGAATTGGTCGTTTCAAATCTTCTGATCCATGTAACTTTTAGACTTGAAATTTTCAAATTGACCATTTTTAAGCCTCCATTACAATACTCTCTAGTTATATATTTTCTAGATATCCTATCGACCTTAGAGTTCCATATATACTTAAAGAATATTGTATTTATTTCAGAAATTATTTTTGGATCAGGGTTTGGTAATGCCATAAACAAATGTATAAATTTTGGTAAACATAGAGTTTTAACAACTGTGATTCTTCCTATAGTAGATATACTTCTTTTAGACTAACCAACAATCTGTTTTCTTAAAGAATCTACTTTGTTTTTGTAATTTATAAAAATTATATTTTCCAAATCTACAAAGAAAGTAATTCCAAGAAAAGTAAAAGGACCCTGTGACCATACAATATCATACTTGGAGGCATATTCAAGATTTATTTCTTTTAGCATACCTATTTTGATGCATCTAGTTTTGTCATAATTTGGTTTTAATCCGGAAAATTTTGCATATTGATCTATTAGATAGAGTGAAGAACGAAGAAACTTTTCAGAACCATCCAAAAGAAGAGTTGTGTTGTCTGCATATTGAATAAGCTTATATTCCTTTTCAAATAAACTCATTCCTATAATATCTTTATTCTTTCTAATCATGAGAGCCATAATTTCAAGCATAAAAGAAAAATATATGGTGATGCTGGGTCACCTTGCCTGCATCCGCACCCAATTTAAAAAAATTCTGAGAAGATACCATATTGTATTACACATAATTTTATGTCTGATAGAATTACCTTAAAAAGGTTTATGAAATATTCTCCAAAATGAAAAAAACTTTGATACTTTTAGAATGAATTTCCAAGAGATTGAATCAAAAGCCTTTTCAAAGTCAAGGAGAATTATCATACCTGGCTGCTTCAAAATTTCTGTTTGGTATATAATATCATACAATAGTCGCATGTTTTCTCCTATATATCCAGAGAGAAAGCCCTTTTGATTTTCATGTATAAGATTATTCAGGACTGATTTCAGTCTATTTGCAAAAATACCATAGAAAATTTTATATCTTGTATTTAGGGGGATATTGGTCGCCAGTTCTTAAGAAAGTCACGGGGTTTGTTTCCTTTTGGCAAGATAGAAATTATACCTAATTTTTGTGATGAGGATTGTTCCCCTTTCCTAATACTACAATTATAAGATCTAACAATAAAACCACCTAAATCTATCCAAAAGAATTTGAAAAAATTAGCTTGAAAGTCTGTCGGACCTGGGGTTTTATTATTTTAAAAAAAAATTTAAGATCTGAAGAACATCTGATGCAGTGACAGGTGAATCAAGTTTTTGTTTCTGATCTTTTGTAAGTTTAGGTACCACAAAATCACAGAATAAAGCAAAAAGATCAATATCTTCTAGTGTATTATCTTGACATTTGTATAAATTATTATAAAAACCATTTATTTCATTTAGTATATCATTTTGCTTTACAACTTTTTCATTATCATTATTTCTCAGACTTGTGATATTTTTATTTACAAAATTTCTTTTTTCAAGTGCACAAAAGTATTGACTAGGTTTTCCCCTGCTCTATCCATTGTGCATTAGTTCTTAGAGTAAGACCATCCATTTTATATTTTCTGTATTTGTCAAAATCTTTGCTTAAATCTTCTAATATATCTCCAACTACTTCAGTTTTTGATTCCTCAAATAAATTTTGTTTAAAATTTATTTGATCTACAAAACAATTTGTTTCCCAGTCCCTAATTTTTTTAAGTCTACTTGAATATTGTATTGTCATTTCCCTTATTTTCATTAAATGTACTTCCAAAAATAAATCATCATCTATTTTCAACTGAACATCTTCTTTCAATGTATTATATACAAGTATTTCTGAGTTTGCTGAATATTCTGTTTTTACATTGAAAATTACTTCTTTCACCTTATTTACATATGTTTGATCCCGTAATAATGAAGTATTAAATTTCCAGAAACCTGCATCCATTTAAAATCTGAAATTCTGATTCACAATTGTACTACTGAATGATCTGTTCTATTTCCATTTAATACATATACATGTTCAACTGTAGACAGATATTTTCAGATATAAGATAGAAATCAAGTCGTGCCATTTTAAGAGGATCTTTCCTACGCCAAGTGTATGTTTTTGTTTTTGGGTTATAACTTCTCCAAGGATCTACCAGGTTATAATCATTTATAAGTTTTCAAAAAACTGTTTCTCTATTTCTAGAATTATTAACACCATTATAATTATAATAATCTAGTTCTGGATCTAGTACTAGGTTCCAATCCCCACATATTAATACAATCTGACATGAATTTATCAATAGTTTCTCTAATGGGGTTAAAGAAGTCAGGAAAATCATTATTAGGACCATATATGTTTATAACAGAGATAGTGATCTGTTTTTCTAGATTAATCTTTAATACTAAAAAATTGCCTGATTTATCTTTACAGGAATCCATAATCTTGAACTCAAAAGTTATTACTAAGTAAAGTTGACACACCCCTAGCATTAGATCTACCTGGAGAGAAAAAGTGTTCAGCCCCCCCCCCCCCATTGAGATTTGATTATGCTCTCATCTTTAGCTGTAAAATGGGTATCTTTTAAGCATAGACAATTATCATCTTTTTTACGTAAGAAATTAAAAATATCCTTTCGTTTATCATAATTATGGAGTCTCCCGCAAGTCATTGTTAAGAAATTAATTATATTACCCCTAGGCATTTCACAAAAAAATTATTGTGGATCAACATGTACATCATGTTTGTCATCCCATACTTTAACACATGAATAAAATTAATAGCATTGACATTGTACAATATTTTATATTTGTCAAAACACACGACGGCAACACATAAAAATATAAACCAGTCCATACACACCACATGCACACACTCACATATAAACACTCCTGAATAAACCAAAAATAACATAGAAAAGGTGAAAAGGATCATGTCTACCTTAATTTTGAATTTACCGGGCAGATGTAATTAAAAATTTGATGATAGCAACAAGTAATTCCAGTTGTATATTTTGTATTTATATTCACCCAGTGTATCCAAATTTACAACACGTACATCATAAGAAAATGAAGGGGAACAACATGCATATTGTCAAAATAAGTATAATTTCCTGTATATATATATATATATATATATATATATATATATATATATATATATATATATATATATATATATATATATATAAAAGACAAAAACATTGAAAACAAAATTAGATATGAGAATTAAAACAATACTCCCCTTTAATATGGACTGCAAAGGAAAATATACAGCATGATCAAATGAAATTAATACTCAGTTTAAAAACAATTGCAAGAAATGTACAACAATAAGAACTTAAATAATGATAAATAACTGTCAAATAAATGAAATGTACGACAAAACCAACATTGTCAAACAAGATTCACGCAGAAATGTTCACAAGAATTACAATGAGGTACCCAGTAGACGGTACAGTCATAATACTAATTCCCCGCCTAAGCACGACTACGCGGATTTCGCCCATAGGTGGAGGTCCTCCCAATGTCATCTTGCTACTTTTTCCGAGCTGCAGTTATTTGATACTTGTGTGGATATGCGTCCATTTCAAACCTTATAAAATTATTTATAACTGTCAAATAAATGAAAGGTGCAACAATACCACCATTTCCAACCAAGATTCACGCAGAAATGTTCATAAGAATTACAGTGAAGTAACCAGTGGACGGTACAGCCATAATACCAATTCCCCGCCTAAGCAACTACTCCTGCAAGAAGCGCGACTACACGGATTTCGCCCTTAGGTGGAGGTCCCCCCCCCCCATGTCATCTTGCTACTTTTTTTCCGAGCGGCAACTGTTTGAAACCCGTGTGGAAAATGCGTTAATTTCAATATGTTAATAATAATAATAATAATAATAATAACATCAAATAGACTAATACTCCCTTTTATATGAACTGCATGTTTATAAACTACTCCCAACTGAAATGAATTTATTTAAATATGAATCTAGAAATATTGAATTGAAATCAGAACATATTTTAAAGCACAACAAATCCTGAAAAGAAATATAAAATGTTGAATTATAACATAATTGTCAAAAGTGCTCATTTGCCATGTTAGTACCATGCTCTTAGATGTTAATATGCTACGAATAGGTTAGTAACCATTACTTTTATACTTCTTACGAAGTTTATGAACTTTGACCTGATTTTGATTACATGTTTTAAAATTGTTTTGGCGACCTGCATCAAGTAATGCCCACGGCGAGTGGCTTGCTTTTCAACAGATTTGATAACATGTATAGCTCGTGCATTATAAAGATTGGATCGGTCAAACGGTCGTATTGCTTTTGTGTGTATTAAAATCATTTTTTTTTACAAGTGTTTCAAAACAAAGACCCAACCTTATTACAACATTTTTATTAAGGTCATTCTAGTTTTAACTCCCAGCGACGTCAAACATGTTTAAATCAACCGACGTGCGTTTATGAATCTGCCATAGAGGTCTGAGTCTTTATTTCCTTATGCCTGAGACATATCAGATACATTTACATGCGTATAAACATACATTTTATGCAATAAGTATATACAGTTTTATCAATACTATAGCTGTAGGTATTTAAACCATTAAGAAAATATTGAATCCATTCACTTGAAATCTGATGTTTTCGCGTTAGTATGTCTAGTGGTACATTGTGCACAAAATGTCCATGTAGCATGTATGTAGTTACAACAACGCTAATTCGAAGAGCTAAGAGCCCCCCACTTTTCCGCTGGTACATGCTTCTTAATTGGCGACCTTTCGTTGTTTCGCTCAGAGAGAGAGAGAGAGAGA